>JAJPGS010002014.1:1055000-1377500 GCA_028654335.1 Alnus rubra
CTACAAGCTCTGGTTTCAGAATACAAGAAGGCGAGGCGGAAGGTCCATGGGAATTCAAGGAGGGTCTAATTTTCTTTAAAGAACGGGTAGTATCTGTCTAGCACTTCTCCTCTCATCCAGCCTATTATTATTGAAGTGCATAAAGTACACATGAAGGTTGTTTTTTTTAAAACCATGCATAGGCTTAAAAGCAGTTTTTTACTGGCCCAAAATGAAGGAGAGGGTCAATGATGAGGAATAAATTGGACCCTTAGTTTATTTAAAGTATTAGTTTTATTTTTATTTAATTTAATTGATGTGTAATCCAATAATGGGCTTGGCCCTCAGTCATATTAGGGTTAAGGTTTAGTCTATGAGTCTATTTAAGCATAATGTTCACTTGCAATAGGCAGTTGATGATGAATGAAAAATTGAGCTTACGCCGCTATCGTCTTCTCCCTATTTTCCCTCTCTCTTGGCTTTCTTCTTCCTTCCTCTTCCGAACTTCTTCTCCTCTATTTCTGTGTCTTCTTCCTCTTAAATTCTTGTTTTATTTATTCTGTTAATCTGTCCTACATCAGTCAAGGCTTTTACTAGGCAATGCAACATGTGTCAAAGGCATAAAAAGGAAACCACCATGCCTTCGAGGCTCTTAAAGCCGCTACCCAACCCCACAAAAGTTTGGGCTAAGGTCTCTATGGATTTCGTGGATGCCTTACCCAAGTCCCATGGGAAATCCACAATTTTGGTGGTCATTGGTCGATTGACAAAATATGGCCACTTCATTCCCATAAGTCACCCTTATACTGCTTCCCAAGTTCCACGGGTCTATTTTGACAACATCTTCAAACTACATGGAATGTTAGAGTCCATTGTGTGTGACCGGGACCCAACATTTACAAAGCCATTTTTGGTCAGAGTTTTTTTTCCCTTCATGGAACTGAATTCAATTTTAGTTCCACCTATCACCCACAGACATATAGGCAGATGGAAGTCTTCAATTGCACGGTGGAAATATACTTAAGAGGCCTAACTAGTTCCAGGACTAAGGAATGGGTTAAATGGCTATCATGGGTTGAGTATTGCTATAACACTAGTACCCATTTTCTCTCATAACCTCACTCCTTTTGCACTCATGTATGGTAGATCTCCCCCCACCTTGTTATCTAATGTTAAGGGCATCGCTCAGGTGGAAGTAGTTGAGAAGACCTTGGTGAATGTGATCAATTGCACCAGAAGGCTAGGGATCGGTTACTTAAGTCTCAACATCGAATGACACAAATTTACAACAAGCACCATAAGTAGAAGCAATTTTGCATAGGAGACTCGGTTTATTTGAAGTTGCAACCATACCGACAATCTTCTGTCGAATTGCGCAGCAATGCCAAATTGGTAGCTAAATATAGTCCATTCAAGATTTTGAAAACAATTGAGCCCGTGGCTTATCTGCTCGACTTGCCCAAGGAGTCTAAGTTGCATCCGGTTTTTCATATTTCAGTCCTTAAGCAATACATGGGAACCGGAGAACCTATACCAACCCAGCTTCTGAAAGTTCCCAATTCGTCTGTCCAGCCGCAAGCTGTGTTGGCACAACGTACGAATACGTAAGGGGCTGGGCGAAGTACTAGTGCATTGGGTGGGTTATTCTCTAGCGGATGCCTATTGGGAGAAGAAGCTTGATTTCCTTTCTCATTATAATACAAAATTTTTTCACTTTTTCATATAATTTTTTTTTACTTTATATCACATCAATCACTTTTTACTTTTACTCAACAAAAAATTCATCCCATAAGAGGAGGGGAGGGGAGGGGGGTTATTAAACTGGCCCTAGGACGTTTTTAAGGGGGGAGAAATGTTACGATCCTCACTCAATTACTCTTTAAGTCTTGCTCTTTGCCTACCTTTCTGAATACTGAGAGTATGTGCATTAACTATGGTTGAGTCAGCTATGTAGTAAATTAACCCTTAAGGTATTTCCATATTAGGAGAGTCCAAGTCATGTAATAAATTGTGAGAGATTCCCATATAAGGAGCTTCACATATCCTAGTCCAAGTCAGGGTGGGATTACAATTCCTAACCCTAATTTTGAGTCGATTGTAACCTTTATTTAAGGAGCAGTACTACAATAAAATAGGTAGAGAATAATTTGATAAATATCAATGTTTACGTTGTGAGGTCTTGCGGTTCCTCTGAAACCTCTAAACTTGAGTCATAGGGAAGCCCTGCAGGACTCATCCTGCCAACTTTCCTATCCATGGCCTTGTTACACAGTCTGTTTCTCAGGCTTGTAACACAAAACGAAGCTACCTACCACCACCTAACTTCAATGATTCAATGAGCAAATCGTCATGATTATAGATTCCTGAAGTGATACTCTGTTTTTGCGTATATATAGCGCACCGTATTTAACAACCAAATCATTGAGTAGGGTTATTTGTCTATACCTCTTTCATTTTTTTGTATAAATTCTTCATGGTAAACTGGCCGGATAGATTTGTACTATATAAACATCATTAGCTTATAACTGAATGCTTCATCTGTATCTCTATTTCTAGGATCTGTGCGAATGCCAGCAGCTCTTTGTGGTGTTGTTGGTTTGAAACCAACTTTTGGGCGCATACCTCATTCTGGGTGAATATTGATTTTACTCTACTAATCTCTTTGTTATATATAAGACCATTTTGAGAATAAATGGTTTTTTTTTTTTTTTAGTGTTCTTCCTCTGAATTGGACGGTGGGAATGGTTGGGATCTTAGCAAGCACCATCGAGGATGCATTTATTGTGTCGGTGTTCTTCTTTTGACTATTTATGTCTCTGTTGATTCCATTTCTCTTCGGTGGTACGTATTTATAGGTTTTACCATTTAAATGTTTACAGTTATGCAGCTATGAATGGACGACTTCCATCAGATCAACCCACCAGTGGTGTACAGGTTATCTTTTTTGTTTTGATCATTCAACCATGCATGCATGCATAAATTAATTAATGCTTTCTTTCTAAACCTAATATACATTGTGCTTACAGTACTTCTCAGATCCTTAGGACAATGCATGCATGGTATGAATGAATTGTTTCATAAACCAATCTGATTTTTGGACCTTTTTCTTTTGGATAAACTTCCAGCCCAAACTGTATTTTCCACTGTTCCATTCAACTAAACCTATCTCTGATGTCAAATTAGCCAAGTATGCAGAGGTTAGTAACCTGTTATGATCAAACTGTATTTTAATAAAAATGATGATTCATAATTATTTGTATTAATTATATAAGATGATCATTGTCTTATGATATTCTTAATCTTATATTCAATTAAACCACTAATTGGGAGAATTAGTGGTTTGATGATTGCAAGGATGATATCAGAATATGCTGTTCTAAAGCTCTAGACAAGCTTCAGGAGCACTATGGTTGGAAGGTGTCATTAATTGAATTGATGTTTTCTTATATCTAATTTATTTACATCTAGGTAGCGAGATAATTAATGCATTGTTATATTATTATGCAATAGATTGTAGAGGTGACTATACCGGATATAGAAGTGATGCGATTGGCACATTATTCAACAATTGGATCTGAGTGTAGCGCTTCCCTTAGTTCTCATCTAGAAAAGCTGTATGTTCTTTTCCACTAGTATTGCATGCAATTTCTTCACTGTGAGAAATCAAAATGCTGACACTAGAAACACATTGCAGGAATCCAGCAGAATTAGGATGGGATACAAGGGTAGCACTTAGCGTGTACAGTTCTTTCAGTAGCAAGGAGTACATAAAGGCACAGAAAATTAGGTAATGCTTTTTACCTTGTTTTATTCATTTTTATGTAGATAAGTTGGAAAACATAAAGTAGACTAGACCAAAAAAGAAATATACTAGCTACAATTAGTGGAAGACAAAATTCCACAAAAGCATTTTATCAAAACCCATTTTAGCTTAATTTTAAACACATATTATGTTTTGAAAACAACTTTCAGGTTAAACTATTTAAGTGGCCACAAATACATATAGCCTAAATTGATAAAACCTTGGTTTCATAATTTGGTGCAATAAAGAATATCAACATTGAAACCTTGGAAGTGATTACGCCATTCAATCAACATGACCCCACTCTACAATCACAAATGCTATCACCCTTATGACATGGATTTCCAACCAATATGACCCTATGTATCCTAGAAATAGCACTAGATCTTAAATGTGATCAATCTTTAAGGTACTAATAGTAACTCCCTAACTTCTATAAATAAAATGAGGCACTACTACTATGCTTTGAATTACATTTGCAACAGAAAATTCTATAAATGTTTTCTTTTTAAAATAATTGAAGTGAACTATAACTGTAAAAACAATACCAGAGCACTAAAACATCATAGTTTATTCACATAAAGTCCCATATTTACATCAATTATCTAATCCACAACCATAATTAAATATCATAAACTGTCAATTTCTACATCTAGTACTGTTTAATCTTAACTAAACATCAAATCCCCATATCTTTGAATAATTTGTCTATCAATCACTCTGGTTGCTCGTCATCTACCTCAATGTGCTCACACTCTGTAAAACAATGTTTTATAGGTTGAAATATAAGTGCACGACTTAGTATGTAAGAATTAGCCTTAACATAATATATCATAACAAGAAATATTATAATCACAAACGGAAAGCATCGTTTAGCATAAAATATCATGATAATCATCTATCGCATAACATAAATATAATTCTAGTTGTGCAGATTATATTAGTTTCCTTACTTAAAACTTCATACCTTTAACATATTAATAAATTGGAGTGATTTTCTCATGATCGAGCCTCAAGCCGTCATCATGGAAAATCAACCACACCATGACCGAACAACAAATTGTCGCAATGGTGATCATTTTCATGACTGAATAACAAACCATCATCATGAGTGATTCTCCTATATATGACCGTATACCAGACCATCGTTATGGGGAATCATAGAAAATTTTATTCATCCACTAAGATTTAACTATTAATGATAGAAGTTTACTTATAAAACATATTTAATATGACATGTACTTACATGGAATAACATGCAAAAAAAAAAAAAACACTTAATATGATAAGGATATTCTCTTACTTGTCTTGCTTAAGTTCATGCTTGCACGCTTAACCTTGTAGCACGTATCAATCTCTATAAACTTTCCTCTTTATTTTTCTCCAAGCTTCTCTCTCTTTCTCTAGCTACGAATACTTATAAAAACCTCTCTCTAGTTGCTAGAAGACAAGAGAATGAGAAGAATGAAATTTCACATTCAAAGGGTTGCTATTTTATAGAAATTTCACAAGCTTGTGAATCCCTTACTTTGCCATAAAGGAAGCTTCGCTATTAAGGAAACTTTGACATGTGGTATGGCATAGGGGCTGACACATGGCATGATGTAGTTTTACGCATGTAGCACTAAATTGAACATAACTTTCGCTACAAGTATCATAATCGTGCATAAGTCTATAATCCAGAAAACTCTTTTCAGAGCACACATCGTAGTCACCTAGCTATGCTTGGCGCGAGTCATTTTTGGGGCCCAAATTTCATCGTTTTCTCCTCTTGAATTTCGTTAAGTCTCTACTTGCTATCACATGTTGTCAGAACATCCCAAGTTCTGATTGATGTATATATATGTATACTTCACTCCAATTTCCATTTTCCTTTAGATTTTAGTTATTCTAGGTATTTCATCCTTCCCTCCTAATAAAAATTTCATCTTCAAAATTTTTACGAACTACTACTTACATTGAACCTTTAGTCTAGTGACTTAGTTTTAGTAGGTACGATTTTTCTTGTATGAATGAAGAAAATAGGGTGTATGATCCTTGAGTTAAACAATACTTAGTACGACATGAAGGGAATAGAACCTGTTTCCATATCAAGATCAACTTTTGCCTCCCTTGTGCAACCGATTTATGGTCGTTCCTCTTTGGTGCAGATGAATCTCTAGTGGTAGCCACAATGCAGTTCCTATAAATGTGGCATGCCTTGCCCCATTGGGTAGCATGTTTTAGTTCCTCTCCTTCACAACTCCCAATGATGTCTGCGGCATTTTGGACACAATGGTGCCTACTAGAGAGTAGGGCGCTCATGCCTCTGCTATTTCCCCAAGCTACTACCATAAACTATCCTCTTTACGGGCCCTTCATCGCTCTCAATTTGTGTGTTCTAACCCGAAATCAACCACACAATACCAATAATTGTCACAAGATAAATTTATTGAAACATAAAGCATATAGACATCACAACCACAAAATCTATAAAACAAACACACATCAACAACACAATACTTGCATCTCACATCCATCTGACAAAACCTTTTGTGTACAATTACATTAGGACTTCCATCTGACAAAGCTTACTGTCTACCATTTTGTTAGGACTTGCATCTGACATTCACCTGACGAAACCTATTGTGTGCCATTTCCTCAGGACTTGCATTTGACGTCTATCTAACGGTTAAGCATTAGAAGCCCTTCATAGCTTCAAATAATGGATGTCAGAACATCCATCTGATGACTAACACAGTAACCTCAAAAGCACATATTTTCACACAAAACACTCGGGTGATAAAAGAGATTTACAAGCAAAGTTTTGAACACCGAATGGGGCCAATTTTTTAAGACCTAACGGTTAGGTATGGGATTCAAAATGAGATTAAATGTGAATCTCTTAATAATTTATAGGTTCATCTTGTAAGCCTTCTCCCACTTTCAAATATACCTTCCAGTCGAAAGTACCTTTACCATAGGATTTTAGAGCTTATTCTTTTCTGGTTATGCCTAGGTTCAATAAACCAATGGCTCTTGTGAAAGAAGTTCACCGAGAATGAATACAAAAGAGTTGGAAGGATTTTCCTGCTTGGGTGGAAATCTAGGAGGACAAAGAGAAACGAAAATAATAATGAATGATATGTGAAATATGTCTCGCCCCAACTCTATTAATAGAATGCAATGCAACTCTTCACCAAGAGTTATATTGTTTATCTTTCCATAATCTCCATGGAAGTTATCACCTTCCATGGAGATGATTTGGTGTAGGAATCACCACATTTGTTATGGTGTGATCATCCCATACATCATAATTTCCCACTTAATGACGCTATAATAGTTGATAAACTGAGTTGAGCATGATTACCTTGGTACCAATAACTCTTTCATGCCAACTCTCATATGTGATTCTCACAGATCATCGTCAGATTGTGACTGGCTTATATGTGTGAACACTTTGTCACTGCCTTATATGACTGCACCCTTTACCATATGCTCTCCCATCAAGCACATAGAGGTGACTTCATTTTGCTATATATAAAGGGAATGGCGTCCATTCTCCATGGTTAGGAACACAGTCCACACCCATACCACAATTGACGACTTCAATCGTACCCAAATACATGGGTTTGACTTTACTTTCTCTAAAGCCATTATTCATGATGTTTTCCTTTATTCACCTTAATAGTGTCTTTTACACTCGCAGAGCATATATACCTAGTCTCAGCATAAAGCCTTTTAGCAGACTTTACATTTATGTGAGCTATATTACTCATACCTCGTCAGTATTATTTGCCTTTAACTGACCAATTATGTTCCTTATTAGGCAGAAGTTCATAGAATCATTAATTCAGGTGTCCTCGGATCCTCTTAACTATGTGCTAACCCATGTAGCTATCACCTAGGTGTTTCTTAATTCCAATGTCGATTCATGCCCTCTAAATTTATCCATAGGCATCCCTTAGTCAAAGCTCGACTACAACTTCAATTTCAACCCTCTCCACTATATCTTGAATATAATGATAATTTAAAGTAATGCGTTTGCTTACTTTCTATATAACAGATAGAGGGATTGCTGTCACAAAACACATTGATTGGTCTGCTAGGTATACCTAAATTTAAACTATCAACAAAACGTTTAATCCAAACCGCATTACTTACCGTTGTGTTGGATGATACATACATAGCTTCCATTATGGATTTAGCAACACAATTATGCTTTTTGCTTAACCAAGAGATAGCTAGCCGTTCCATCGAACAGGAACACATAACCGTTAGTTAACTTTCTGTCATCTAAATCTCCTACAAAATCTGCATTTGCATATCTTGCAATTTCTAGATCACATAATCCAAAATATAAACCCATGTTTTTCATGCCTTGCAAATATTTAAATATTTGCTTTATTGCTTGCCAATATGTCTTCCTTGGATTGGATTGATATTAGTTCACCAATCCTACCGCATGAAAAATATCAGGCCTTGTGCTTGTCATGGCATACATAAGACTACCCACAGCTTGGGCATAGGGAACTGTTTCCATTTCTTTAATCTCTGTCTCATCCTTATGAAACCTTTTTTTGCTTAAGTGTTGACCCCTTGAGACACGTGTACTTAAAGGTTTACATTTATCAATCAAAAGCCTCTAAAGCGCCTTTTCCAGTATTTCTTAATCCAATAATAATTTTGAATTTCTATCTCTAGAAATTCTTATTCCCAAGACATAGGTAGTACCACGCATATCTTTCATTTGAAACTTAGATGCCAAGAATGATTTCTAGTGTAGCTTGATGGAACTTCAAATACCATTGTCTCGATGATTGCTTGATTACTTATAGAGATCTTTTAAACTTGTAGACATTCTCTTCATGTCCTTTAACTTCAAATCCTTTTCGTTATGTCATATAGATATCCTCTTTTAATTCCTCATTTGAATGTCGTTTTAACATCCAACTCATGTAATTCCAAATCCATTTTGGCTACCACGGACACGATTATTCTTATCGAGATGAGCTTTGCCACAGGTGAATATGTATCAACAAAGTCTACATTTGGTTGCTGAGTAACCCATTTGGCCATCAACCTAGCTTTGTACATATCAAGGCTTCCACCTGCTTTGAATTTCTTTCTTAGTACCCATTTTCATCCGATGGCTTTTCTTTGACGTGATAAATCTGTGAGGTCCCAAACATCATTTTTCTTGATTGAGTCAAACTCCTCATTCATAGCTTCAAGCAATTTTTCAGCATCATTACTATTCACAGCTTCCTTAAAATTCGCTAGATCATCTTGTCAATTTATGTCGTGTACTTTTAGAACATAATGAGTACTAAGTATACTTGATGGTCGCTTTTGTTTTTTACTCCCACTATTTCCAATAGTTGTATCCATGTGCGATTAATCATCAAACTTTCTTTTACTCCCCACTATGTTGAACATCTATCTCTTACTCATCTTATAATGGAGTATCTACTGGTGCTTGGCACTCACGATCTTCATCTTGAAAAATTTGGTCTTCTCTATATGAGTAATTTTGTTGGTATTCTCTAGAAATATAGCATCCTTACTTTCTATCAACCTTTCTCAGAATGGTGGAATCAGTAGCCACTACTATTCTCTATGTATCCTATAAACCTGCATTCCCATGTTTTACTTCCCAACTTATCTCTTAGGGACTTTAGGATAAGTACATATGCCTTATATCACCATACCTTGAAATTTTTAATATTTGGTTGTAGGCCTAGCCAGTATTCATAGGATGTAAGTATTTTAGATTTTTTTTCTTAACTTTGTTAAGAATGTATGTTGTCGTGGATAAAAGTATCCCTAAAAATGAATGGGTAAAGCAACATATGCCATCGTAGATCTTGTCATATCCATTAGCATTTTGTTCATTTATCTGAAATGCCATTTTGCTCAGGCTTTTAAGGCATTTTTTAGAAAAGCCTTATTCCACTTTCATTGTAGAAATAATCCATGGCTTCAAACTCACCTCTCCTATCATTATTCAAGCTCTTTATGGACCTTCCCAAATGATTTTCTACCTCCAATTTGTATTCCTTGAATTTCTCAATAGCTTCACACTCATGTTTGAGAAGGCGGATATGTCCATATCTTGAATAATTATCATTAAAGGTTATAAAGTATTCTATTCATGTATGTGTCTTAGTTCTTAATGGTCCACATATATCAGAGTGGATTACTTCTAGCAAATCTGATGATTTCCAATGTTTTGAAAAGATTTACTAGTCATTTTTCCCTTATTACATAATTAACTTGTATTAAAATCTTCATAATTAACTTGCGGTAGTAATATGCTCCTTCTCCTTCTAATTATTTTATCTTTATTTATGTGACCCAATCTCAGATGCCATAAATAAGAACTATTTTCACTTACTGCCACATTCAAATAATCAGAAATAGAAACTTGATTATCAACTTTTAGTAAGTATATATTGTCCACCTTTACACCCTTTACTTATACATTTTCCTTCCTAATATAGACCTTTCCATACTTGAATTTAATCTCGTATCCCTTCTTATCTAATACAAGCATACTTTAGATTTATACAGATACTAGGGACATACAATATATCATTTAAAATAATGACTAACCCATTGATAGAAATCTTGCATTTTCCTTTTCCTAACACATCACTGTAAGTGTTGTTGCCAATGTATACTTTGTGCTCCCCAACTGTCTTTTCTATAAAATCTACAAAAATTCCTCGGCCTTTTGCTATGTGTCTTGTCGATGCTGAATCCATCTATCAAGAATTTGCCGATGGTTCCGCCATCATTATTTCAATGACTGCCATTGCAATTTCCTTATGTGTCTAGTTGTCCTTGTTCCTTGGACAATTTTGCCTTGAAGTGTCACTTATTTCTGCACCTCAAGCATGCTCCTTCAACTTTCTTTCCACCTTTTGGCTTCCCTTCCCATCTTCTCTTAAACTTTTATTCTTTGCCTTTAAATGTGAGCACATGCAAGGTCTGAGTCATCATCAAATTACTAGTTGTCCCTCCTTCTTTGCTTCATCATCTCTTATCCTAACACAAGCATAGGGATAGATATCATGAAAATTTCTTTGTCACTATGTGTCAAACAAGTTACCACATGTTCCCATGACAAAAGGAAGACTATTAAGTATGGTCGTCACTTGCATTTTGTCTAATATTGGGTGACCAGCATTTGCAACTTCCTTCACAATGAGTTCCATCCAGTTTACATGGTCACCTGGATAATCTTTCTCACCCATATGAGCACTGTTATATTTGTCTAACAACAGGGGCTAATTTGTTCTTTTTTACTTATCACAATGAGTGATTAATCACCATTTAAAACTTAGTTAGCTATTTGTCAAAACTCCAAACCCCATTACCAAAAATGCATTTATACCCAAATAAAATAAGCAAATAATAATAATAAGAAAAATCACTCGGGACCAAGCTATGTCAACCTAGCCTGATAATTGCTTAGGGAAGCCATGTACTATGCTAAATTTGGATCTAGCAAACTCACCCATTCACCTCTTCTCGACAGAGTATAGTGGATGCCCAATGGTCATGGGTCCTTCAGCCTCTGCTCAATGGTACTAATAATCCTCAATGGATGCGGACACTTCAGGCATCTGTCATTGGAGATCTTAGACTACCCCAAATCAGGAACAATGAATGCCACCTCCTTGTGTTGCCTTGGCAACAACCAAAAATGAGGAATATACCTTTGACGCTTGTCCCTATGGCCTTGATCGAAAGACTTTCCCTTTTCCCAAACCTTCTTGTGATTTTTCTTCTGAAAATTTATGTCTGGAAATGTTGTATTGATCTTCCCCTTTGAATGATTTTTAAAATGGCTTTTGAATGTTTCTAATCGAGGCCGAAAAACAAGCCACAAGTGCACCGGACTGGTCCGATTCAGACTAACAAGGGGCGGCGGCGGCTTAGCATGCTACATGGCTTTCACGCATGGCTTGATTGGGCGACATGACTTAGTTACTGTGTCATGTCACGAGTCTTGGTCAGTTAACGAGTCAAAATTTTACCCGCCAACGATTGACTGAGCTTGCTCAAGCTTTAAGGATGGACTTTCCTATCGTGTGTTTCCTCTTTTGGCCAAGTCGTGATGTGCTCCTAGTTGGGCTTGGCCTACTACCCGAAACAACATCATTTTTGGCCTTGCTCAAAACGAAGTTGTGTCATTTCTTGCAACCTCCAACATCTGCGAAACAATATCACTTCAAATTGGTTGCAAAACGATGTTGTTTCTAGCTAGGGCTAAAAGCGCCTACACTAGGAGCGAAACAATGTCATTTTTCGTTTAATGGAATGGCACTGGTTTTGACTAGGCCAAAAGGCTTGTTTTATAATGCAATGTGAAAGGACATCATTCCCACTTAGTGGAAAGTTGTCATTTTTGTCGACGTTGGGAATGTGTTTTGATTGGCTTCTACTAGTCAAAACGATGCTATTTTGATTAGCTGAGTCTTTTTCTTCCTCTTGCACTTAGAATGATGAACTAGTGCCCTTGTTTTTGATATAACCCACAAATTTTGACTCCTCTCCCTCTTCCAAGCTTCCCAAAACCTCCTATTTTTTTGGGGATGACTCCCCAACACTCTAACAACCCGGAGGAGGAGTTTTTTCTTCGGATTTGGTGAGAGAGATTGGTTTGGAAAAAAGATTTGTTTTAGATATTGAGGAAAAGTTTTTTTTTTTCCGAAAACCTTCTTCAAATTGGTACCTTCTCCTTAGTATCTCCACGTTCTTGGTGTATTTTAGTCCACCCATGGTAATAGTTAAAGGCTTCTCTTCCAGTTTGATAGTCGATTGATGAAGATTGTAAAAAGCCACTGATGATGCCAAACTCAACACTTATTTGTTGATGGCCTTGTATACTTCCTCCAAGATTATTTCTAAATCTTTTAGTTTTTCTTTGTCTTCCTTAACCTGTTGCTCTGATACTACTAAAAGAAATTAAGAGAAAATGAATACAAAAGAGTTGGAAGGATTTTCACATTTGGGTGGAAATTGAGGAGAACAAAAACAAAACGACAATGGTCAAAATGAATAATATTTTATATTGGTTTCACCCCATCTTTATTTATAGAATGCAATGCAATTCTTCACCAAGAGTTGCATTGTTTCTCTTTTCATAACCTCCATGGAAGTTATCACCTTCTATGAAGATGATTTGGTGTGGGGATGACCACAATTGTTACAGTGTTATCATCCCTTACATCACCATCTCCCAATATCACATTTTCATCTCACGTAAGTATTCTTAGGCTTTTTTTGTTTTTTTTTAGGATCCTATCTAAGTATTCTTTGTTAGAGTTTCAATGGATGACATTTTATTATAATGGAAATAGACATTCAAAATTGAGAAAATAGTTTAAAAATTATCACAATTATTCAAAAGCCTCTAACATATAATGTATGCAATAAAGAGATGTATATAATTAACATGGGCATTTAAATAGATAGCCTGCATATAAGCTTAAAAGTTCTATAAGTTTTATTACGGTGAAAGACCTAGATGCATCATTACAAAATCTCTTTTGAGTAGAGAACACAACTTATTACAAGGTATTCTCCTAAAACTAATCACACAGCTAATTAACATGTCTCACACAAGTCTTAAAAAAGTAATGCATCATCTTTAGGCAGAATATACCAATGTACCCCATTAATCGCTTCATGCCATCTTTTCAAATTGTAACATGCAATAACCTCCCTTGGCTAGGCAATAGTAGGTAATAGTTTAAAAGATGCAATTACATCCTTAAAATCTTTAAATGATAAAATAGATATATATTCATGAGTATGTCACTTTGGTGACAATCACTTCAATTCTAAATAATTTTCTCTAAGTAAGGAATTAGAGATAGCTTTTATGCCCATAAAAAACCAATCAATCACAACATTGATATATGCATGCCCTAATTAAAAAGAATCCCACATGCAATTGAAATAAATGTTAAATATAAAATATAGTACATGCGTGGTCACATAAACTTTTAACTCTATTGGCTGGATGAGGGCTAGAAACTAGTCAAAATTGATCGATCTTAAATTTTAATGTAACGATAAAAAACCCATTTTTTGCAGTTTTTTATTATTATTATTATTATTTCTTTTATCTTTATCAATAACAAAAAGTTTTAACACTAGCACAAAGGCTTTGATACTAATGGTTAGACTTATAATAAAACATGCTAAAAACTAGAATAGTATTATGAATCATGAAATTTCAACAGACGTGTAGGAATTATCAATTTGATGTAATTGATGCACACATGTTGTTTAAATGATACAAATAACAATTTTTAGGAACTAGATTTTTTTTCCTCGCTCCTTTGATACAAACTTTCACCATTGAAAACCATCTTGTAAGGGGAGAGGGCCCAAGGGTTTATATATACACATGGCTAAAATTACACATAACCCATGTAACTTGGAATCATAACATACCATTATGCTCTGCAGTCACTGTTCATGGCGGCTCACACTATTGACACTGACACAATGGTAGTCATTTCTCTTTTTTCCAGGTTCACTCACATATCAGTATTCAATGACTTAACACTATGTCCATACCTATTAAGACATTTTAATCCTACCTTGAGGTCGTCTGATTGGTGACTCAACCATAAAGCCGTAACCCATTCGATCCCATAATCGACGAGCTGCATCCAATCATATACTCAATGTGGTGGCTGACTCTGGTGTCAAATGATACAAACCTTAGGTAGAACTTACCATTGAAAACTGGCTTGCTAGGAGAGGGTGCTTAAGAGCTTATATACACATGGTTAAGACTGCAAATAACCAATGTAAGACATTTGGGATCGTAACATACTACCACACTTTGCAGCCAACGTAATAATACAAACCATGGGTAGAACTCACCCTTCAAAATTGGCTTGCAAGGGAAGGATGCCCAAGAGCATATATACACATGGTTAAGATTGTACTTAATTAACTCATGTGAGACACTTGAGATTGTAATATACTACCAAGCTTCGCATCCGACATTCACAGATGCCCACTTTATTGACACTAACCCGATTATAGCCCTTTATCTTTTTGGTAGCTCCACTCAATTATCAGAATTCAATGACTTAACACTATACATAGTACCAAGACATTTTAATCTAGCCTATAAGTTACCCCCTTCGAGACTTGACCACAAAGCCAGAACCCATTCCCATACTCAACGAGTTGCGTCCATTCCCATACTTGATGTGGTAGTTGGCTCTGATGCCAAATGATACAAACATTGGGTAAACACACCCATGAAAACAAATTTAAAATGATTTGTGTCTTGATCATATACTTTACGTGGTGACTAGCTCTGATATCAAATAATACAAACCTTAGATAGAACTCACATTTGAAAACTGGCTTCCAAGGGTAGGGTGCCTAAGAGCTTACATACACATGGTTAATATTGCAATTAACTCATGTACGACACTTGGGATTGTAACATACTGCCACGCCTCGCAGCTAACAAAAATGATACAAAACTTTTGTGTAACTCACCATTGAAATCGGCTTGTATAGGGATGGTTACCAAGAGCTTATATACACATGGTTAAGATTTTACTTAACCCATGTGGGAAACTTGGGATTGTAACATACCACTACGCTTTGCAACCGACATTCACAACGAAACACTCTATCAACAATGACCCAATTGTAGCCTTTCTTTTTGGTGGCTTTACTCACCTATCAGTATTCAATGACTTAATACTATGCCCATACATAGTACCAAGACATTTCAATCCAGCCTATAGGTCGCCCCCTTTGAGACTCGACCACAAAGCCACAAAACATTCATCCCATATTCGATAAGCTACATCCGATCCCGTACTCGATGTGATGGTTGAAGCTGATACTAAATGATACAAAACTTGGGTATAACTCATCCTTGAAAACCGGCTTGCAAGGGAATAGCACCAAGAGCTTATATGCATATGGTTAAGATTGTATTTAACCCATGTGGGACATTTGGGATCGTAACATCCTCTTCTTAGTTATGAGTACTTCTATTTAGTATACTCATGTACAATTGCCATATAACCAAATGACGTGACAATAAAATTCAGTCATTAGATCAGCATTAGTTTTTTTTTTTTCAAGTACAGATTCAAGGTCTGATGTTTACTGCCACATCATTCAGTTGTATGATAGTTGTATAGGAATCTACTAAATAGTATTACTTCTTAGGTATTACACACAATATGGTAATACAGTTTTATATATTATAGAGAGAAATGAGGTTTTAGCCTTTATATAGGAAATCCTTACATAGTCTTTCCCATCACAGATTCTTATCCTAATTTGGGTTACCGACCTACCTATAGTTTACAAATACCAATATACTTAGCAGCACTCAATATTGACTTATCTTATTATAAATAAATATAGGCTACATGTCCACCATTTCAAAAAGCAGAAAAAATGTATCTATCTAAGCAAAGTACTTTGACACATATTATTAGCTCATTATCTGCACTTTGTGGGTATCCACATCAGCATTTTAATTTTAATTTATAATGTCATTCCTAGCTTGTTTAAATATCCACAGGAATCGCCAGATGCAATTTCATATGAATATATTTGCTCAGGCAGATGTCATTGTTTCACCAACAACAGGGTATTCTTTGTTTCTTTAGTTTGATCCCATTTACTTTCCTTTAGTAGTATCTAATGTTTAGTCTCTATGATATGTGTGACAGCGTAACTGCATACCCAATAAAAGATGATGCTCTAGAGACCGGTGAACTCGACTATATAAATGGAGGTCTTAAATCTTTATTAATTTAGTTTCCCAAATTAATTTGGTTTCAGCATTTCCTCCAAACTAATTTAGAAAAAGTTCTTACAACCCCATCTATTTAAAATTGTCATGTGTAGTAAGTGAAAAGCATGTGTTTTTTTTTTTTTCTTTAATTGAATTTTTTCTAACTCTTTTAATGCTCTTAAAAAAATATGTGCTTCTTACATGCTTAAACGACATATGACAATTTTATAGACTTAGTTGAAGGAAGTTCTTCTAATCGTTTCGTTGGTTTTGGATAGAAGCATTTTCAACACTCCATGCATGTTTAACTTAATTACAAAAGATGATACATGAAGTGGAATTGACAAGTTTGCCACTATTTCAGCTGCACTAGTTCGGTTTTCAATAGCAGGAAATTTTTTAGGATTGCCTGCTGTTACTGTTCCGGTCTGATCTTATCATCCTTCTGTTTTTTTTTTTTTGTAATTTTATTTTATTTTATGTTGTCCTTTATTGCTTTATAGGATGAAGGAAACTTGAGTAGTTCATTGCTAACCTAAATTGAATTGATAGGTGGGATATGACAAACTTGGTTTGCCGATTGGCCTTCAGTTTATGGGTCGGCCATGGTCCGAACCAACATTAATTCACATAGCATCGGCAATGCAGGTAGATTACCAAACTTTTGCTGTGAGCTTGTTTCTAGTTTCTTTCTCTCTACTTTTCTTTGAGAAATTTGAATAACTCATCAATTGTTTAAAATATTCACACGAGGTTCTATGATGTATTTTGTAACCACTTTCCTTGGCATACTTTCGTATATATAGGCATGATAATAACGATAAATTTAATCATTTAATTAATATTTTAATAATAAATTATCTTATCATGACAACTGAGGTGTAGAAACGTTTTCATTGTAGGCCCTCTGCAAGTCAGGCTACAGAAAGCCAGAGGTTTTCTATAATCTTCTTAATAAGGATTAGTTGCACGACAACATCCATTGAATTACAAATGGTGAAGGTTATACAAATTTGCAGGTTTTCTCCACTGGATATTTTTGTTTTTTGTTAAATCTATTGATAAATGGGAAACAATTTAAATGGAAGATAACCATGCATGTGTGGAGCATTATTCGAAACATTGACAACTCACAAGTGTATAAGGGCATTAGGGTACTTGTAATTTCTCCATTATATTACTACAGAAATTTAGAATTTGAAAAAACATCTTTTTCCTCCTCAATTTCTTAAACCTTAAGCCAAATTCATCTGTTTTAATTGCATCTTTATATCAAGTGATGCAAGCAACAAAACTTCCCAAGATTATTAGACAGAGAACTTGTCCACTAACTAACAAAAGATATTGCATGATTATGATGATACAGAGATCAACAAGTAACCAGAGAGTTCTTTTCGAGTAGAAGAGACCACAATTGTTTGACAAAATTTCTCTATGAGGATTTATTGATTGATTGATAGTCCTTAAATAAGCCAAGCTATTGTAACTCTAATACAACTCTAATCTCCACCCAACTAATACATCCAAATTAAGAGTCCTAAATGATAGTCTTCATTCTTCCTGTCCATTAGTAGACTCATTCACAACTTCTAACATTTGCATCTCCCCCTTTCCACACCAAACTTGTCCTCAAGGTTGAAACTAGGAAAAAAAAAATTGCACATTTTTAATCTTTCCCTTTTTGCTCATTCTTGGTCTCCACCTCCAACGAGGACTCTTCAACTGCACTGCCTCCTTCATTCAAAAACACTCGCTGTAACGTCCCAGATTTTAAGATAAAAAATATAACGTCTTAAAATAGAATTTATGATCTAAATAATAATATAAAAGAATTTAAATTTACGATCTAAATAATAATATAAAAGAATTTAAGTATATTTATAAAAGTTAAATATTCAATAAATTGTGAGGCACGTATATAAATTCTAAAATGATTAAATAAATCTATCGGACCTTAAAACTATAAATCGAAGTAGAAAATAAATAATAGATTTAGAGATAGGCACTATATCACCAAAACAGACGCTTGATCGCATAAGCGCTTGATCGCCCAGAAACGACGATCGATCACCATAGTTTTGCAGATTGCAGATGCAACAAACACCAGTCTCTGTTTTTCTTGGGAAATAAATATCTTATCTCCAATCTCTCTCAGCCATTGGATATGATCAAAATGGAGCAATCTAGGCCGTCCAATTCACTATATATTGAGAGGTGTAGCCCCTTTATTCACGCTCATCTCTTCCTTCTTCTTCTCTTCTTCTTCCTCCTTTCTTCTCTTATTTTCTGCTTCTCTCATGGCAGAAAACTATTATCTATTCTTTCCCTGTTGTTTCTTTATCAATCCAGCAACTCAAAAACAGAAAAGATAGAAACCCAACTTCTCTCTTCTCTCACCCTCTTTGTTTTCGATTGCATCAAGAAGGAGTCTCACTATTTGTCTCTCAACTTTTCACCTTTCTCTTTGTTTTGATCTTTGATGCACCCTTCCTTTGAAAACAGGAACTGCAGCAAGGTAAAGAACCCACTGTCTCCCTCTTCTCTCCTCTCTATGTGTTCGGTCAAAGGGAGGGAAAAGAAAAGAAAAATTATGGAAAAGGTAACTCTTTCTCTGTAAGCTCTGCCTCCCTTTGTTCAGTTTATTTTATTGTAAAAGTAAACTCTCTTAGGCCACCCTCTCCATCTCTCTTGGTAGAATAGAAAACAAAACAGTAAAGGACCCTCTCCAACTCTATGACTCTCTCTCTTGGCCCAGGTGCAGAAAAGGGAAAAGGAAAAAGATAAAAGAAAAGAAAAGAAATAAAAGGAAGGATCCTCTATGTTTCCTTCTCTTGGCTCAGCATAGGGAAGAGAAGAAATTCTCTCTCACTCGGCCAGTCCTTGTTAATGCAGTGAGGTCCCTTTTAAAATATCTCACTTTGTGATATTTTTGATAAGCTTTGATTTATACTTTTATAAGTTTATTATAAGTTAATTAGTATTCTAATGTTTTAATGTGGTGTTTTAAACAGGATTTCTAAAGTCACGTATTTGATTTATAAAACTCGTTGTTATAATGCCCAAGTTAAAATGAGTATTTTATAATAGTGCAGTTACATTGCCCAAAATATTTTAAAGTATTTTTAGCATTAGCGATACTAATGTCGCTATTCTACAGATTTTTTTTTTTTAAAAAAAAAAGATAAAATAAGAATTATTCATATTTGTGTCGTTGTGCCATCCATCTATTTTAAAAATGCTATACTCATTATTTATATTAATGAGGTAACCATGTCTATTTTATAAATAACTATTATAGCAGTTATGATATCCGCTTTATTTGATAACAAAAACTATATATATATATATATATATATAACTATTGTAATTTTATATTGTATGTAAAATATACACATAGCTATTATGATGTCTATTTTACTTAAAGGGTATTTTGGGTATTAATTTATAAATGCCAAATGTAAAAGTGTTAAAATAGGTCTCTTAGCAATTTGTACTAATACATTAATACATGAACAAAATTATATTGCAGTGTGTGGAAACCTTTTTGGAAGAAAAGAACTGTAAGTATAAAATATTTATCGAGGATGATACTGATTTCTTTAATATCATGTTTATGGGTTTATTTAATTATATGCATTTGTTTAATTATATGAGTTAGTATAAAATACTTACGGAGGATGATACTGATTTCTTTAATATCACGTTTATGGGTTTATTTAATTATATGTTATTTATGCTTTATTTAATTATATGCATATTTGGTTGGAACTTTGCATATTTTACTGTCATGAATCATGAGCCTACTAATAAATTGGCATTGCATATTTTACTGCTATGAGATATGAACTTGTCAATAAGAAAGACCGAAGGTTTAAGTACCAAGGCACTAATCAATCATGTAGACCGAGAGTTGACGTCCCAAGGCACTAATCAATCTGTCATTACATCATATTGTTGCATGGTACATTGTTAAATAAATCTGTATTTCATTAGATTATTGAACGCAGTTGACTCACTTAATTACAATATGGGATTGTGGTGATAACCACAATCACATACATGTTTATGCAGGACAGGAGAGAAAGGTCAGGACTAATAGGATCTTTATGCTGAACCTATTATTTATGAATAAGGCTTTTAAGTATTTCTTTAAATATGTAATATTCTATATGTGGGTTTGTGCCACATGTGGCAAATATGTTAATGCTTTGTGTGCCTTTATTATGTGAAAACATCAAATTATATTGTTTATATATTGAGGTAATTCAATCAGATTTGATGTGTTATTGGTTCTTAAGTTGTATACAAATATATTCCGCTGCCAAATCTCAACTCTAATGATGTCGTAATGTCACGTGGAAATCAAAAATTTTCACTATGTTTTTTTTGTAAAAGTGGGCTGTCACACTTGCAAACGTTGCATCGATGTCCAGGGACGAACCTTTCGTTGCAATTTAAACGGAACCCATTCTCTTGTCGCTTCTCTATCTCATCCCAAGTCAATTGTTTAAATTAAGTGACTGGGCTAGGTTGCATGTTTGGGGGTTATTTCCCAGACATATCTTAATTCCCCTGCAGACTGGTGGTTCAATTCTATGTGGTAGCTCCGCTGGACTTGGGTCAAATAATCATTCTGCATGCGCGCAAGCTCAATAATCTATTGCAGCATTTTTGCTTTGAACATCCAAATTCCCCCTACAATTTCCTCCATGAATCCGCCCAAGAAAGTCCTCACAAGCACCTTTTGCGACCAGCCCTTTACCCGATTAGCGAGTCACGCAGAGACCCATGTTGTTGAACTCCGAACAAGGATTCATCATAATCTTCATATTCATTTGGGCCAAACCGCATGACTACTTCATGTTCAAAGATTATGATGAATCCTTGTAATTTCTTTCCTTTCAATTCGATATGCTGGTTGGCTTTTCCCTCAAGGAGGAAGGCCGCTAGCGTGACTCTTTGCCCATCTAGTATATGTTGAAATTCAAAATAGTGTTTCACCTCAATGGTTTAAAACGAGGGTCCTCCACCAAGAATTTGGGGAAATCAAATTTAAGGTGCCGATTGGGTTTCGTGTTAGTTTCGTCATGGTTCAGAAAAGGAGGACTGGGCTATGGGTTACCTTGCACAGAGGAATAGAAAGAGCGTCCTGAGGTACTTTCTGTTAGCGCCGGTGGGTTTAGTTCATCCCATTCTGTCAACAGTGGTGGGTCATCTCGTCGTTCATCGGTCTTTGAGAACCGCTCCATCATTCCATGAAAGGAATTATCCAAACTATGCATCCTCTAGTCAATGCTACGAGTATGAGCTCCACTAAGTTAAAGGACCTTTCGAAAATCTACCTTGAATTTTTCAATCCGCTCCTTGTTAGTAGCCATTACTCTGTAATGAGCCATTTGGGTGGACGATTGAATGGTTGTCAAGGTTTACTTGTTTGCTGATATGGGTTGTTGGATTGGTGCTCTATGTTTATGGAATTTTGAAATGAGTTAAAAACCAGTGGTTCTGGGTATAAATGTTAAAGACAACAAAGCGTTTTTGGTTGGAATTCTTCTCTTGCTGAGAGTGAAACATAAGGAAAAGCCTAAGTCTACTTTTGTAACACCCCGATCCCATATTGGGAAGAGATGAATAGCTCACATGGAGTGAGTCGTTTATAAAGATATTCATGGGTGCTAAGTCCTACATTGCCTAGTTAATAGGTGAAACTGGGCTTTATAAAGGATTCTAGGAAAGCTCTAAATTGACTAGTCCTTTTGGATTGATAGCGCAGATGTGGCTAGTGCTTTTTCCTGAGTCGTTACAAATAGTATCAAAGCCACCTAGTAACGCCAGGTCATGTGGTACTGGAGCATTGCATGACGTGGCCCTGACGAGGACGTCAGGGGTTCAAAAGGAGAGTTTGTAACACCCCGTTCTCATATTAGGAAGAGATGAATAGCTCACATGGAGTGAGTGGTTTATAAAGATACTCATGGGTGCTAAGTCCCACATTGCCTATTTACTAGGTGAAACTGGACTTTATAAGGGATTATAGGAAAGTTTTAAATTGACTAGTCCTTTTGGAGTGATAGCGCAGATGTGGCTAGCATTTTTCCCTAGGTCGTTACAACTATAGCTTACAATCTCTAGAAATATCTACAAAGTAATATTATATAGACTCAACTTTCAGCTCCATGTTTCCTGTTGGGACAGCCGTGTATAGCCTTAATATCTGGAGCAAGGTTCAGCTCCTTGTTTCCTATTGGCACGGCTGTTCCTGACTTCCATAGTCTTGATGTGCCTCGTCTCTTGGATGATTTTCAGGAGGTAGAGTGGCTTTAAAGTCAGCCACATTGGACTGAGTGAATACCACGTTAACATGCCCCTTCAAGGTCAATGGTAAAGGCATGACGTTGAGCTTGCTTTGAAGTAAGGCAAAATGAGCAATAGAAAGAGGATTGATAAAGATGTCAGCAAGTTGGTCACGGCTGGACAGGAATTGGATGTCAAGAGTCTTGGAGGCAACCATATCACGAACAAAGTGAAAATCAATTTTCATGTGTTTGTTACAGGCGTGGAACATAGGATTGGAAGACAAATAGGTAGCCCATATATTATCACACCATAGAACTGGAGATTTGTGGGTGGGAATGCCAAGCTCATGGAGAAAAGACAGAAGCCAGGAGATCTCAACTACGGCATTAGCAAGAGCTTTGTACTCAGCTTTGGTGCTAAAGCGAGTGGCGGTGGCTTGTTTGCAACAGCTCGAAGAAATAAAGTTGTGGCCAAGAAAAATACAATACCCATCGGTGGAACCCCGGTCATCTCAGTTGCCAGCCCAGTCGAAGTTGGTAAAGGCCTGAAGGGTAGTGGAGAAGGAGTGTTGTATTTGATGACCAAAGTGCTAGTTTGTTTGAGATAACGCAAAAGGTGCTTAGCGAATTGCAAATGAAGTACAATATGTTTCTACAAGAACTGAGACAACTTGTTCACTGTGAAGGAGATATATCGCCATGCTATTAACTATTTTGAATTAAGTTCTTTTCTTTATAAGAGGTGGAATAGAATAACCTGGTTGAAGCATAATGTTTTCTTTTAGTCCAAAATGATCAATATGTACAATTAGAACAAGCTATTGCTAAAATTCGTGTAGGAACATATACTTTTAATTTTAAAGAAAGGGTTCCGAATCTACTCTTATTTTCAACTCCCTTAAGCATTTTGTCGCTTACTATCAAGACAAGTAATGCACAGGTATTGTAAAGCACCGACAATGCTTCGATACAGTGTGGGGTCAGCAAAGGAAGCACCTTCAAAGGCAGACAAACTGGTCGTTGTGGACATTGGAGAAGAAACTAGTTTGGCGTCAACCATATGAGTGCGATGAAGGATGTCTAAAATGAATCGTTGTTGTGATAAGAGAGACCCACCAAGGGTGCCAATCACCTTAATACCCAAAAAGAAGTTGAGAGGACCACAATCTTTGATGGAGAAATCCGATTGCAGCAAGGGTAGTAATTCGTCTGGCAGAGGCCTGAGAGCTAGTGAGGATGATATCATCCACATTACATTCTAAATGTTTCAGAGTCGAAGGTTGTTAGTATTTTGGCCTTATTCTGTGTTTGGACAAAATCACTTATGTGTAATGATACAATAAACAGGGATTCCACTTTCAGAGTGATGTCAGAAGATTCTGCCTACGAGTCAGAAGAATTTCAAGTTCCCTGTCAGCCGTCCGGACAATGTGTCTGTAAGGGGTTTTCTGGGTTGAATGGGATTTAAGAGAAGAAAATAGGGACGGTGATGGAAAAGAGATAGATGATGGATCTTGGAATTTGGAATTAACTTGAGAAAAACGAAACAGAAACACTGATAAGAGCAAATTCGAGGATGCTCAAGCCTCCAAAGAGAAAAGAAAATTAACTGACAATTCCAAAGCTGCTAGTAAAACCCTCCGGCTGAGCTTATATACTGCTCTAGCTCGGTTCCGTACAAAACGCATTGAAAGACATTAAAAACGACAAAGCTAACAAAGACATTAAAACGACTAGCTATTCAGCATAAAACGACTAGAGGCCTCCCACACCAAAACGCACCGTTTCTTCCTCAAGGATGAGACTCCAATTGTATTCCACCAATAAAAACAGCCACAGAGAAACTGCCACGTAACTAACCCACTTCCACTGAACTTCTGAACACTTCATCTCTACCGCCACTTAGCCGATTACCCTAGACCAGGAGCACTTGTGACACCACCCCCCTTTCAAAACACCTTGCCCGCAAGGTGGGGGTAGGCATTTTTCAAGCTGTGGAATTCCTCCCAAGTGGCATCGTTGGCGGATTGGCCATCCCAACGAACCAGCAGTTCGATGAAAGGCCGGTTGTGACGCGGGCGAGAATGGTGGTCCAAGATCTCCAAGGGTTCCGGCTGAGCAACTCCATTGGAGTCCACGGGAGGGAGCTTGGGGACAACAGAAGAGGAAGAACCCAGCTTTGGCTTCAGCTGCGAAACGTGGAATACTGGGTGGATGCGGGACTCCGGAGGCAGATCCAACTCGTAAGCGACCTCGCCGACCTTCCGGACGATTGTGAAAGGGCCATAGAAACGGGGTGCAAGCTTCAATGCGCGGCGATGGTTCACGGAAGTCTGCCGATAAGGCTGCAAACGGAGGTAAACTGCCTGACCTAGTTTAAATGTTCGTTCAGTCCTGCGAATGTCGGCATATTTCTTCATTCTTTGTTGTGCATGCTTGATATTATGTTGAAGCAATTTGAGGATTTGTTCCCTGTTGCGAAGCAAATCATCCACGGCTTGAACCCTAGTAGTTCCCAGGACGTAACTCAGTAGTCTAGGTGGAGGCACACCATAGACAGCTTCGAAAGGTGTCATCTTGGTGGAAGCATGCCATGTAGTGTTATAGCAGAACTCAGCCCAGGGTAGCCAATTGGTCCAATGCTTAGGACTGTCTTGAGTAAAGCACCGGAGGTAGTTCTCCACACACTTGTTGACTATTTTGGTCTGGCCATTGGTCTGGGGATGGTAGCTTGTGCTTAGCTTTAGGGAAGTACCCTGGAGCTTAAATAATTCTTGCCAAAAGGCACTAGTGAAGGTCGGGTCTCGATCCGAAACGATAGAGTTAGGCATACCGTGCAGCTTAAAGACATGGGAAATGAATAGCTGTGCAATTTTGGCATCAGAGTAGGGGTGAGAGAGGGACACAAAGTGAGCATACTTTGACAACCTGTCCACTATCACAAAAATCACAGAGTGGCCTTGGGACAAGGGCAATCCCTCAATAAAATCCATGCTAATATCTGTCCAAATTCTGGTAGGGATGGGGAGGGGCTGGAGCAAACCAGTAGGGCAAATGTTTTCATATTTGTTTTGCTGGCACGTGTCACACACTCGAATAAACTGTTTGATATCCGACCGCATCCCAGGCCAATAGAAATCACGCTTGGCTCGCTGTAGAGTTTTCTCATACCCAGAATGACCGGCCATAGGATCACTATGCACATAGTTTAACACTTGAGTTTTTAGTGGAGGGGACTCCCCTAAGAGAATGCGGTTCCTATACAACAGAAGTCCATCGCGGAGAGAATAGCGACGAGTATCTAGCTCATGCTTGTGCCATTGGGCCAGCAGCAGCCCAAGCTTAGGGTCCCGCGAATACTCGACCTTAAGATCCTCCACCCAGCTAAGAGTAGGCATAGACAACAAGGATAAGGAGAGCTCCGCAATAGGAGCGTCTCGTCTGGACAGGGCATCGGCAACCCGATTTTCCACTCCTTTTTTATACTCCACAACAAAGTCATAGCCAAGGAGTTTAGTAAGCCACCGTTGCTGAAACGGGGTGCCAACCTTCTGTTCCAATAAGAATTTCAGGCTTTGCTGGTCAGTCCGAACCACAAATGACTGTCCAAGTAAATAGGGACGCCATTTTTGAACGGCTGTCACGAGAGCGAATAACTCCTTCTCGTAAGTCGACATATGGACTGCCTTACCCTTTAAGGACTGGCTGAGGAAAGCAATAGGCCTATGGTCTTGCATAAGGACAGCACCAATCCCTCCCCCACAGGCATCACATTCAATAATAAAGGGCTAGGAAAAATTAGGCAAAGCTAGCACTGGCGCTCGGCTGACAGCCAGCTTAAGGGCTTCAAAAGCCTCTTGAGCAACTGCGGTCCAACCAAAGGAGTTCGTTTTAAGCATGTCGGTTAAGGGGGCAGCAATGGACCCATAGCTTTTTTTGAACTTCCGGTAGTAACCCGTCAGCCCTAAGAATCCTCTCAAAGCCTTCAATGTTTGCGGAAAAGGCCATTCGACCATGGCCCGAATTTTACCCGGGTTAGCACAAACCCCAGCAGCTGAGACAATATGGCCCAAGTATTCCACTTCTAAGCAAGCAAATTTACACTTAGACAGCTTAGCAAATAGAGAATTCTGCCGAAGAGTGTTAAGTGTTAAGGATAAGTGAGCTGCATGGGAGTCGAGGTCCTTACTATACACTAGGATATCATCGAAAAAGACTAAGAGGAATTTTCTTAAGTATGGTTGGAAAATATGGTTCATGAGGCTTTGGAAAGTGGATGGGGCATTGGTTAGCCCAAAGGGCATGACCAAAAACTCATAATGGCCCTCATGAGTACGAAAAGCCGTTTTGGGAATGTCGTCATCAACCACACGGATTTGGTGGTAACCGGACCTCAAGTCAAGCTTAGAAAAAAAATTTGCTCCCCACAACTCATCTAATAATTCATCAACCACAGGAATAGGAAACTTGTCCTTAATAGTTACCTTGTTTAAAGCCCGATAATCCATGTACATCCGCCATGTGCCATCGGCTTTCCTTACTAGTAAGACCGGGGAAGAGAAAGGGTTGAGACTGTGCCGGATAATCCCTGAATGCAGTAACTCTTGCACTATTTTTTCGATTTCCGCCTTTTGGTAAAAGGGGTATCGATAGGGCCGAACTGAAACTGGCTGAGCCCCTGCTTGGAGGGTGATGGAGTGGTCATGAGAGCGCCGAGGAGGCAATCCCTGAGGATCCTGGAAGACGTATGCAAAATGCTGCAAAACTACTGCGATCATTGGAGGGACATCCTGCCCGCCCAACAATTCCTGCTGTTGCTGCCCTTGTAATTGCAAAGAGGGAACAAAACTGCCCATGAGCTATAAGAGCACTCCTTTCTGTTCCGTCTTAGGTAATTTCAAAGAATCAACCCCGTCAAAACTAACCTGGGGTCCCTGCTTAAGCCCTTGTAAAATACAACTAGTCCCCCCCATAGGTAAACTCCATCCTCAAGGCAGAAAAGTCCCATAGGATAGGCCCCAAAGTGCGGAGCCAATGAATCCCGAGAATTGCATCACAGCAAGCCAATGGCAGGATAAATAGATCTGTCCGAAAAGAAAACCCCTGCATTTTGACCTCAATATCTGTACATCTGCCTGGACTGGGAACCTCGTCCCCACTGGCCACTTGCACCCGAATCCCATCCTGCAAGATAGGCCGTATGCCTAGAGTAGTGGCTAATTTTGTATCCACAAAATTATGCGTGCTACCGGAATCGATGAGAATGACCACTGGTTGGAAACGCAAATAGCCCACAATGCGCATAGTTTTTGGACTAGGAGTACCGGTAATGGCATTTAAGGAAATTTTGGGAAACTCTTCCAAAAAGAATTCACCCGGATCCTCCTCAGCAGGTCCCGACCCTTTGTCCAAATCAGAGTTACTGCCCTCCAGCATTTCAATCAGAAACAACTTTGGAACCGTGCACACATGTCCCCTTGTCCACTTTGAATCGCATGTGTAGCAAAGGCCTTTTCAGCGCCTTTCTTCCATTTGGGCCTGGGTGATCCGCTGCACTGGAATCACGCTTTGGGATGGTTTAGGTGCTTCTTTACCAAGCAAGCCACCCCCAGGTGGAGTGGTAACAATCTGCCGAGTTTGGCCCTGTAAAGTATTCCGGGTATGGCCCTGGAAAGCATTGTCCCTAGTGAATCCAACTGGCAATTGAACACTAAGGCCATGAGTCGGGTGAGGAGAGGGATTAGAGTAAGCTATAGAACGGGGGTACCGTCGGGGTGTGAGACTGTACTCCTCCTGCATGCGGGCCAAAGAGTATGCATCAACAAGGGTTTTGGGATGAAACATCCGCACTGGTAGCCTAATCTCGTCCTTTAAGCTGCCCAAGAAACAGCTCAATTTGTGGAATTCGGGCAGGTGCTGAACCTTAAGAGCCAGCGTGTCAAATTGTGTTTTGTACTCTTCCAGGGGACCTTCTTGCTTCAACTTGGACAATGTCTCCATGGGGTCATCATATGACCCTTTTCCAAAACGAATCTGCAAGGATCTAACAAAATCTGGCCAAGTAATGGCAGGGTTGCTAGCACGCAGCTCCCTAAACCACACAAGGGCGTGGCCGTCCATGTGAAAGGAAGTGATAGACAAACGATGGTCAATAGGAGTATGGTAATACTCAAAAAATTGCTCAGCTCTACAAGACCATGTCTCGGCATCCTCTCCATCAAAACGGGGAAAGTACAAACAGACTGATTTCGGCTTCAAAAAGCCATCCCCAGTACTAGAGTCACCCTGACAAAAATTTTCCCCCCCCATACCAAAACCCGTCTGAAGCTCAAAATGAGGGATGGGTGATTGGAAACGCATACCGGACCCAGATTGTTTCTGGAGGAGATCCTCCAAGTGCCTGAAGGAGGCTTGAGTCTCAGCTTCCATGCGCTTGAGCGCTGCCTGATGCTCCATTTGCAAATCATGTACTGCCTCTGGCCGAACCATTTGAGTTTGCAATGTCTGCAACACTCCTTGCAATTCGTCCCGCAATTGAGATCTAGTCACCACTGCGTTTTCTTCAGCCAAAGCCATGGATCTAGTTCTCATGTGCCAGGGATCAGTGGCTGCTGATACCAATTTGTAAGGGGTTTTCTGGGTTGAATGGGATTTAAGAGAAGAAAATAGGGACGGTAATGGAAAAGAGATAGATGATGGATCTTGGAATTTGGAATTAACTTGAGAAAAATGAAACAGAAACACTGATAAGAGCAAATTCGAGGATGCTCAGGCCTCCAAAGAGAAAAGAAAATTAACTGACAATTCCAAAGCTGCTAGTAAAACCCTCCGGCTGAGCTTATATACTGCTCTAACTCGGTTCCGTACAAAACACATTGAAATACATTAAAAACGACAAAGCTAACAAAGACATTAAAACGACTAGAGGCCTCCCACACCAAAACGCACCGTTTCTTCCTCAAGGACGAGACTCCAGCTGTATTCCACCAATAAAAACAGCCACAGAGAAACTGCCACGTAACAGACCCACTTCCACTGAACTTCTGAACACTTCATCTCTACCGCCACTTAGCCGATTACCCTAGATCAGGAGCACTTGTGACAGTGTCATCCCGTCCGGACGCCCATCTGTCTACTGTTCCATCCGTCCGGACGACGTGTCATTCCTTCTGGACATCAGACAGACAAGCATCATCTGTCTGGACGACGTGCTTCTTCCGTCCGGACACCTACATCGTATCGAGAAGCTTCTGTGCCAGCTTTCTCAATCCGGACGTTTCAGCAGCACGTCCGGACGCCTATCAGTTCTCGAACGGTTCACTGATTCTTTCCAAGTTTCAAGAAAGGGAAGATCAATCAACCGTCCGGACGAAGTGGTATCCCGTCCGGATGCGTATCTCAATAAGGCAAGAATCGCAGTTCAAAATGGACCGTCCGGACATCTAACTGCTGTGGTCCGGACGCTGGTGCATCGTATATGGTAACTGTCGATTCGACTTCAACCGTCCGGACGTCTCCCCCTCATGGTCCGGACGCACGCGCATCAGATATAGAAATTGCGTGTTGAAGTTTAGCCGTCCGGACGCTCCTGCCCCATGGTCCGGATGCGCAAAGCCTGTTATGGAAATTACTTGTAGCGGACGTGCGTCCGTCCGGACGATCGAGCCATCCCGTCCAGACGATGTTCTTATACAAGAAAGATTTCTCCGCGAAAATTTTGGAAAATCCTATCGTACAGTTGTCCGTCCGGACGGCCATGGTTCACCGTCCGGGCTGCTCCCAGGCATATTTTGCCTGACGCCCATTCTGACCCCCAGCCTATAAATAGGGGCCCCTGGGCACTTAGAGCTGCAAGAATTCAGTGTGAATTCCATTTGAGCTCAGAGACGTGATATCTCCTCTGAAACCGTTTTTCAAGTGTGCTGTGCTGTAAACCGAAGTCTATCTTAGAGGTCGGCTCTAAGGTAAGGAGTTTCATTGAAGACCCCTTCAGGTAGGTGAACCTGGTTGGGAAGCGTTCGTGTTGGGTTACACGTCAGATATCAAGGTACGACCACTGCATCGGTACATGTGAGTGTTACTGTCTTGTATCTAGCTTTGTCTTCTGAATAGTAGAATTCCTGGGTTTGGCTGCCCCAGAGTGGTTTTTCTCATAACTGAGTTTCCACTTCATCAACAAAAATCTCTGTGTCATTTACTTTCCGCTGTGCTTTAATTTTTGTTGACACTTGTTGCACACACTTTACTTTTAGAAGTCATTTCAATTTTTCAAAGGTAAATAGTGATGTGTCAGATTTAGCACCATGAAAACCAAGGGCAAGCAGCTTGTTACTCAATCTAGAGAACCAAGCTCAAGGAGCTTGTTTAAGCCCGTAAAGAGCTTTTTGGAGTTTGCAAATATCCTGAGGAAATTATGGGTGAGAGAACCCAAGGGGCTTAGACATGAACACAGTTTCTGCTAAGGTACCATAGAGAAAGTTTTGTTATTCATGTTAATTTGCCTCGTAGCCCAGCCAGCGGAGATAGCAAGAGATTGAACAATGCATACCATAGTGGGTTTGATGACTCGGTTATAGGCTTCTCCATAGTCAATACCCGGTTGTTGATGAAATCCCTTAGCAACTAGCCTGGCGTTGTAACGATCAAATGTACCATCAGCCTTGCATTTGATCCAAAAAACTCATTTGCAACCAATGATATTCTGAGCACAAGTTGCCTAGTTTGATTTTTGAGCAAGGCATCGAACTCAATGTTCATTGATGCACGCCATTGAGGATGCTTGATGGATGAAGAATAACAAGTCGGTTCCACATCACTGATTTGGCATTTTAGATTAGGCCATCCATCTTTGGATGTTGTCAATCGAGTTGTTAAGGATAAAAATTTGCCTGTGTCTAATTTCTATTTCAATAAAAATGTTGTCTGTGTTTCATGCCAGTGTTAGGAAAAAATAAAAAGCATCCTTTTAATTTTTCCACTCGTATCTCACTTCAACCATTGCAATTGATTCACACCGACATATGGACATCCCCAATTCATCCATCACTGGTTACAAATACTATGTGGTCTTTGTAGATGACTTCTCTCGTTTCACTTGGATCTATCATCTTCATAGAAAATCAAAGGTTTTTGAAATCTTTGTCAAGTTTAAGCTATTAGTAGAGAATCAATTCTCAACTAAAATTAAACAACTCCAGTCTGATGGTGGAGGAGAATTACCTCTATCAACTTTCAATCTTTTTTGACTAAGAATGGCATACTTCACAGAAAATCTTGTCCATATACTTCTCAACAAAATGGACTAGCCGAAAGAAAACTCAAACATATTTTGGAAACTGGATTAACACTTTTGGCTCATTCTCATCTCTCTAACAAGTATTGGGTGGATGCCTTCCTCATTGATGTCTACTATTAATAGGCTACCTACACCCATCCTTGAACACCAATCTCCCCACTTGAAGCTTTAGAAGTGTGAACCCAATTACCAAAAGCTTAAAGTGTTTGGTTGCCTATGCTTTCCACTGCTTGGTCCTTATGGCTTGCACAAGTTAGAGTATAGATCAAAACCTTGCATTTTTCTTGGCTACAACCATGCCGGTTACAAGTGTTTGGATCCTGTCACTAACAAAGTTTATTTGTCTTGACATGTTGTCTTTGATGAAGGTTCCTTCCTTGCAAAAGATCAAGCTTCCTCACATCTACCATCCAAGGTGAATGCTCAAGGTGACATTCCTTTTCCACTTTCTATTTCAAATCCTAATTCAACTATTGTCTCTGAGAATATTGATATTTCTAATCTTCCTAATCACCACTTTCAAATCCCTCTAGTGAACATTGCACCATTATCCTCTACTACAACAGATACGCAAGCTTCTCCAGCATCTTACCCTGCTAATTCTGCACCCACACATGTAGCAAATTCTGTAGCAGTGCCTGTTGCAATTTCTACAGCACCTACTCTGGATTCTGCAGCAGCCACTCCACTTCCTATATCCATCTCGGATCAACCTATACATCCTCCATCTTATGCCATGATCACCAGGTCTAAAACTAACTCCCTTCGGCCTAAAGCCTTCTCAAACTACCAACTCTTCCACACTACCACTCCTAAAACAGAACTTACTTCCCCCATGCAACTCGAATATGATGCCTTGATGTCCAATAACACTTAGACTTTGTGTCCTAGGCCACTCAAACACAACATCCTTTGAAACAAATGGGTGTTTAAAATCAAGAGGAAAGCTGATGGTTCTGTGGAAAGATTTAAAGCTAGATTAGTTGCTAAGGGGTTTGATCAACAAAATGGAGTGGACTACAAAGAGACATTTAGCCATGTGATCAAACCTTCTACCATCATAATCATAGTAGCATTGGCAGTACACTTTGATTGGGAGATTAGACAACTAGATGTGTCAAATGCTTTCTTACGAGGGTCATTGGGTGAGAAGGTTTACATGGAGCAGCCCCAGGGATTTATTGACAAAACCACTCCAGATTTTGTGTGTAGGTTACACAAAGCCATCTATGGTCTAAAAGAAGCTCCAAGAGCTTGGTTCACTAGATTGTCTACTTCTCTTCTTGATCTTGGTTTCAAGGCTTCACTTGTTGATCCATCCCTGTTCATTTACATTTGTGGCAAGGTTCAGATTTACATGTTGGTTTATGTAGATGATTTAATCATCACTGGCACTCACTCTTTTGTCATTTACTATATTATTGTACAATTCCAGAGTGAATTTCCCCTAAAAGACTTAGGTACTTTGATTTTTTTTTCTTGGCATTCAGGTAACCTGCACCAATGCTGGTCTTCACCTTTGTCAGACCAAATATATCAAGGATTTACTTCTCAAGACTCACATGGATGGTGCTAAACCAGCCAAGTCTCCATGTGCATCGGGATCCAAGTTATCCAAGCTAGAGGGAGAACCATTACATGATCCCACAACTTATCGCCAAGTGGTGGTTGCACTTCAATATTGCACACTCACACGGCCAGAGATCTCATTTTCAGTCAATCAACTATGTTAACATATGCACTCCCCTTCCTCCACGCACTGGACTCCTGCTAAAAGAGTCTAGAGGTACCTCCAAGGTTCACCTGACCATGGTCTCTACTAGACCAAAAACACCATTCAACTCAATGCTTTCTGCAACTCTATGTAACACCCAAGAAATTAAAGCTCTTAAGAATTCATTGATATTGTTGAGGAGACAATATCCATAAGTTTTTATAAGCAAACCTAAAGTTGTTTTGAAAACTTAAAGATCAAACCTTAAAACCTTTAAGACCAAAAAGTAACTTTTAAGCTTTAAACTTTGACTGAACTGAAAATAGGTCAAACGAACTCAGATTTAGTTGATTCAAAGACTGTTGTGCTCACAAAATAAATGTCTATCATATGGAAAAAGTTAGTAAAAAGTACACTAGTTGACTTTTTATAATTTTAGTTGACTATTTAAGAGCCAAGTGACACTTTTTGTTGATCTTTGACTTCTAAATTTGGACACGTTAAATATGCTTTTAGGCCTTATAATGACTCAGTAAATATATATATAGTAAATACTTTAATCCTATGAAGTCAGAATTCAATTTGGTAACAATTAACTTTTTGACCCAAAACCAATGCTTAAATGACCCAATTATCGAATTAAACGAAAAAACTGTCAAAGAAAAATATCACCATGCTTCTATAACATTTTTATGTAAAAATCAAGAGTAATGATGAAGGAATAAAAGATCTCAAGAATATCACAAGAGTAATCATGAAAAGAAAGAAAAATCAGTAAAGCAAGTGTGAATGCAAAAAGTAGTTTAAAGATATTTTGGCTTAATAGACAGAAACTTTGACTGGACTGAAACTAAGTTAGAACAAACTCAAAATGAGTCGAACCAAAAAGAGAAAGTGTTTGTATTGAAGTCCTCTATCAACCCTCAAAAATTCACGCCACTCGGAGTAGGTTTGACCACATAAAAATTGCATGTATTAGACTGCCATCTATTTGGACGAAAATCCTAAAATTCAAATAGATAATAAAGTAAGGACTAGTTTGAAAGAACTTATCTAATAAGTTAATACTTTTATTACATTTTGCACCTTATACGCCTACTTACCTTCTATAAATAATCATGCAAGGGTCTTTGTTTTTCCACACAAATCATCGACAACTTTCATGAAAGCTTTTGCTTTGGTTTTCTCTTCTTCTTCTTTTTCTTTTTTTTCTTTTTTTGTCTCTCTCTCCTTCTACCACGTGGCCACTTTGGGGTTCTTGAAGTTTTCTCTCCAAATCAGATTGATAAGTAATCTTGATGCATGGGGTGACTTCTTAGATATTCCTAAGAAAGTGTTTAATTCACTTCCGCTATATCGAGTCTAAAAACTCAAAAGATATAGTCCGAACGTGAAACTTGGCATCTGTTTCTTACTAGTTGATTTCATTACTTGTTTTGTGAATTGTTTAAAGACCCAATAAGCTTAAGAGATAAAAGAATTAAAGTAAAATGTAATATAAACTGCTTTTACATTTCATTGTCCTCATGATTGATCTTATGACTTTCATGAGTTGATCATATTTATATTTCCTTTCACATTTTATTGTCCTCATGATTTTCATAAGTTGATCGTGTTTACTCTTATTGTCCTTATGATATATTTTAAACCTTCAAGTTCATATTTGGTGGTATTGGTCATATAGACTCGTCATCAAATCATGAACAAAGGTTTTAAGATTGTTATAAGTGATCGTCTCAAACATAATGAAGTGATAGATAATAATAAATATAAAGAGATGAGGGTCTATAAACAATGATTTTATTAATAGATAATTGATATATATATTATTGTATGGATGGATTTATACGTAGAAAAGACGTCTAAGGAACTACACGGAGAAGAGAGTAAATATGGATGTACTTACTGAGGGTGATTCTATGTTTCATTAGGATTAAATATTAGATTTGTTCATTGCTTGGATAATTGTTCATGAATTTCATGTTGTGTTCAAATAACAAAATGGCTAAGAAGATAGCCATCAACAAAACTGATGTAGTAGCAAGGGGAAGAAAGGCTAATCAATGGACCCAGAGGTGTCCAAAGTCCTAATATATAACTAATGCTGAGACCAATAAGATTTCAGTAAAAATAGGTAAGAATTTAAAGTGTGGGGTTTAACGGACATGAACGGGTTCAGATAACCTAAGAATTAGAGGTCTGAAGTAAGATGATCATAAAACACAAACTAAATAGTCACTACAATGCATATTCATACAACTTTTGCATTTATATTCTTTATGAACTATTATTAATCTAATGGTCACTTAGTTATGAAGATGGATGACTCACTTGTTTGTCTATGTAAATATGATGACGTCATATTTGCATAGTTACTGATGTAGATCAAAAGGTTGAAAGCATGGACCCATATGTCAGTTTTGATGGTTTTTAAAACCATTATCGGATTATTATGTACTAACCTAGAAATAGCTAGTTGTATTTATGTGTGTTTTATTTTATGGCATGTAAATATTGATAACGATGTTATGTTTGGCATATTTTATGTTGTATGCTTATGTGCCGTCTGTGGCATTAATTTTGATGCACCTAGTGTGCATATGGCATGTAAATCAACTCATCTTATGCTATCTGTGCTCTATGTTCACGCTATCTTTCAACCATGATCTTAACGTTCAGCGTTCATGATTTTGTTATACTAGTGCTCCAACACTATTTGTGCTCTATGTTCACGCTATCACACTTATGCAAATCAACTCATCTTATGCTTTTCATAAACTTTCATCAATACATGTATTTCTTAACTTCTCAAAAGTCACATGAAACATTACTTAATCCACATGTTCTCAATCATAACTTAAAACTCATGAATCTCATTAAATCATCACTTTAACATATTGAAAGTAATTCACATGCATATATTATACAAAAATACTATTGGCTCAAATTTATCAAATCATAACATTTTCTTGGCACAAAACACAACTATGTTCTCAGTGAGTAAAATACTCACTTTGGCTGCTCGGTAATTAGCTTAAAGATGGATCCCCAACGAAAGCCTTGCAATGCACCATTGCATCATCATATTGCATGACATATTAATACTATAACATAACATTTCTAACTCTAAATTTTCACTTAGCTCTTGAATTGCTTGAGAACTAAACCCATAGAATTTGTAAGGCTTCATTTGACGACCCATTAACTAACAATACTAACCCATAAGATAATCTTAGGGTTAGACACAAAATTTACCAATTTACAACATTTATTAAAAATCTAGGGTTTTGGTTCTTACTTTTATTTCTCACCAAATATGAAACCCAATGCTTGGAAGTTATCTAGAACATTTCAAAATGCACAATACCTTGAGAAAATTGAGAGATTAAACTCAAGCTCTCAAAAATCTACACAAAATCTATAGGAACTTGGATTTTCAAATTTACCTCAAACCAATCGGTGAAAACGTAGATTCTTCCCCAAGTATCACGTTTTTGGCATCGGATTTGAGTTTGGAAGCTTCAATATACTAGGATCTAGGGTTTTGTGTCAAAACCCTAGGAGAGAGAAGAGAGAAATCGTGAGAGAGAGAGAGAGCGAGAGAGAGAGAGAGAGAGAGAAATAGAGAAATGAGCTGAAATAAGCTCGTTGGCGTTTTAAAACGCGGCCTATCCAGACAGATAAATGGCCTGTCTGGACACGCGTGTGCGAAATCGCAGACATGAACTCTCTGGAAGGCCTGTCCGGACATGGAAATGGTCCATTCGAACACGCGTAAAGACTAGGACTTACTATAAGTCCCGTCCGCAGGCCGTCCGGACACGGCAGTGGACATGCGTTTTTTGCCCAACCCGTCCGGACACGTGCCGAGAAGTGAACTTACTGACTAACCTGTCTGGACACAGAATTGGTCTGTCCGGACACAACACTCAGAAAATCAACTCTAGACACTTTCTAAGTGTTTTTCTTGCACATTTTACCTAATTATTAACTTAATTAGCCTAATTTATGTTTTTAACACTTAATTAACATCTTGGACATTACACTTACCGAGTCCAACCTCGGGTGGCCCATGCTCTAGCAAAGCCGTAACTGTGACCCCCATACATGGTGCGTTGGTCACAAAACAACCATTGCATCCAAGACCCATTATAACATAATCTTAAATCTCTTTGATCATAGGGTTATGCCGCGCGTACTAGTGTACCATGTCATACGATGCAATTTAATATTCACCGTCTTTTACATTCATGCTTTTATAAACTCATCATTTTCATTGTTTTATTATACATCACTTATTTTCACAAAATAGAGTTCACAGTAATCAAAAGTGTATTTTATGTGAGTTGTAAAAATATATATTTGGTACACAAAATAATCATGCTATACGGAAAAAAAATAATAACAAATATCCATGTGAGTTTTACTCACTTGCGTTGTAGGGTGCTTTCACAAAATCCACCTGAGACTCCACAACCTTGAAATTTGAAAAAATACCTATTATTAGTTCTAAACCCGAGCTAAACAAGCCTTAAACCTTAAATAAGCTCAAAATAGGCTTACTGTCGATGATTGAACGTTCGGCATCGACATCAAGCGTTCGTCCAGTGAAGGGTCAAACGTTCGATACTAGGCAAAATCTCATTTCCCAACCTTAAAACCACAAAACTATATCTAGGCAAGTCCTAAGGTCTTAAAATGATCCCTAACAAAGTCCTAAGCCACAATAACACCTTCATGTAGAACTTCGTACGTCAAACTTCATCAAATCACTAATCTATAGTTAAGCTAGTATTAAGGCCAAAACCAAGCAAAAATGTAAAACTAGCTAGAGCTATTGTCAAAACAGTACTAAGCAACATAATAACTCTACAAAAACAAACTACGCTAAGGAGGTTACCTCCTTGGGGTGAAAAGAGCCACAATTCTACCAAACGTCAAACGGTCGATCTACTTTTGTCGAACATTTAGTGTACTCCATTATCAAGTCGAACATTCGACTTCCTATGGCCGAATGTTCGATGTACCTTCTGAGACAACGCCTTTTGCCTGAACAATGACATACGTCATAAGATCGAACGTTCGTGACGTAAGCCTCGAACATTCGGTGTACTATTGTATTGAATGTTCGGCATCCCTCGTTGAATGTTCGACTGGGACAGAAAATCAAAAATTACTTCCTTAACCAACCTTAATACCTTATTAACATTAATTAAGGCTTGCTTAAACTTAATTAATAGTTGGGGTATTACAGTTAGACCAGCCTTCTAAATTCTCTAGTTAAGGATGTAATTGTGCACCCATGAAAGTGTCTAGTATGTTTATGTTTTAGCAATATGGTGAATGTAGCTATATATGTACTTACAGAAAAAGAAAACTTTACAGCCATTTCCGCTGCCAATTATTATCAAAATACAATAGTAATGCCTCAAGAAAATATAATAACGAATGAATATTTTTATTTGGGGGGAGGGGGGGGCGTTACCTATGACACGACAATGAGAGCACCTATGATATTAGGACATCTGAAAGTTGCAATCATGGATTGAAATTTTCCCAATAAAGAACTCTTACAAAATATACCAAAAGACATGTTGGAAACTCCATTACTAAATTTAATACATATAACATCCTCATTAAAACTTTCACGTGGCCAAATTTAACACTAAATTTCCAACACATTCATCATAATTTTCCTCCTAATAGTAATAGGTAACACACTCAACTCAAGTCTCAAATAAGCCACCGGGAATTTTGATAAGACCAACGCTGTTGAAGAGGCGTTGATTAATTGAAACGCAGTTAAAAGCAATAAGAATTTCTAACTTGTAATTTTATGTATCACTATATATATATTCTGTGAATAATTTAATTTCCAGGTATGTAAATACACACAGTTGATTGATTGGTTTCAGCATTGGTAATAAGAACAAACAAAACAGCTATACAATGAAAAATATGTTCTCACTGATTTTCGTTTTGATTCACACTCTTACTTGGCAGGAAAAGCTTCCCAATATCATTTTGGATCTTTTCAGAGGCAACGGGCAGGTTTGGGGATAATAATGACTCCCTTCCACTACCATTCTTTGAAGGAATCCGGTCGCTAAATTGCAATTTCAATGCATCCGTATCACTTTTGGGACCCTGAATCTCCTCACCATTGAGTTCCAGTGAGTCGGTCAGGAAGTCTTCCAGTGTTGCAAGAGACATCAACTGCCGCCCAAGAGATGCAATTGTTTTCTGGCACTCTGCAAATTTACTAGCAGCGACTGCAAGCTCCTCCTCCTGTGAGAAACATCAAGACATTATTAAGACCACTACAAAAATAATAGCAATAATTTCATACTTTGTTACACCAGCAACCAATTGCCTTTAGCAGGTTGTGTCAACAGATGCTAATCAACAAGACAGACTTCAAAAACATTGTTTAATTAGCTTCGATTTGGTTGGTGATACATCTCCAAACAGCTAAACTAAAAGTACCCTTTTTTTTTTACTTTGCCACATACTCAAATCAAGGCTGCTGCTTATGCTTATATTCCCTTCTTAATGCACCAATAAATAATAATTCATTCATGGATAATAGACAACTTAAGTGTCATTAACACTACCATTCCCATTCCCCATGACAAAAATAACCGGATTTGCTGCATTTTAAATATGTGAAATTTGCAAATTGGATTTGTTGAATATCAAAGATATCGTTTTATTAATTTCAGCATTCCAAATAAGGAAAGATATTATATTTGTCTTAGCAAACTGACCTGTGTTATCTTCAATTCACCATTAACTCGCTGGAGCTCCGCTTCTCGGCAGAACTCAGCTTTTCCTTTCATTCTTAGAAGTTCATCCTCCAATTTCTGATACTTGGCAAAACTTTCAGCTGACAAAGCACGCTCCTTCTCGACCTCTTTTTCTAATGAGCCAACTTTCCAAAGCAAGTTTTTGACCTCAGCTTCAATGACTATGAGTTGTGACTCTGCTATTTCCTGCTTTTTTTGGGTGGCCTGTACCTCTTGATCTGCAGCCTGCTTTAATTCGTTTGCAAGAGCTAACTCGGTGTGCAGTTCTACCAATTTCACCTGTGCTTCCTTTAGCCGACTCTGTGATGCCTCAAACTGCTTTTGACATTCAGTCAAAGCCATCTCAAATTTCACTTTTTCAGTCTCCAACTTCTCTAACTTTTCCTCCAGTTCGGCAGTCCTATAAATCATAGCTTCAAGTTCGGCTTTCATATGGCTTTCACCAGCAATGGGTTGATTCAAAGTAGGCCCTGTCTCAAGGAAACAGCTGCCACTTTCTGTATCTGGCATTGCCACAAGCCTTTCCATTTCAAGGAAATCATCCATGAGATTGATTTCTAATGAAGGGGCCACAAGGCTTCTTCTGAGAGCCTTCTCGTTCTTAAATCGACCAAGTTTTGAGATTAGAGCAGATGCTGATGGGTCAGTGCGACTTGGTTCGCAATCATTAGGCTCCAAGCAGTTCATTTTGCACATATCGGTTTCAGCTGCCAGTAGCCTTTCCCCACTGTCTGACTGGCTATCTGTGAAAGATTCTACACAAACTGACGACGCAATAAAGGACTTGTGATCATTAGCAGGGGAAACTCTACGAGCCATGGCTTTTAGTCTGTGGCACTCACCTTCAAGCTTAGCCACCTTCTTAATGCTCTCTAAATATTGTTTGCTGGCTGTTTCAGCAGCTTGCGTGCTCAAGTCTCTCTCCATGATCCTGATTTCTATCTCCTCCACTCGAGAAAGGAGCTCAAGTCTGAGGGCTGAGTTCTCTTTTTCTGCAGCCTCAAGCTTTGGGCGAAGATCAGAATCAACTGAGGCAGCAGTTTCAGCTTTAGCAGCCTGAAATCGAACCTGAAGCTCAGAAAGCTGTCTCTCAAGCTCATACTTTGTAGATTCCCATTCATGAGTTTTCTTCACAACAACTTCAGTGATCTTCTGCTCTTGCTCTTCTCTGGCTTGTCTAAGCTGTCGCACACATTCCTTCAGTGCTCCATCAAGATGACAAACACGATCTTCAAGAGCTGAGTTTTTCTTCTTGGAAGCCTCAAGTTGTTGCTTTAAAGCCAGAGCTTCATTTTCAGTCTTCTCCCAGCCTAGCATAAGAAAAGGCAATGGAGGAAACCAGTTTGTAACACGCTTATGGAGGCCTCTAGCGTAGCAAGAGAGAAGAAATTTAGAGCCAAAGTTAAAATACAATTTTTAGTCCCTAAAATATGGTCTAAGCTTGATTCTTGTCCCTGAGAATTTTAAAAGTTTCAATTTAGTCCCTAAACAATGTAAGAGGTAACATCGTTGTCGTCGCAACCATCACTAGTGAATTGCATCACACGTGGCTCACAAACGATTAATGTGGCAATCCGACAGGGCATGCACAACTGATGAACGTAAGGACAACATTACTACCTTTGATTCATCTAAAAAAAAAAGTGAGAACTTCACTTTTCCCCATTGATATTTCAGCGTTTTTGCAATCATCCCTCCAAAGTTTAAAAATTTGAGAGTCGCTAAGTTTAAAAGCTTTGCAAATGTCACCCTTCTAGTCAAGATTTTGGGTTAAATCAAACGGTTAATAGGTAAAATGTCCCTTATACCTTTGTTAAATTTATAAAATTAAAAAATTACCCTAATTAAAAAAAAATTAAAAAAAAAAAAAAAAAACACAACCAACTTGGCCATGGCTCAGCTGGCCGTGGGTGTCACATTACCCACGGCCAGCTTAGTCGTGGGTCAACATTGCAAATTTTTAAACTTTGAAGGTATGACTGCAAAAACACTGAAACATCAAGGGAGGAAAGTGAAATTTTCCCCAAAAAAAACATTGCTACCTTTGAAATCATCATCGATAAAATGGAACCTTTAAATTTCAAGAGTGAAAATCAAACCCAAGCCCAATATCAGAGACCAAAATTGCATTCCAACCATAATCAACACTAAGAGCAGCTCAGCAACACTAGGGGAAAAGAAAGAAAAAAAAAACAAAAACAAAAACAAAAACAAAACAAAAAGGACAAAAAATTGACTCCCAGAAAAACATTACCCACTAAAAAAAAGATTCCCCATAATCTTGAACTCAGGATACCCTATTTAAGATTTGTGAATATCCTCTCTAATTCTAAAATCTTGACTTCCTAAATTTCGCAGTCTTGGGAAATTTGATAACATTCCGTTAATGGTTCATGAAAAGTCTTGATAAATATTTAAGGAGAAAGACATGACAAAAATATACAGTTTCAAAATAGACATCATAACATGGTGTCATCAAGATCACTAATTCTTTCAACCAAAAGAGAAATTGCTTACACAATACCCTCACACTTCCCTCAATATTGTGTAATAATTAGATTACATTTTAGAGAGATTCTAGGGAGAATTACGGGGATAATTGGATGGGAAATGGATATTGTATTAAGGATGTAGAAAAAACATAGAAATGGCACAATTCGAGGTTGCCAGCCTCCAAGAACACTGTTCACAATTCTCAAGATAACCTAATTGTCTTTAAGAGAGCCTTATATACTGGCCTACAACCTTACTATTAAAAAGCAACACCTAAGCATTAAAAACGCAGCCTTGGACATGCCTCCCAAAACGACACAGCCTATGGCATCAAACGCAGAGATGGGTAAGTTCACCACGCACCGTTTTGAACCCCCATCACACTGTCCAGCTGTACCACTCTTCTAGAGATCAGCAACTCCTCTGCCACGCGTCAAGCTATCCTAGAACTCCTATCTTCACGATTATTCTCCCAAAGTCTTCTCTTCCTCTCTCTTCAACCTCTCATCCTCAAGTTCCCATCTTTAGAGAGGTACCCGTGACATATTGTTTAACGCAACTTCTCTCTCTGGAATTTTTTTTATTTTTTTTTTACCTCAATTTCACTTTTCCAGAGTGTCAAATTTGTTTACCATAATAAAATTATTATTGTTGCCTAATTTCTAAAAGAAGTTCTTCATCCTTTTTCTTTTTTTCTTTTTTTTTGTTTGGCTAACAAATGTCTAAGAGAAGTTTCATGAATAAATAGAGTTCAAGAATGAATACCTGAGACAGCTTCTTCTGCGACTTTGGCATGCTGCTTGACCAAGTCTTCTTTGGCACTAATGTTTAGAAGAGCAGCAGATAGTTTCTCTGATAGGATCTTCACACTCTCGTTAACTTCTTCATCATTGCTTGCAGCTTTAGATGTGACGTCAGGTGATTGAGTACTTTGAGGTGGATATGCCTTTCATGACATAGTAAATTAAAAGTAAGATTTTCTCCTACCACATCATTCAAAGGACAAAACGAATTCAAAACATACAAAAGGAACAAAACAATGTAACATGTCTAGATCACAAAGTTAATCATCCTTTAAAGGAAAAATAATTGAGTAGAGGAAGCACACAGCACCACAAACTACAAACTGCAGGGAACCATATATGCAAGATCAAATGACATCTTTTTTCAGAGAATAATAAAAAATCAGGACATGCTAATTTCAGACACTTTCTAACCAGTGGTGGTAGCAAGAAAAACTACCTACAATCAAACCATTTATTCACCTCTGCCACCAGTGGGAATCCCATAACACTATATTCCCACCACACCTTGCAAATCAAGTGATCTATAAACCCCTTATTCCTGGGAAAGGTAATACTCAAACAGATCTGAGATTTCTTGCTATACCAGTTTGCAGCTTCAAAGTGAACAGCAGAAACTCTAACAGGTAAAACTGAAATTCCTGATCTATATTCATTTTTCTCTTCTTCCAGATCAAATATTGTTGCAGGATCAATTGTTTCATTGTAACTTAAACCCCCCCCCCCAAAAAAAAAAAAATGAAAAGAAAAGAGGGTGAAATAAGAAGTAAATACATGGCTGAATCGATCAAGAAGATAAAATGAAAACTTGAAGTTAATAAAGAAAATCAATGAGAGTGGAAAAAATTATGATATGCAGAAATAATAATGAAGGGAAGTTTATATGGGCTAGGGAAGGGGGGAGGGAGGGGGTGCACATATCACAGATGTATAACTGAAACCGCTGCCCCTCCCAGCTGCTCATTGCAGTTTTTCCTTGTCTTAGTTTATTCTTCAACTAGAGTACAACCATGTTTTAAGCTGCCAAATATCCACTTGCAGACAATCATCTACCAGTATAGGTGAAAACCTTGGAGGAGCTCAAGACATTAAGATGCCACTTTTGCTTCTGTGTTCATTTTGGTCTAGACAGTTTTGGCAGCAGCAGAACATATAATGCACAGCACCATCAGCTAAAAGTGCGATAAACTTGTGCACTTTTCTGATCAACAAGATAATATATTTTCTTGAATATGGTAAATGAGTTGATATAATTTTCTGAATGATTAACAACAGTACCCATATGTATGAATACAAAAAAGCAAGTGGGACGCCAATTATACTGAAATGAGTATAAGGTATTCAAAAAAAAAAAAAAAAAAAAGGAGGCAGCAATAGAATTTTGGAATTCAACTCCAAATTCAATTGCAATGGAATCCAGAAACTTTGCGGCAGGCACATGCTTAGGAGTAGTCACATAAATTTACAGAAGTTCAGAAGAAAAGGTGACCAATCTCTTTTAGGGTTTTCATGAAACCTCACTGGAGGTGACTCCTACTTTCGGCCTGACATTATTCTTTTACGAGTATTTTTTGCCTGATTATCCAAAATGTACACTGCAGTATATCTTTAACAAGGAACCGTCGTTCTGCAGTTCGGAGTAAAATTAAAAGAGTAATTCACACCGGCTGAAATTAGGTGTTTTAAGTGGCTTTCAATGTCAGCTACTTTAAAAAAAATAAAAAATAAAATGAAAGAAAGAAAGGTATTAGCCACTTAAAGCACGCCATGTTAGCCGGTGTAAAGTAGGTGTGATAAATGGGTGTAAAGAGTAGCATTACTCAAATTAAAATGACATGAAAAGTGGATGGTTACAGCTTATAGAGCCAAAAGAAATGCTTTGTCTGATTTTTTACTATGACTTTGGTCAGCATTCAAGGAGGTTGAGTACTAGAAAACCATCAAATGACCAGATGATCAAAGCAATAGATACATATACATCCTTAGACAGCATTATAAATAACGGAGGAATACCAACACCACTCGTGCGTGCACACACATACATGCAACTCTATGTTCTGGAAATCATTTTTGCTTCACAAATTTATAGATTCTCAAGTGAAGACTAGGCTGCAGGTTCTTATGAGTTCATAAAGAACATTTCTCCATATCTGACTGGCTTCAGCTAGCCTCAGACAGAGAAAAAGAATGCAATCAACATATCCATTACACCATGCTGGTAAATAACTTAAGAAGACATATCGGTGGGATCAAATACCACTGACTGGTGAAGATTATTTGAGCCCAAGGAAAAATGTCCTCTGTGTTACACAAGTTACACCAACTTTCTAGAGTTATTTAATGATTAAATAAAAGGGAAAAAGAAAGAACAAACGGAATGTCAGTGCCAATAAGAAGCCTTCTGCAATGCAACTTCAATGATTTACTTCAACATAGCAGTGAGGAAAAGAAGAAAGAAGTGCTTTCTGACTATGATGGGCATGAATATTTCAACACAAAGAGTTCAGACACTTGTATTACATAAAACTATAAATGTATTTGTATAGAAAATAGTAGTCATTACAAAACAAGAGAAAGGGTTAAGAGTTAATTGGAAAAGATATTATCATTATTCATGTAATGAGAGGAAATGATGATGATTCTACCAAATGGTCCAAATCTACTGCCCCAAAAGCATAAGAACATCCCAAATTCATACAATTCAGCAAACCAATTCACGAAAAGGGAGGGAATGGGCTCATTTACAAAACAATGAAAATATCACCAACCTGCTCATCGGAGAATCTTTCAGAATGAGAAGATATAGATCCCGAACTCTCGGTCTCACCGGGACTCTTCTCTGAAGACTTCTTCCGCCATGGCCAGCTCCGCCCTGCCATTTTGAATCCCGGCAAAGCAGCAACTCAGCAGCCCGTCACAGAGACTTCATCTATAATTTCATAAAACCACCAACCGTAAGTGCTACGTTGAGAAACACAACTACAAAACAACAGCATTATGAGAGCTAACAAAATCTGAACCTCTGTGATTGAAATTTAAATGAAAATCGAACAAACTCAAATCTGGGAACCCAGTCGTGTCTCTCAAGTGGGTTTGGTTTGTAGGGGAAATTCATAGCTTCCGAACATTGTAAGCGAACCAAAAAATAAAAAGAAAAAGAAAAAGATGATAGTACGACACTGTTGAGCCAAAGAGAAAAAGGTTGGATATACCGGTAATTGTCGGCTTTGCTTACAATTCACTCCCCTGTCCAATCCAACCTCCATAAAATTAATAAAATTTGACCTCTTTCAAACCAACCAACCCAGAAGCAGAAGAAGCGGAGGGTGGTATTTTGAAATGGAAAGGCAAAATATAAAAATAAAAAAGGAAAATTGCGCTTATTTCTAATTCTAATGATACTTACTTGAAACACAAAAATCGAACAAACCGTCTAATGTCACCTACCAGATTCCTTAAATATTACGCCATACGCGAGAGAGAGAGAGAGAGAGGGGAACCATTTCAAAATATCTGAAAGAAAACTAAAAAACAGCAAAGACCCACTTCAAAATATCACACGAAACATAGAAAGAGAGTATGAATACCCATTACCCATTTCGTAATAGCTGAAAAATGAGAGTCCCGTCAGAGCTAAACGGAGATCACAAGGATGCAAATGAAGTATAAAAGAATAACGAGTTGAGACGCAGAGAACACAAACAATGTGCAGAGATCTGAGGAGGAATGTCAGAAAGAAATGTATAGCAGACAAATATTCAAATACTAGTCCGTATTTGTTTGTTTCTTCTCTGTTAAAAAAAAAAAAAAAAATTCAAAATACAAGTTTTGGACCATGTGGACAGAAAGTCTACTCCCGCTTCAAAAAAAACCTCTAAATAAGTAATCCCTATTCAGCTCCGTTGTAGGTTCCCGCTTTTTCAAATAGAGATTGCGTTATTCCCGCCATTGAATATGGGACTTGCCTGGAACCAACGAGCAATTATTTAGTTTCAGTTTCTTTCTCATTATTGTACATTTGTACCTCAAATAAATTAGAGGAAATTTCACTTACTCTTGAAAGGACGAAAATTTTCCTCAAATCGGTTTGTATAAAATTTTCTACATCTCATATATAAAATTGACATGTGTCTCTTGGCATGTGAGAAAGCACATATTGTTCTAAGGGATAATTGCACCGTTGGTCCCTGTGGTATACCATAATTATTTTTCACTCCCTATGGTTTAAAAAGTTCACTGGAGGTCCTCGTGATATGCAATAATTACAAATCGATCCCTGGCGTCAAATTCTGTTAAAATTTTTAACAGATTCCGTCAAATGCCACGTCAGCGCCACGTGTCGTCATCTTATTGGTGACACGTGGCGCTGACATGTCTAATTTTAATAAAATAATATAAATTTATTAAAAAATAAATAAAAAATACTTATTTTTTCTAAAAAGAAAAAAAAAAGAAAAAAAAAAAGAAAAAAACAAAAATGGTAAAGAGGGTGGCCTGGCCACCCCCAAAAGGGGTGGCCAGGCCACCCACAGCCCATGGGGGTGGCCGCGCGCCACCCCCAGAGGCCGCCGGGGGTGACGCGCGGCCACCCCCAGTGGCCGGGGGTGGCGCGCGGCCACCCCCAGTGGCTGGGGGCGGCCAGGCCACCCCCAAAGGGGTGGCTGGGCCACCCCTTCAGCTTTTTTTTTTTGAATTTTTTTTTGAATTTTTTTTATAAAAAAATAAGTATTTTTATTTATTTTTTAATAAATTTATATTTTTTATTACGATAGACACGTGTCGCCATCTTATTGGCGACACGTGGCGCTGACGTGGCATTTGACGGAATCTGTTAAAAATTTTAACAGAATTTGACGCCAGGGATCGATTTGTAATTATTGCATATCACGAGGACCTCCAGTGAACTTTTTAAACCATAGGGAGTGAAAAATAATTATGGTATACCACAGGGACCAACGGTGCAATTATCCCTTGTTCTAATAGCATGTATTTTGCACATGTTTTTTTATTATGCTATTAAAAAAACATGTGTTTTTCACATGCTTAAAGAACACATGTTATTTTTATATGTGGGTTATAAAAAATTTATGTCCTTCTTGAAATGTCACCCATTTTGCAATGTTCTTCATCCATTAAGATTTTCTGTTAAATCCTAACAAAAGTCCCATCACTGCCGCGCACATGGTTTTTTCTTGCTGCTTTCCTTGTTTTACCCCTTATCCCTTCAAATCAAACTGATAGACATGTGTTTGTGTGGTAAAATCAGCCTTAAATTCAAAGCCCAACGGAAGAAAATTTAAAAATACGATTTTTACCTTTTTCCTATGAACCAGCTTGAAGGCTACATTGGTGAACAATGGAGCACACAGATGGTGAATTCAGCGAGTGAGTTTTGAGCTATATACCCAATGTGCAAATGTGGAATCAAAACACAAATCGAAACTAGGGGTGGACAAAACCCACAAAACCCGCCCCACCTTGTTAAGATCGGTTTTTTGGTTGAAATTCGCAGGTACAAGTTTAGTTTTTGTAAAAATGTGCGGGGCCGGGTGGGTTGCAGGTTTAGGATTTTTAAAACCTCGGATACCTGCCCATCCCCACAACTTATAAGCCTAAAAAACCCTAAGATCCTAACCCTGGGCCGCACCCCTCTCTCCTCATACCTCACCCTTCTCTCTTCAGTCTTCAGCGTCACACCCCTCTCTTAGTCTTTTCAGTCTTCAGCGCCGCACACTTGCACCCATCTTTCTTCTTTTTTCATTTTCGCTAATTGACCATTCAAGTGAGCCCCTGGTTCTGCGTCGCTCAGCCTCACAAGTCACGCATTAAGCCGCTGCCATGGTTCCTTCCTCAGCCATGAGCAGCCCACCATAGCCTCAGATCTAGAAATCACCAAATCCCATCTTCCAAACGCACCGTCAACGAACACCAAGCCGCTCATAGCCGCCATCACAATTTTGCCCAGCAACCCCAGCCGCCGATTCAGAACCCACCGCTGATTTAGAACCCACCGTGGATTCAGAACCCATCTTATTTTGTGGTTCATTAGAGATTGAGAAGGAAGAAAAAGAGGTTTCGTATTTTGTGCTTGTGGTTCATTAGAGGTTTCGTATTTTCTGCCTTCTTTTTCTTTGTTTGGTTCCGTCATTTGAAAACCCCCCCAATCCACCCCGCCCAACCCGCCCCGCCACAACCTTAGACACACGGATACAACACATTTTTGTCGGGCCTCGGGTAGGGTTTTTGCAACCCGCAGAATGCAGGTTCGGGTGCCAAAATGGCCGAAATCCGGCCCACCCAACCCTGTGCCTGCCCCTAATCAAAACAGCATTCACACGACCAGATTTTGGTATAAAATTTTATGCATGTGTAAATTATATGGTAAGATGTTGAAAAATAAAGAGACTTCTAATTTAACCGTATGTGTGTGCAACGTGTAACAAAATATCTCAATGCATAATTTAAAATGAGACAGATATTTTGTTAACAAAGTGGAAACTCAATTAAGAGAAAAACCATTCCGGGGCAGCCAAACCCAAGAAATCCTCTATTCAGAAGACAAAGCTAGTAACAAGACAGTAACACTCACATACTGATGTGGTCTTTTATTGCGGGGCAATTTTGGCATAGTAAACATCCGAATTAGGGAAAAGCTATTTCTGACATATTTGTTTTATTTTTATTAGCTTTCTAACACCACCAATTTCATTGCAATTCAATATCTGAGTCAAAGTTATGATTAAAACACTGTGACATGCGCAGAATCCAACTTTGAATCCAATCCGATTTTGACTCTTAGTGAATAAATTCCGATTTAATCATTCACTTGATTTGATTAAACTTAACCACATCATATAGGTCTTCTATTATGATTGGTTAAGCTTAAACATATCTTCTAGGTCTTCTCAAAATGTGCTTTAAGCCCAAAATCAATAGAATTAATTGCATCTTTATTTACAACCTGAAAACAATAAAACAACACAAAATCAAACAAATAACAATGCTAAGAAATTAACATATGTGAAAATAATTTATTGACTTCTTAAACAAACCGAGTGTGTGTGTTTGTTTGTGTGCAAACAAATATTTTAAATGCGGAATTTAAAAGAGACAAGATATTTGTTACGAAGTGGACACTCTATGAAGAGAAAAAACCACTCCGGGGCAGCTAAACTCAGGAAATCCACTATCCAAAAACAAAGCTAGTTACAAGACACTCGTACTCACATAACCCTATGCAGTAGTCATACCTTTAACTCTGACGTGTAACCCAACACGAACGCTTCCCAACCAGATCTTCTACTTGAAGGGGTTTTTGATGGATTCCTTTACCTTAGGGCCGACCCCTAAGATAGACTTCACATAAACAACGAGCACACACCGACAACGGCTTGAGAGCTAGCGGATCTTCGATTCTCCATAAACACCCTCTCAAAGCACTATGGAATTCACTACCGAATTCTGTACAAAACACAGGCCTAGAGCCCCTTATTTATAGGCTTCAAGAGACCTTGAAAACTGCTGAAAATCAGACTCTGTCTGTCTACCGTCCAGACGGAAGTTTGCCCCGTCCGGACGGGTTTCTGCGATATCCTTCATAAACAGCGCATATTTTATCCTTATCAGGTGTGCATCCGGACGGCTTGACCGAGTGTCCGGACGGTCTTCACTGAAATCCTTTTCGCGTTCAAACGGAATTCTGGAGTTATCTAAATTACTGTATATCGTCTGGACGTGTTGCCGAGTCGTCCGAACGGCTTGTAGATAATGAACATCGTCCGAACGTGATGCCGAGTCGTCCGGACGGAATACTGAAACTTCCCAATCAGTGTCGATTTCTGATAATAGACTTCTTGTACAATACTGATTGACCGAGCATCTGGACGGTGTGGCTCTAACGTCCGGACGTCGTCAATGTTTATCTGTAGGACACTGCGGAGCGTCCGAACACCAGGCTTGTCCGAGCGGTTGCACAGGAACCAGTTCAATTGACTTGATTTTTGCACAGGACTCTTCATGGATAACTTCTAGAAGCTTGTGAACAGTAGATGTCTGAATATATGAAGATTCCAATTTGAAAACCGACTATCCTGTTAAAATGCAACCATTACAAAAAGTGTTTTTGTTTTAACCAAAATGTAGCCAATAAAAATACTAACAAACTCCCCATTTGACCATTCTGGGACAAAAATACTTGACCCGTTTGGAAATACATTTCCGGTCTCAACACCAAATAAAACCAAAAAATACTCCTCCTTTTTGTCACACAATGATAAAGGGTAAACAGAGTATAGACATACCATAGTATTAAAATACTCCCCTTTGATATCTCAACAGAACAAGGGTAAACAGAGTATCTAAAATCTACATACAAAAACATTCTAAAATCCAAAACAATAGGAAACTAGAGAAGAGTCTGCAAATGGCCCAAAAGAGAGGAACAAAAATCCTCCAAGTACCAAATCCTGTTGATCCACTGAAATCAAGTAACGGAGAAAAAACCGTATAAAAATCTGGATTTGAAACACTTCGGCTTCTAGAACTTGAAGCCGGGAAACATAGACTGAAAAGTTTCAGTCACTTGAGTCTTCTAGCCCAAAGCTGATCATCCACATAATGAAATCCTCTAAACAAGTGGTCTGCAAGACGATAAAGAAGATTCACCACTGAATTTCTAGCTGGTGCAGATCTAGAGGAAGAAGTTATGGAAGACTTTGTATAAGCGGGGGGAATGAGCTCTTCTAAAATTTGAGATCTCTGGAACATATGATTTCAACATTGGTCTGTTTTCCAAAGAGCCCTCTGTCTAGCACTATGTTGGAAGCCGCTAGACAACATATTCCTGAAAATATTTAAACATAAATCTATCCAAAAATAACACTACAAGGAAATATTAGATCCTGTTAGTTTCAAAAAGAATGTGGTATTATGATGGCTATCAATTGGATGTATAAAGAAATACAAAAGTAAATATAGCAATCCAAAATACACAGATTAGTAATATCTATCCAGCATAAAGACAGAAAAAAATATTCATGCATAATCTCTCAAATCATAACCAATTAAAGATTCCAATATTCTAAAAAGAACCAAAGCTTAATAGAATAAGGAAAGTCAAAGGAAATATCTGAGAATGAGAAAAAATGTGCAGAGAAATACCAAAATCTCATGATCAATCCGAGAGAAAACACACACAACACGACATGATAGAATAGGCAAAAAATAGTGTGTGTTTGGCAGAGAAAGCAGAAAGCTCCCATCCGAACGTGGTACAAACTCGTCTGGATGGCATACTGTCAGATAAGAGATCGACAGAGCCGAGCGCGTCCAGAAGCAAGAACATGTCCTTCCGAACGCTTCACACTAGAAGCTGAAAAGTAAAGGGAAATATGCAGAACAAAAATTTCCTAACATTAGCTTCAGAACACGCATGTATAACTAACTGATAAACAGTCAAATAGTATTTCAAAAATATACCAAGATATAATTGAAAGTTAAGAGTCAATAAGCACAAAAATTTCCCTACAAATAGAAATTTTTCAATAGTAAACTTAACTCATGCAATGCGTGTGTGTGTGTGTGAAAGCTTTCTCAATAAGGTATGAACTTCACTGATATGACTTAAAGCAACCAAATTTTCTAAAAAATAGAGAAAATCAATGTTAGATCAGTCAAAAGTCAAACCTTATTATGCTAGAGCCTAGCCACCCTCATTTGATACACTCTCCCTAAGCTGCAACACTTTTCTTTTACTTCATCCTTTAGTGACCGTCTATTTCCTCAATGATTTAGTCACTGACTGTTTCTATAGGGACAAGTTTCAAGAACAGATTTATAGCACAAAAGCAGTGGATCTTTTTATTTATCCATATTTATTCAGTTTCGAATGTTTTTTATCACTTGGTGCTGCAACCTAGAAAGAATGCAAGAATTTATGGGCTCTAGGTTCAACTAGCGAGTTGGTCAATTTGGCCATCTTAAAAAAAATCTCTCATTAGAATTTTCAGAAGCTAAAAGTCAGAGAGAAAAATGTACCTTAGGGGAGCTTTGGATAATGCATAATTTTTCATCACATGAGAAAAACAACTATCTAGCATTAAGATGCACATGAAAACTTAGCAGATATCAGACATAAACTCTCAATCATAAATAATCATATTCAAGTTATGCACAATGAACTGAGATATCAGGCAAAAACACATACAATATCTGAAAAACTATCAAAAATAAAATAAAATTCTGCATTTTCTCCCCCAATTATTTTTTTGATGAAAAATAAAAGACAAAAACAACAAAGACATGCTTAATAAGGAAAAGAACATATGTCTAGAAAAAGCATGTAGGTAAGAGCAAACATGTCCTCAGGGAGAGAGGTTTGACTATACCAAGACAGTAAAGCAGTGACATGCTTTCTCTGTCATCCCTAGAAGGTACCTGCAAAGAATTCTCAAAGCAACCAAGAGAAAATCTAGGGATAGAAAAAAAAATTGTTCCATTTCATGCACAAGATATGACAATATAAAATATGCAATGCAAGTGTACCTGACATGCACTGGGATTTAGGAACCACAATCTTAGGCATGGGAGACCTCACTTACTAGGTGAGTCCACTCCCCCTCAAGGGGTAAATGGTCTCATCCTTCCTTTCCCATCCTTCTCTACCTGTGAGGCAGGGGTGTGAGCCATGTCCAAATTGATCCGTCTGACTAGGACATTCTTCATCATGTTGACAAGCCCTTCATTGGTCTGTTTCTTCTTGGACTTGTGAGGCTTCATTCTGAAGCATTTGGCTTTGGTGTAGCCATACTTACCACATAGACGGCATGAGGGAGAACCCTTTTGAGGATAATGCCGTTGTTGCCGAAAAGCATGATGAGGCTAGGAAGATTTAGAGCTAGACTTACCAGTCTTTTACTCTGTTTTCCTGATCCGAGGCTGCTGATGTCGGATCTGAGGACAGTATGGCCTGATGTGTCAGAGACACCACAATGATAGCATGTAGGCTGACTTTGTTTGCTGAAATACTTCTTGAAAGACTCTGCAAATTTAAGATTAGCATTTTCACAAATCACAAATAACAAAGTCCTTACCTCTTTGAGATATATGCCTCCTATGGGGCAGGACATATTTATCTGAAGAGGTTTTCTCAATAAAGCCCTTTTTGGAATCCTCCTACTTCTTCCAAAGTCTGTGGAATTTTAACAGATAACACTTTGGTCTAATGTGACCAACCTTCCCACAATGATGAAAAATAGGAACAAACTTACCTTGTGTTCCTGAATCATTAGAGTTAGGCTTCACACAGTTATTTGAGCAAGAAATATCTAAACAAGCTGCATTTACTATCACGGGCTTAATATCAACAGAATCTAATTCAAGATCAGAAGCATGTGAAGTAGAAGTACTTAAATCATTAACAATTAAATCAGGCTTGTTAGAAATATCTGTATGAATACAAAGCATGCCTTTCAAATTATTACTAGAGAATTTTTCCAATAGATCCTCTGATTCTTTTAATTTATTCTCTAGTATATCAACAGTATCAAAAAGCATGGTATTCTCAGACTCTTTATTGGATTTCTTAAAGAGTTTACTTATCAACAAAGTATCTTTAGAGAAATCATAAGAATAATCTTCAAAGAACTCAAGAAGATTTATGTTAGAAGAAGTCATGGATCACACTTAAGAAATAAATCTTAAAACACAAGTGTAACCTACTCTGATACCAATTGAAAATAATTTATTGACTTCTTAAACAAACCAAGTGTGTGTGTTTGTGTGCAAATAAATATCTTAAATGCGGAATTTAAAAGAGACAAGATATTTGTTACGAAGTGGAAACTCTATGAAGAGAAAAAACCACTCCGGGGCAGCCAAACCCAGGAAATCCACTATCTAAAAACAAAGCTAGTTACAAGACACTCGTACTCACATAACCCTATGCAGTAGTCATACCTTTAACTCTGATGTGTAGCCCAACACGAACGTTTCCCAATAAGATCTTCCACCTGAAGGGGTTTTTGATGGATTCCTTTACCTTAGGGCTGACCCCTAAGATAGACTTCACACAAACAATGAGCACACACCTGCAATGGCTTAAGAGCTAGCGGATTTTTGATTCTCCCTAAACACCCTCTCAAAGCACTACGGAATTCACCACCGAATTCTGTACAAAATACAGACCTAAAGCCCCCTATTTATAGGCTTCAAGAGACCTTGAAAACTGCTGAAAATCAGACTTTGTCTGTTGACTGTCCGAACGGAAGTTTGCCCCTTCTGGACGGGTTTCTGCAATATCCTTCAGAAACAGCGCATATCGTATCTTGCACTCTAACACGTAACCCAACGTAAACGCCTCCCAACCAAGTCACCTACTTGAAGGAGTCTTCAATGGATTCCTTTACCTTAGGGCTCCACCCTAAGATAGACTTCAACACAAGCACAGTAACAGCACAACAACAGCACGGCAATGGCTTGAGAGCAAATTGATCAGCACAATAACTCCTAAATTGTACTCTCTAAGCTCTAAGGAATTCAATACAAAATTATTACAAATTACATGCCTAGAGACCTCTATACTATAGAAGACCTAAATCGAGTCTGGAACGATTCTCTCTAGGCAGTGTTCGGACGGTAGTTGATAGCGTCCGGACGGACAACTGTGCAATCGACTTTCCAAAAGCGATGATATTCTTTCCTGAATAGGGCCGCGTCCAGATGGTTGCACTTTAGCTGCACGCAATTTCCATAATAAGGACTGGTGTCCGGACGGTTGCAATTCTTCTCCACGTCTTGCCTTATCAAAGATAGCGTCGAACGGTGTAGACCTGACGTCCGAACGGTTCCAGCTGTCTTCCCATATCTGTGTCTGCGAAGGAAATCATTTTACTTGTCGAACACTGAAAGGCGTCCTGACGGTATTGCCAAGTCATCCGGACGGATGCACTTGAATGCTGGATTCTTCTGGAACTCTGAAGAGAGTTTGGATGTGTTGCTGAGATGTCCGGACAGATGCAAGCTTGAACAGTTTGAATCTTCTAGACACTAATGGGCGTCCGGACTCATGACTGGGCCGTCCGGACGGAAGCTTGGGATCCGATTTCATTTTACTTGGAAACTGCACAAAATCTTCTTTGAACATTGAGAAGCACATTTATGAAATGATGACTATAAATGGTATCCCTGAATATGTAGCAACATTACATACAAGTGATTTTGACAAACAGAATCCAGCCAATCACAAACTAACAAACTCCCCATTTGGCCATTTTGAGACAAAAATCACTTGACCGGTTTAAAAATACAATCCCGGTTCAAAAACAAAAAATACTCCTCATTTTTGTCTCAAAATACCAAAGGGTAAAATAAAATATTAGAAAAACCACAGATACTCCCCCTTAAAGTCTCAACTGGACAAGGGTAAACAGAGTATTAAAAAAAAAAACAGAGTTTAAAAAGTATTACAATAATCCAATAAAAATTATTGTCTCAAAATGAACCGAAAACATCAAAACATAAAACATATAATCAATCATCATCATGATGATGATGCTTGAGGCACTCTTGGATATCCATCTAGCACTGCTAAACTCGAGTGCTGATAGAGCGGACCTCCCGCTGAATGGAGTTGATATCTGCCTGCATCATGCTCATAGCAGCCAATAGCTGAGTGTAACCTGCATCATACTGAGGAGGAAGGGCAGTCTGAGATGATGAGGCTCCTATAGGTATCTCAACCTAGGCTGGAGGAGGCTGAGGCGCTTCATCATGACCTTCAAATCTCAGCTGGTCATTAGACTTCATGAGAGTCTGACTGCCAAGAGGATCTTGTATCCTCATCATTGGCTAGGCAGAGACGTCTATCCCAAACTGAACAATCAGCTTGGTGATCAAACATGCAAAAGGGAGCCCGATAGAGTGCTCGTCTCTCATCTCCAGCATCAGATTAAGGATGTGCTTACATAAGCATAAAGGCATCCTCATAGAGAGAACATATAAGAACTGGGCCCTCTTTAGAACAAGCTCACTCCTACGAGTTGTGGGCCATAGATTGTGTAGCACAATTTTTGCAAGGCATGTGCGCGCTTATTGAACTGTGGATGGGCATGAAAGTATTCTCTAAGCTGATCCAATGTAGGGGGCTCCATGTCTTTTGAGAATGAATTTGCTGAAATGGGTAGGACTGGAACATCGATAAGATCACTGATCACCTGAGGATCAATCTGAAACATGTGGCCCTAAACATACGTCTGAAGAATGATCCCCTGGTCCTCATCCTGAACCACCTCCAAGTACTCATAAAACTCGCTCACTAGACTGGGATAAACTGTGCAAGCACAGTTGTATAGATAGCCCCAATGGTTGTCCTTGATAATATCAGCAATAAAATCCAGAGGTGCAACCATCACATCAGCGTTAAGGACATTTCTTTCTGGAATAGCCTGCCGGTTCTCTATTTTGGCCAAGAAGGCAGTGCGAGCTTCATCTGTCCTCTATCGAAACCTGCGCTAAGTCTACAGACATAGTGCTACAAAAATAACCCAAAAAGATTGCCAAAAATAACACCAATGAAATTAGATACTATTAGTCCAAAAAAAAATTAAGCATTATAACGGCAGTATTTGGACATCCCAAAAAAACAGTTAAGCAATAATTATCCCAATACAATCCAAATAAATGAAAGAACAATGTCCCAATCTCAGCAGCAGTCAACACAAACAATTTCATGCAAAAACTATCTCAAAAATATTCCAAACACAAATATTCTAACAGTTTTAAAAAAAAAAAATTGAAAAGAATGTGAAAAATGGAACACAATACCTGAAAATGAGATAAAATGCAGAAAATGACAAAATAAGCTGAGAACTCATGAGAAAGCACGAGATAGAGCACCAAAATTGCACAAAACGCCAAAAAGAGACAAAAGAGAACAAAAAATGAGAGAGTGCGGTGGCTAGGGAGAAAGAGATGCGATTTTAAAACCTATAGGGTAACCGTTAGAACCGCGTGCAGTCGGACGTGTCACTAGACTGTTTGGCCGACTGAACAGCACCCGTCCGAACGAAAGAGACTACTGTCCGGATGCTTCACACTAAAAAGTAGAAACTAAAGGAAAATTTGAGGAAAAATTATTTCCCCTAACGTTAGCTTCAGAACACACATGTATAACCAACTGATACAGCAATTAAATAGCATTGCAAAAATATGCAAAGGTATAATTGAGAGTTAAGAGTTCAAATAACACAAATTTCCCTGTGTATAGAAATTTTAAACAGATTACGTAACTTATGCAATGCGCGTGTGTGTGTGATGACTTTCTCAATAAGGTATGAAGTTCATTGTTATGACTTAAAGCAACTGAATTTTCTAAACAAGAGAGAAAATTAATGAAAGATCAGTCAAAAGTCAAACCTTATTTTACTAGGGCCTAGCCACCCTCATCTGATACACTCCCTCTAAGCTGCAACACTTTTCTTTTACTTAGTCTGTTAGTGACCTTTTATTTCCGTAATGATGTGGTCATTGACTGTTTCTTTACGGACAAGTTTAAGAATAGATTTATAGCACAATAAGCAGTGGATCTTTTTATTTATCCATATTTATTGATTTTGAATTGCTTTTTATCACTTGGTCCTGCAACCTAGAAAGAATGCCAGAATTTTTAGGTTCTAGGTTCAACTAGCGAGTTGGTTAATTTGACCATCATATTAAAAAAAAAATCTCTCTCATCAGAATTTCCAGAAGTAAAAGTCAGAGAGAAAAAAAAAAGTACCTTAGGGGAGCCTTGGATTGTGCACAAATTCATCGCATGAGAAAAGTAACTATCTAGCATTAAGATGCACATGAAAACTTGCCATATGTTCGGCATAAACTCTCAATTATATATAAGCATAGTCAATTAATGCACAATGAACTGAGATATCAGGCAAAAACACATGCAATATTTGCATCTTCTCCCCTAATTTTTTATTTTTTTTAATGAAAAACAATAAAAACATGCTACAAAGGTAAACAACCACAAACCTAGCATGTGTGGCAAGATCAAACCCGTTCTCAAGGAGAAAAGATAAAAAAATACCACTATAGAAAAGCAACCGCTTGACGTGCTTTTTCTGTCATCCCCAAATAGTACTTGTAAAATTTTCTCAAAAACAACAAGAGAAATAGAGGGAAAAATAACAATGGTTCCTAAATTGCAAGGCAAACAAAGATATGACAGGTAGAGAATAATGCAATGCAATCAAACCTGATGCTCAAGGATTAGGAACCAAATCCTAGGCATGTGTACTCTCACTGACTAGGTGAGTCCATCCCCCCTCATAGGGTGCATGTCTACCTCCTTTCTAACCCATGCCTGCCTTCCTTGTGGTGGTTGTTGACAGGACTTCATCTGGTGATCCATCCATCATATCATACTCTGCATTCATATAGGCAGCTCCCTATAAACTTGATCATCCTCAATCATCTGCGGCTTCTTCATGAAGTGCCTTGATTTGTTAGTCTTGGGTTTGCCATTCTGATTGGCATGAACAAATCTCTGTTGATGCTGAAGAGCCTGACGTCGTAGGGCCTGGTGCCTTGGAACCTGATGCCATGGAGCTTGATGCCATGGAGCTTGATGTTGGGCTAGAGGTCTAGTGCCAAAATTAGCTTGTCTTGGCACCTCTTTCTTGACCTTTGATCTCTAAGCTTTGAGAAGAGAGCACTGGGGTCGGATGTGCCCTCTTAAGCCACAACAGTCGCATATAAAAGGTCGTCTAATGGTGGGGGCCTTCTGAGTGACCAGTATATCTTCACCAATTACTTCCTTTCCTTTGTCCACGACTGTGAGAGGAGGCTTGGGAACTGTGGGCTTGACAAAAACAGTCCTAGAAGTAGAGGGAATGTTAGATGGAGGAGCTACATACTTGAGTCCGGTCTTGTCTGTTGGTCTCTTCTGGATTGAAAGCATATGGGTCAGCTTCTCATCAGTGACCCTCTCCAACTGTAGCTGTGTCTCTAGTAGCTTCTCCTCTAGATCCTATATCTTGAGCAGTAGCGGACTCCCTCAACTCATGAATGTGCTGCTTATGAATCTCCCTCAACTTCTCAAACTCTACATAGAGGATTTTATAGGCCTCTTTGAGTTCTTACCCGTCTTCATCACTTTGCTCAGAGTAGTAAGAATCCTCCTCTTCTTCATGTGGAGTCACAAAGGCTAGAAACTGATCTTGAGCAGGAGATTCTTCTTCTTCGGACTCATCACTGAGAGTCGCATTGTAGGCCTTCCATTTTCCCCGCTTGAGGTTCCCACAATCAGCTCGTATATGCCCAAAGCCTGAGCATTCAAAACATCTTGGGCCTCTTGGGTCTTTCTTCTCAGCTTTTTCAGGTTCAGACTCTTTGGGGGCCTTCTTTAGTATTTCAGAGAATTTCTTTTTGAATTTATCATTCTTCATTAATCTCTCGAAATTCTTGGCCAGCATTGCCGCTACATCTTCTTCATTCTCTGAGTCTTCCTCAGATGAGACTTTGGCTTTCTTTTTAGATGCCTTGAGGGAAATGGTCTTGACCTTCTTGACTGGAGGTAGGGAAAGCTCATAAGTTTGAAGAGATCCCACCAACTCTTCAATTTTCATCTCTTCTAACTCTTTGCTTTCTTCAATAGTAGTCACCTTGATTCTGAAATGCTTCGGCCAAAAGATCTTAGAATTTTTCAGATGAGCTTTACATCTGAGACGGACTTCCCAAGACTCACCATCGAGTTTCTTAAGTCGCTCATCTCGGAGTAAAACTCTCCGAATGTCTCATCTTCAAGCATCTTAATCTCTTCAAACCTATAAATCAACATTTGAAGTTTGACAGATTTAACAAGTTTTGTGCCTTCATATGTTGTTTCTAAGTTTTGTCATGCTTTTAAAGTAGTTCCACAGTTTGAAATTTTGGTAAATTCAGACAGTGAAAGAGCTTGACATAGTGCATGGCAAGCTTTATCATTGGCAAGTCGTGCATTTATTTTCAGAAAGAAGCTCAATATTTGTATCCTCTGGCTTGGTCCAACCAGTTTCAACAATTTTCAAACAAACAATGGATTTTAAAAAAGAAACGCATACGATGTTTCCAATAGCCATAGTTCGTGCCATCAAAAGCAGGAACGATCATAAGATTTTGAGACATGGCAAGATAAAATAGAAGTCAAACGAATAAATATTCAAGAAATAAATCTAAACAGAGTGTACCAAGCTCTGATACCAATTGAAAAATAAAGAGATTCTAATTTAACCGTGTGTGTGTGCAACGTGTAACAAAATATCTAAATATGGAATTTAAACGAGACATATATTTTGTTAACGAAGTGGAAACTCAATTAAAAGAAAAACCACTCTAGGGCAGCCAAACCCACATACCCTTACACAGTGATCGTATCTGGCACTCTGACATGTAACCCAAGAACGCCTCCCAACCAAGTCACTCACTTGAAGGGGTCTTCAATCGATTCCTTTACCTTAGGTCTCCTCCCTAAGATAGACTTTAACATGAGCACAGCAACAACACAACAACAATGGATTGAGAGAAAATTGATCAGCACAATAACTCATAAATTATACTCTCTAAGCTCTAAGGAATTCAATACCGAATTCTTACAAATTAAATGCCTAGAGGCCTCTATATATAGGCTACAGAAGACCTAAATTGAGTCTGGAACGATTTTCTCTAGGCAGCGTCCAGATGGTAGTCGTCCAGACGAACAACTGTGCAACCGGCTTTCCAAAAGCGCTGATATTCTTTCCTAAATAAGGTCGTGTCCGAACGGTGTTGCCCTAGCGTCCGGACGGTTGCACTTCAGTTGCACGCACTTTCAATAATAAGGACTGGTGTCTAGAGGGTGTTGCCTTGAAGTTCGGACGGTTGCAATTTTTCTCTATGTCTTGCCTTATTAAGGATAGCGTTCGAACGGTGTAAACCTGACTTCCGGACAGTTGCAACTGTCTTCCCATATATGTGTTTGCGAAAGAAATTATTTTACTTGTCAAACACTGAAAGGCGTTCGGACGGTATTGCCACGTTGTGCGGATGGATGCACTTGAACACTGGATTTTTCTGGAACTCTGAAGATCATCTGGGCGTGTTGCTAAGACGTCTGGACGGATGCAAGCTTGAACAATTCGAATCTTCTAGACACTGATGGGCATCCAAACGTCTGATTGGGCCGTCTGGATGGAAGCTTGGGATCTGATTTCATCTGACCTGGAAACTACATAGAATCTTCTTTGAACGTTGAGAAGCACATTTCTGAAATGAAGACTCTGAAATAAACGGTATCCCTGAATATGTAGCAACATTACATACAAGCGATTTTGTCAAACAGAATGCAGCCAATCACAAACTAACAGATGTGTTTGTTATTTTGGGGATTTGTTTGTGTGCTGCGTAATCAACATTGTAACTCCCTAGTGCCAGGTAAATCCCTTTTCTTTTTCTTTTTTTGCTGGGATATTTCTCGGTACTGGGTAAATTCCAATTTGTTTTTACTGGGACAAATCTCTGTGAATGTGTTACCCATTGTTTTTTAGGGATCATTGGGGTTGTGTAAATCCCCATTTGCACCGATTTTTTTCTCTAGGTTGGTGAATCCCCATTTCCATTTGCGTGCTTATGCAGAACGAAGAAAACCGTGGCTATGATTTTTTTAAGTGGCGTGATCCCAAATTTTGTCAGTACAGTGAACGAGTGCTATCGATGCTGAGGGATTGGCACGAGAATTTAAAGACTGAACGAGCACTGATTGAAATAATCATATCCTATGAAGTTTAGAAATACAAGATTGAAGTCGCTAAATGTAAGTCCAAAATGGAAGTTGAAGGTATTAATTTTGCTATGAAACTAGAAAGACAGAAGAACAAGTTTCGTGCAATTGAGACGAATTACCGATTTGCACTACCATTTTCATTGGGTCTTATTGTAGTCTTGTTGTTTTATCCTGTGCCTAACAGATTTTCCTCAAGGCTGATGTTGCCCTGACCATTTAATTACAAAATGTGTAATGTTAGTGTGACTCTAAGTTTGTAAGACTTTGGAATGTTGTCAATTGTGTAAGACAATCCTCTTGGAAGTTGTCCTTATTTTGTAATGTTTTAACAAAATAATGTGATAAGCACTGAATGTTGCACATTCGAGCCCCTTAACTCGTTTATGTTAAATCCTTAGCATTGTTATTTTTTAAATTTTGTTTTGTTTTCATGGTTCAGAGCCTTATACGATAGACACAAGAATTCCATGGAAATTGGTCTTAAAAGGATACTTGAAAGCATGTTGAAACCTTGGGATCGAGCTCACTAGTAGATGCGCTCGAGACCAGCATCGCTCGAGCGCCCCACTAGTATAGGCGCTCGCGCGCATCACTCCTAGGCTCGAGTGCACATCCCTTGGGCTCGAGCGCACTCAATCTGACAAATGGCAACAGTCCTTTTTCACATTGGATTGGGAATTCAGAAAAGGAAAAAGGTTGTCTTTCTCATACTCGGACTAGGAGACTAAAATACAAATTTTCTGGGATTCCTAAGGCTTCTAAGCCTCCCCTAATCCCTATAAATAGGCCTATAGACATTGAAGAAAGACACACTACTACCTAGAGCAAATTCAGAGAAATACTTCTTGAAGGTTTGAAAAGTTGAAGAGAAGTAATCATTACAGTAGCGTCATGAGCGGCTAAATCCTTTGTATAGTATTGATGTAGGCCTATTCAAGCACAATGGTTTGATTGTATCTTAATTTATAGTTTTTCAATTTATGGATGTTGGTTGTATAATTATGAGAATTGCTACAATTTGATATTGTTTTTCATCTTTTAATGCAATTTTTCTTCAGTTCATAATCAGTATTGGTAAAATTATTCCATTGTCTTAGAAAGCTTTTTACCTTTATTGAACTTAAATCATTCTTATTTTCTCTGATTATAAGAATGATGATTATAAAACGGGTTTAATTGACATATGATCAAGAGGATTAGATAAGCCATGCCTAGAGAAGACGGATCATACTACACCCTAGTTTAGTGTAATTTAGGTAGACGATCTGTGCCAATCAAAGATGTGTTATACTATTCCATTGATTGTATGTATCCTATTAAAGACGTAGCTAATACATACCTAGGGAAGATGGGTCGTACCGCATCTTAGTGGTTAGGTGGACGATTCGTCCCAACCGAAGATGGATTATACTTATTCTCTAATAAGGTAATTTCTTGTTTGTTTATAACATGCATAAAATAATTTCTCTAATTAAATATGATTAAACATTAATATGCGGATAGTGATGAAGTCAATACTCTACTCTTTCTCTCTCTTATATTTAACAATTCTCTTTTATGTCTATTTTATGCACTTTAGTTAATCAGAAAAACGATTGTTAGTATTTTATATTGGCAACATTCTGGTTGACAAAAACACTTTATGGACAGTGTCTCATTTCATGCCATGTGTATGGTCACAAGTTTCTAGGAAGATGTCCATGAAGATTCCATGCAATTTCCAAGTCAGAACAGTCGGTTCCGGTGCAACTGTCCGGACGAGCCTTTTAAGGAGTCTGAACGCCCCGCAGTGTCTAAAAGCTTCAGCGTTGAAGACGTCCAGACGTTAGAGCAACACCGTCCGGACATTAGGTCAAGCTTCTCCAATTTCTACACAGAGTTGGATTTCAACAGTCGACACTGTTTAAGAAGTTTCTGCAAGACGTCCGGACGACGTGGCAACACGTCCGGACGATGTCCAGCATTCCAGAATATTTCGGGTTTCCTTTTCGAGCGTGGAAAGGAGATTCAGTGAAGACGGTCCGGACGCTCGGCCAAGCCGTCCGGACGTGGACCTATTATGGGAAGAATTGCGCTATTTTGAAAAGGAGGTTGCAGTTGACCGTCTGGACGCTCGGTCAAGCCGTCCGGATGCCTTCCAGTATTTTGATCATAACTTTCTGTTCAAATATCGGATTGGGACGAAATTGGTGTCATTGGAAAGCTAACAAAAAATGCTATAACTTGATTTTACGTAAGGCCAAGAGAAATGTTCGGACGCGAGCCCAGAGTTAGAATCTTTCTTGGTATAGGCCTCCTTACTTGAGTTGAAATAGGATTTGTAAAGTCTATATAAAGATGGCTCTAGGCATGCATTATGTATAGAATTCGGTGTTGAATTATCTTAGCTTTGAGAGGGTGTTTAGAGAGAATCAAAGATCCGCTAGCTCTCAAGCCGTTGCAGGTGTGTGCTCAACAATTCATGTGAAGTCTATCTTAGGGGTCGGCCCTAAGGTAAAGGAATCCATAAAAAACCCCTTCAGGTGGAAGATCTGGTTGGGAAGCGTTCACGATAGGCTTCGTGTCAGAGTTAAAGGTATGACTACTGCACAAGGGTATGTGAGTACGAGTGTCTTGTAACTATCTTTGTTTTTGGATAGTGGAGTTCTCCAGGCCCCGGAGTGGTTTTTCTCTTCACCGAATTTTCACTTCGTAACAAATATCTTGTCTTATTTAAATTCCGCATTTAAGATATTTGGTTGCACCCAAACACACACGCTTGGTTAAATTAGAAATCAATATTTATTTTCATCAATAATATGTTCTTTAGTTATTTTTAATCTTCATAAACTTGAAAACAATACCCTTGCAGTCCTTGAGGTTCGACACCCTCTCTATGGCCTTATCCCACAAGTATTCGTTTTATAGTGAGTGGTTAATTTATTATTGATATATTTTTGTTTTAAAAACACCACATTAATTTTTGGCGTTGTTGCCGGGGATTGCTTAACGGTTGCGTTATTAAGTTTTAAAGATTAAATCTAGCTTCATTATTTTCTGTTTCTTTTTATTTTTATTTTTACTCTTGATTTCTGTTCTAATTTTGCTTTTAGTGTTTCTTTTTCTTTTGCTTTTTCATCTAAGTTTTCCTCACTCAACGCATCCAGCGGTCTGTGATCGAGCGCACCAGCACTGATCTGCATAACTCCAGTATCTTTAGCAGCTAAATTCCAGCATTCCTACAGGCCATTTGTGTGCTTTTTATTTTGTTTTTATCTTTATTTTCTTTTGTTTTATGCTGGGTCATCGTTCTCTATCATTGCCAACCGAAAATGGATTATACTTATTCTTTAATAAGGTAATTCCTTGTTTGTTTATAACATGCATAGAATGAATTTCTCTAATTAAATATGATTGACCATTGATGTGCGGATAGCGGTGAAGTCAATATTCTACTCTTTCTTTTACGTTTATTTTATGCACTTTAGTTAATCACAAAATCAACAATCTGTTCTTTAGTTATTTTTAATCTTCATAAACTTGATAACAATACCCTTGCAATCCTTGAGGTTCGACACCCTTTCTATAGTCTTATCCTACAAGGATTCATTCTATTTGTTGTGCAAATATCTACCTGAATAAATAGATAAATATTTGTACGTTTTACTCGCAAGTGCACAAGATCAAAACGATAGTATTGTTGGCAAATACGAGATCATTCCCACGAGGATTGGTAAATTATGCTTAAAAAGAATTCCTTAATAATTGAGACGAGTGAAAAGCAATAAAAATATTAATCAGATCAAATAAGAGAAAAGATAAAAATATAGAAGAAATATAATATGAAATAAGGTAGGGCTTCGATATCCACCGCTAATCATACTCAATTAAGATTCACAATGCCAATGCTACCATCATAATTTGATACTTAATGCTTACCAGCCACAAGGGAATGGTATCTTCTCCTAAAGCTATTGATTTCCCTGAGCAACGAGTTAGGCATGGTATCTACTCTAACTCTTTTCTTCATTGAAGGATTTAGCATGGTATCTACTAAGTTGTTCTTCAAGAAAGCATAAATTTATGGAAATCGGTAAACACACTCAGATTGGAACATGGTGTCTATTCCAGTTGTCTTTATGTTATTAATCCAAGAATCTGTGATGGGGTTCTTTTGTTACTTTATTATGCCCAGGACTCGGTCATCCAAATTGACATAAATAACAAATCCATATCACATGCATATGATGATCAAGCATAAACATGAGAGGAATTCAAGAAAATAGGAAATAATCAAGTTAAGCATCAATATATGAATTGTAGCAAAGGCGCCAATTGAAAACCTTAACGAGACATAATTAGGGCTTCAATCGAGCCCTAACTAAATTATTGGTTACAACTAATATAAACTAAAATTATATACATACAGAAAATAAATAAATAAAGAAAATAAAAACTAGCAAGAACCTCCTTCTTGATGTAGCCTTTAATTCTTCCTCAAAACTTGTGTGTCTTTCTTCAAAGGCTAGAGGCCTATTTATAGGGATTAGAGAAGCTTTAGAAGCTCTATAATTCCTATTACAATTCTAAGTAGGTTTGCTAGTCCAAAAAGAATAATTACAAGTCTTCTCCTTTTCTGAAATTTCCATCCAAGTAGGAAAATGATTCTAAAATCCGTACAGATTTGCGGTCTTTTATTACGGGGCCATTTTGGCATGGTAAACATCCGAATTAGGAAAAACCTATTTCTGACATATTTGTTTCCTTTCCTATTAGCTTTCCAACACCACCAATTTTGTTGCAATATGATACTTGAACCGAAAGTTATGATTAAATTACTGAGACGTGCTCATTCTGGATTCTTTCCAAAAATAACGAATTTTTGCCAACTTCTCTTTCCTTAAATTCAAAATTGATTTGGAATTGAATCCATCCAAAAGTGAGTTTGCTGACTTCATTATAATCTTGGAATTTGATCGGTTTTTCTTCTAAAACCTGTAAAATACAAGAAAACACAAAAACAACACAAAACATCAAATTATAACAAAACTAAGAGCTTAACATATGTAAATTAAGGGGCTTGAATGTGTAACATTCAGCACTTATCACACCCCCAAACTTACATATTGCTAGTCCCTTAGCAATGTAAAATTGAAAATAAAATGAAAACTAAAACAATAACTACTCTACCTCCTCTGTCGCGGGAAACACAATTGCATTTAGCGTATGCAATAAGCCTTTTAAACCCCTAGGACTCCCTAGTGGACGAGTGAAGTCTCGTGAGGGTTTGTCAGGAATGATACCCACAAACATTATGCAAAAATTTATGTTTATTCCAAAGAGTTAAGTGTCACCAAAATTATGATTCTCATTCATTAGCAAGCTTAGAAAGATAAACTCCATCTTCAATATAAAATAGAATTCCAAAGTCTAACCACTTATAAACGACAAGCTGAGGCATCACAAGTTCAATTCAGTGTAAGGTGAACTAACACATAATCATGAGGCTTCAAATTAATTCCAATGTGCAATGACTCAATATCTCAAAATTCACTGGAATCTCCATCAAATTGAATGACCAAGGCATCATAGCAAGAGCTTTATTTTCTTTTTTCTTTTTTTTTTCTTTTTTTTTTTGGTCAGGCGGTGCAATGCTTAGTTCTCTTAAGCTTTCTAATTGACCAATGTAACGAGTGTTAGGCTAATGCTCCCAAACCAAATGGTTTTAAGGCACTAAGTGTTGAAACACCCCTAAGAGCTTACTAACTCGAGTCAAAAAGGCTACAGAACTAAACTAGTCATGACTTTAACCAATTTGAATTTCTCACTTTTTGACGTGAATATTCACTGCTTAATGAGGCAAGAAGTCCAGTTACTCGGTGAAAGCTTCAAAAATGGTTTATTTATTTATTTATTAAATATATGCCAAGGTATCCATCCAACAAGTCACCCAGCTTCACTCAAGACATTGAAAAATACACAATCAGGTTCATATATCATACCTCACAAATTATATGCTAATGTGCTTGTGATAGTTTAGATTGAAACAAGTGAATCCTTAGATGCCAAAAGTAAGTAGTAGGACTTTAGAATCAATTTCAAATGATCATGTGTTCAACATTCTAAGCTCACCAATGAAATTTAAATCACAATTTTTAGATCAACCAAAGTCTTAAAAATAACATGAACATGCAATTTCAATTTTTTTTTTTTTAACAAAAAGTCTGTGTGTGTCCCATACCCCCAAACTTAAATTACACATTGTCCTCAATGTGTAGATAGAATGAAAAGATCATACCCGGGAGATGAGAAAATTGGTTGGACTAGGTATGGCTCGTAGCACACCCCCAAACTTGAATGCAGACACACTTTTCCTGAAAAACAAAACTAGAAAGACAAAACCAAGGAAAGGAAAACTGAAAAAATAAAAATAAAAATAAAATAAAATAAAATAAAAATAGAAACTAAAATTAACCACAATAAAACTAAAATTAACCAGAATAAAATGAACAATAATTAAAAACAAAACCAGAATTCTTTAAAGGATATGGATTTGTAGTGCATGCAGTGGCCTCAGTACCACTAATCTGGGCAGATGCGCTTGAGCTCCTAGACTGCTCGAGCGCTTTTGGTAGTAGCTTTTGAGTTTAAACTTGAAGCACCAATCTTTTCTTCCCTTGGACCATAGAGAATGAATTCTACCTACAAAAAGGTAGTTCCTAATTTTCACAGATCGGGGTAAATCAATCTGAGAATTCTCAAACAGTTTCTCATCCGGAAGGGAATCATGAACTGAAATACTATGAGGAGAATACTTAGAGAGTTTTTCTATTTTGATGACCTCAATTTGCTCGTCTAATGGTCCTAACAGACTACTCTCATGGCATCTTGGTAATTCGGGAATAGGAGTTAATGTAGAAGAAGCCTCAGTGCTCACTTTCTTGCCTTTTTCCCATTGTAGATCATGTGTGACCTCAATTTGCTCTTCCTTATGATTTTCAACCACTTCTTCACTCCTCAATGTTGTGATAGCTTGCTCATGATAGGAAGAACTCCAATCCTCCACGTAATATCCACTAGGATTAGCCACCAACTGACTTTGAAGCTCTTCTTCTCTTTCTCTTTTGAGGTGGTTGATGATTTGTTCACAGTCAGCTTCTATTGTGAATTCGCCCCTTTTTCTCTCACTTAACTCTTTGGCCAACTGCCCCACTTGTGTTTCCAATCTTTGGATAGCTTGACTGGTCTGAGTATTGCTCTGTTGTTGTATAGTCATATATTGGAGTAGAGCACTTTCGAGGTCATTCTTCTTTGGCTTTGGATTTGGTTGGACCGCTTGTGGTGGAGCTTGATAGTTATATCCTTGCTGGAAATTTCTTTGCTGCCTTTGTGGATTCTGCACATTCTGATTATTACTCCATGAAAAATTGGGGTGGTTTCGCCACCCTGCATTGTATGTGTTGGAGTATGGATTGTTCTTTGGAGGATAATTATTTTGGCTCACATAATTGGCTTGCTCCTGATCTGTAAATGAAAGCATGGGGCAAGTCTCAGTGGTGTGGTTAGAATGAGAACATATGGCACATACCTCAACTTGAGCAATCTGTTGAATGAGAGAGATATTATGAGTGGTCATGACTTTCACTAGCATATCCAGTTTCCTCTCCAAGGTAGCCATCTGAGTTTGAACTCCATTATTGTCATTCACTTCATAGACGCCTTTTCTTTTGAGTCCTTGCCTCCCACGAGATGAGAATTGTTGGGAGTTTTCGCTTAAAGTCTCAAAAAGTTCTATGGCCTCGCTATTCTTCTCCATTAACATGCCTCCACAAGCTGAATCTACAAGACTTTTGTTAGAATAATTTAAACCTTCATAAAAAGCTTGTACATGATCGTCTTGAGATAGATTATGATGTGGACATTTTAGAAGTAGCTCCTTGAAGTGTTCCCATGCCTCAAAGAATAGGTCTCCATCTTTTTGTTGGAAGGTTTGAATCTCTCTCCTCAATTGCCTAGTCCGTTGGGCTGGAAAGAATCTTTTCAAGAACTTTGTGGTCAACTCCTCCCAATTGTGAATAGACCCTGCAGCCAAAGAATTCAACTATAACTTAGCATTATCTTTCAAGGAAAAAGGGAAGAGAATTAACCTGATTCCTTCCGCATTTAAGCCATGGATGTTTTGAGTTTTGCAAAGATCAAAGAAGTCCCGAATGTGTAGATATGGATCCTCTGTAGGTGTGCCTCTATAGTGTGGAACCATATTGAGCAACGGAGACAAATCAAAATTGCTTTGCACATTTGGTTGAAAAGCAATGCAAGAGGGTTGATTTGGATTTTGTGGTATGAAGGAACTCTTCATTGGCTTCCGCTCGGGTGGATTCTCTACACGTACTTCTGCCATGTCGTCCTCAACTTTGAATACGTTTTTTTTTTTTTTTTTTTTTTTTTTTTTACATGAACATAAGCATAACAAAAGAAAAACAAAAATAAAATTTAAAGGAAAAAAGACTTTTTTTATTATTATTATTTTTTATTTTTAGATTATCAAAAACAGAAATAACTAAAATAAAAGGAAAAACTTTAAAAACAAAATTTAACACAATCCTCGGCAACGGCGCCAAAAACTTGTTGTGCAAATATCTACCTGAATATATAGATAAATATTTGTAGGTTTTACTCGCAAGTGCACAATATCAAAACGATAGTATAGTAGGCAAATACGAGATCATTCCCACGAGGATTGGTAAATTATGCTTAAAAAGAATTCCTTAATAATTGAGACGAGTGAAAAGCAATAAAAATATTAATCAGATCAAATAAGAGAAGAGATAAAAATATAGAAGAAATATAATATGAAATAAGGTAGGGCTTCGATATCCACCGCTAATCATACTCAATTAAGATTCACAATGCCAATGCTACCATCATAACTTGATACTTAATGCTTACCAGCCACAAGGGAATGGTATCTTCTCCTAAAGCTATTGATTTCCCTGAGCAACGAGTTAGGCATGGTATCTACTCTAACTCTTTTCTTCATTGAAGGATTTAGCATGGTATCTACTAAGTTGTTCTTCAAGAAAGCATAAATTTATGGAAATCGGTAAACACACTCAGATTGGAACATGGTGTCTATTCCAGTTGTCTTTATGTTGATTAATCCAAGAATCTGTGATGGGGTTCTTTTGTTACTTTATTATGCCCAGGACTCGGTCATCCAAATTGACATAAATAACAAATCCATACCACATGCATATGATGATCAAGCATAAACATGAGAGGAATTCAAGAAAATAGGAAATAATCAAGTTAAGCATCAATATATGAATTGTAGCAAAGGCGCCAATTGAAAACCTTAACGAGACATAATTAGGGCTTCAATCGAGCCCTAACTAAAGTATTGGTTACAACTAATATAAACTAAAATTATATACATACAGAAAATAAATAAAGAAAATAAAAACTAGCAAGAACCTCCTTCTTGATGTAGCCTTTAATTCTTCCTCAAAGCTTGTGTGTCTTTCTTCAAAGGCTAGAGGCCTATTTATAGGGATTAGAGAAGCTTTAGAGGCTCTAGAATTCCTATTACAATTCTAAGTAGGTTTTCTAGTCCAAAAAGAATAATTACAAGTCTTCTCCTTTTCTGAAATTTCCATCCAAGTAGGAAAATGATTCTAAAATCCGTACAGATTTGCGGTCTTTTATTACGGGGCCATTTTGGCATGGTAAACGTCCGAATTAGGAAAAACCTATTTTTGACATATTTGTTTCCTTTCTTATTAGCTTTCCAACACCACAAATTTTGTTCCAATCTGATACTTGAACCGAAAGTTATGATTAAATTACTGAGACGTGCTCATTCTGGATTCTTTCCAAAAATAACGAATTTTTGCCAACTTCTCTTTCCTTAAATTCAAAATTGATTTGGAATTGAATCCATCCAAAAGTGAGTTTGCTGACTTCATTATAATCTTGGAATTTGATCGGTTTTTCTTCTAAAACCTGTAAAATACAAGAAAACAAAAAACATCAAATTATAACAAAACTAAGAGCTTAACATATGTAAATTAAGGGGCTTGAATGTGTAACATTCAACACTTATCACTATTGTGAGTGATTAATTTATTATTGATATATTTTTGTTTTAAAAACACCACATCACAATCCTCATTTCTGAATTGGTTGGTCATGTATTCGGCTTGTGATGTATTTTGCAACTGAATTCGAAGTAATATCTATAAGCTCAATGTTGTGTTTGGTAAGCATGTCTGTGTAGTACACTGGTGTTACGCATGGTTTGCTTGCTAAAAACAATCAAAATAACCATCAACATGCCTAATAAGCACACAAATATGGCACTAACATCCATTCAAGCTCTTTGACAACATATTGAAATTAAACAACATTCACAATAACCACTGTTAGTTTGTCTTGGCTACATTCTGTTTGACAAAATCACTATTATGTAATGTTGCTACATAATCAGGGATGTCGTATTTTCCAGAGTCTTCATTTCAGAAAAGTGGTTCAAGATGTTCAAAGAAGATTCTGTGTAGATTCCAACTCAGAGAAGTCAGATCCCAAGGTTCCGTCCGGACAACCAAGTCATGCATTCGGACGCCCATCAATGTCAAGAAGTTTCGAACAGTTCAAGGTTGCATCCGTCCAGACGTCATGGCAACATGTTTGGATGCTCTTCGAAGTTCGACAAGAATTAGGGTTTCCTTTGCAAACACGTATATGAGAAGACAGCTGCATCCGTTCGGACAACATGGCTACACTGTCCAAACGCGATCCTTAATAAGGCAAGACGTGAAGAAGAATTGCAACCATCTAGACGTCTAGGCAACACCGTCTGGACGCGGTCCTTGTTATGGTAATTACGTGTAGCAAAAGTGCAACCGTCCGGACTCTAGGGAAACACCGTCTGGACATGGCCCTAATATGGAAATGTGTGGAGTGCGTTATGAAAAGCCGGTTGCACAAAAGACCGTCTGGACGCTCTTAGCTATCATCCGGACGCCGCCTAGAGAAATCCGTTTCAGGCTTGTTTTAGGTCTACTGAGCCAATAAATAGAGGCCTCTAGGCATGTATTCTTTACAGAATTCAGAATAGAATTCTTTATGGCTTAGAAAGTATATTTAAGGGAGAAATTATGAAGATCCGATAGCTCTCAAGCCATTGCCGTTGTGTTGTTACTGTGCTCGTGTTTGAAGTCTATCTTAGGGAGATGCCCTAAGGTAAAGGAATCCATAGAAGACCCCTTCAAGTAGGAGACTTGGTTGTGAGGCATTCATGTTGGGTTACGTGTCAGAGTGCAAGATTCGATCGCTGCATATGGGTATGTGAGTGTTACTGTCTTTGTACGAGCTTTGTCTTCTGATAGTGGTTTTCCTGGATTTGGCTGCCCTTGAGTGGTTTTTCTCTTAATTGAGTTTCCACTTCGTTAACAAAATATCTGTCTCTTTTAATTCCGCATTTTTGATATTTTGTTACACGTTGCACACACACACGTTTTGAAAGTAAAATATGACTTCTAATATACCAAGTGTGTGATAGTGTGCAGCAAAATATTTAAATTGTGAAATTTCAAAGAGACAAATATTTGTTGACGAAGTGGAAACTCTGTGAAGAGAAAAACCACTCCGGGGTAGCCATACCCAGGATATCCACTATTTAGAAGACAAAGCTAGGACATAGAAATTAACACACATACCCCAATGCAGCGATCATCCCTATGACTCTGACACGAAACCCATCATGAACGCTTCCCAACCAAGTCTCCCAATTGAAGGGGTCTTCAATGGAATCCTTTACCTTAGGGCCAACCCCTAAAATAGACTTCACACGAACAATTGAGCATCCACTGGCAACGGCTAGAAAGCCAGCGGATCTTCAATTCTCCCTAAACACTCTTTTTAAGCACTATGGAATTCTATATTGAATTCTTACAACTTACAAGCCTAGAGCCATCTATTTATAGGCTTATAGAAAACCTAATTCTGTTCAAATTTGGACTCTGGTGAGTAGCGTCCAGACAGTCACTTAGCTGCGTCCAGATGGTCTTCTGCGACCGCCTTTCCAGAATAGCGATATTCTACCCAGAACAAGACTGCTTTTGGACGATCAACGCTGTCACTCCTTTCCGCATCCGTAAAGGAGTCCTGAAATATTCTGAAACACTGGGTAGCGTATGGATGTGTTGCCATGTCGTCTGGATGTTTGGAAGAACCTTCCCAAATAGTGTCGTCTGAAATACAACTCCGTGTCGAACTTGGAATAGCTTGACCTATCGGCCGGATGGTGTAGCTCGGTCGTCCGAACAGCTGCAACGCTGAAGCTTCTAGACACTGTAGGGCATTCAGACACCTTTAAAGGCCCGTCCAGACGGTTGTACAGGAACTAGTTGTTTTGACTAGGAAATTGCATGGAATCTTCATGGACATCTTCTAGAAACTTGTGACAAAACACATGGCATGAAATGAGACACTGTCCATATTACTTGAAGACTCTGAATAGAACCGAAATCTTGTTAAAAAGCAACCGTTACATAAAGAGTTTTTGTCAACCAGAATGTTGCCAATATAAAATACTAACAAACTCTCCATTTGGCCATTCTGGGACAAAAAACACTTGACCGGTTTGGAAATACATTCCCGGTCCAAAAACAAAAAATACTCCCTCTTTTTGTATCAAAAGGACAAAGGGTAAACAAAGTATTAGAGAAAAACCATTGGTATAAAAATATACAAAGTCTCATAAAGGTAAATTTTTTAAACAACAACAACAAAATAAGAATTAATAAAGAGAGCAATGAAAACTCTCAATCCTCATCATCATCAGGCTTAGAGTGATGATAGCTCAAGCACTCCCGAATGTTGATCTGACTCTACTCAACACGCTATCCAATAATACTGACTTCCCACTAGAGAGATCCCATAGTAGACATAAGCTGAGTAAAAGCAACTTCAATGTTGAAGGTAGTAGGCACAATCTGAGATGATGATGCAGCAGCTGAAGGGTCAACTTGAACTTTTGGAGGCTGAGGAACTTCGCCTTGAACCTCGTGCCATAACTGAGCATTGGACTTCATAAGAGTCTATTTTCCAAGAGGATTCGGTGTCCTCAACCTGGGCTCTGAATCATAAATGTATGTCACCAACTGAAAACAGATTTGAGTGATCAAACACCCAAAGGACAGACTAGTGTTCGTCTCATCACGAACCTCAAGCATTGCATGCACTACAATCTTTGCCAAAAACTTGTGCATAGGAGCAAATGCACCAATCCTGATATGAGAATGGGCTTTCTCTTCCCCCTGTGGTAGAGCCTCAAAGAAATCCAGGAGGTAGTCAATGCTAAGAGCCTTAACTCCTTCAGGGAATGGAAGCCCTAGAACAAGTAGCACTGGGACCCCGATCACATCACTAATAAGCTGTGGGTCAATCTAAATGGTGTTCCCTCTGACTAAAGTTTGCATGATCAGGCCTTTGCCATCATCCTGAGTGACAATCATATGGCCGTAGAATTCTCGTACCAGTCTAGGAAAAGCTGGGCAGGCACAATTGTAGAGAAACTCCCACTGATTCTCCTGAATCATCTGGCCAATAGGGAGTAAGACTTGTTAGTTTGTAATTGGCCATATTCTGTGGGATAAAATCATTTCTTTGTAAAGATTCTTTTTAACAGGGATTCCGCTATTCAGAAGTGCTTCCAGAAGGTTATGTATAGTTTGCAAGTCAGGAAATTCTGTTCCCTATCAGCTATCCGGACTACGTGCCATACCGTTCGGACACCCATCTATCCAAAGTACCAGACGTCCGGACGATGTGTCATATCGTCTGGATGCCCATCTGTCTAAAGCATCATCCGTCCGGACGACAAGAACTTTTCGTCTGGATCTTCCCCTGTGTCGAGAAGTTTCGAACTGCTCTAGCTTCCATCCGTTCGGACGTTTCAGCAGCACGTCCGGACAACACTCAGTGTTCGACATGCTTTAGGATTTCTTTCCAAAACACAGTTATGGGAAGATCGCTGCAACCCTCCGGACGATGTGGATTCCCGTCCGGATGCGCTCATCATAAGGCAAGTATCGTATTCAAAATCCAGACGTCCGGACGCCTGTCAGCATGTCCAGACGCTTGTACATCAGATATGGAAATTGTGTACATCAAATCGACCGTCCGAACGACCATTCCCCCGATCCGGACGTGTGAAGCCTTTATATGGAAATTACTTGCAGCGACAGGGCAACACCGTCTGGACGCGGCTCAAAAATAGGAAAGAATTTCAGTGAAATTCTTGGGAAGTCGATCGCACAGTTGTCCATCTGGATGGCCTTTGACTACCGTCCGGACGATGCCTATGTTTTATCAAGCCAGACGCTCATTTGAACCATCAGCCTATAAATAGAGGTCCCTAGGCTTGAGAACAACAAGAATTCAGTATTGAATTCCATTAGTGCTTAGAGAGCGATATTGTGAGATTATTGAGTTGAGTTGATCTCTCTAAAGCCGTTGCTGTGTGTGTTGTTGTTGCGCTTAATCTGAAGTCTATCTTAGGGGTTGGCCCTAAGGTAAAGGATTCCATTGAAGATCCCTTCAGGTAGTAGACCTGGTTAGAAGGCATTCGTGTTGGGTTACACGTTAGAGTGCAAGGTACGACCACTGCATCAGGGGTATGTGAGTGCTACTACTTTGTAACTAGTCTTGTCTTCTGAATAGTGGATATCCTGGGTTTGGCTGCCCTAGAGTGGTTTTTCTCATATTGAATTTCCACTTTGTTAACAAAAATCTTGTGTTGTTGAATTTCCGCATTATTATTTTGTTAACACTTTGTACACAAACATTTAATTTTTGTTAGAAGTCAATTCTATTTTTCAATTAGCATCATAGCTTGGTACACTCTATTGAGATTCAATTCTTGAGTGTTATTTCTTTGACTTCTATCTAAAATGTCTCAAACTCTTAATATTGTTCCTGCCTTTGATGGTACGAACTATGGCTATTGGAAAGCTCGTATGCGGTTCTTTTTAAAATCTATTGACTGTTGGAGTATTGTTGAAACTAGTTGAACTAAACCAGCGGATGCAGCACTCGAACTAGTCCCTTAGAAAAATGCACGACTTTCTAATGATAAAGCCCTCCATGCTCTATGTCAAGCACTTTCACTATCTGAATTTGCAAAAATTTCAACTGTGAATCTGCTCAAGAAGCGTGGCAAATCTTGGAAACAACATATGAAGGCACCAAACTTGTAAAATCTTCCAAACTTCAAATGTTGATTTCTATATTTGAGGAAATTAAGATGTTGGAAGAATAGACATTTGGAGAGTTTTACTCCAAAATGAGTGACCTAAGAAACACCATGGTGAGTCTTGGGAAGCCCGTCTCGGATGTAAAACTCATCCGAAAAATTTTAAGATCTTTGCTTGAGCGTTTCAAGATCAAGGTGACTACAATTGAAGAGAGCAAAGATTTGGAAGAAATGAAGATTGAAGAGATGGTGGGATCTCTTCAAACTTATGAGCTGTCCCTGCCTCCGGTCAAGAAGCTAAAGACCATTGCCCTGAAGGCTTCCAAGAAAAAGGTAGAAGCCTCATCTGAAGATGACTCTGAGGAGGAAGAAAAAATTGTGGCTATGCTGGCCAAAAAATTTAGAAGACTAATGAGAGATGACCGATTCAAGAAGAAGTTTTCTGAAAAGATGAAGAATGCTCCCAGAGAAGTTGAACCTGAGGAAGCAGAGAAGAAAGATCCCAAAGGTCCGAGATGCTTTGAGTGCTCAGGATTTGGGCATATACAAGTTGATTGTGGGAACCTCAAGAAGGGCAAAGGGAAGGCATACAATGTGACTCTTAGTGATGAGCCAGAAGAAGAAAAAGCTCCTGAGTCAGAAAAATTTCTAGCCTTTGTGGCTCCACTTGTAGGAGAGGAGGATTCTTATTACTCAGAGCACAGCGACAATGCGGATCAAGGAGGCGTACAAAACTCTCTATGTAGAGTATGAAAAGCTGAGGGAAGGACGTAAGCAGCACCTTCATGATCTGAACAGTTTGCAGACTGAGAAGAGTTCCTTGCTGCGGAAAATACAAGAGCTAGAGGAGAAGTTACTAGAGACACAACTCCAATTAGAGAGAGTCACTGATGAAAAGCTGACTCACATGCTATCAATTCAGAAGAGCCCAACCGACAAGACTGGTCTCGGGTATGTAGCTCCTCCCACTGACACTCCCTCTACCTCCAGGACTATTTTTGTTAAGCCAACAGTCCCAGATCCTCCCCCTATTGAAGATAAAGGATATGTTCCGGGCACCCAGAAGCCCCCTTCCATCAAAAGATCTCTTATATGCCATCATTGCGGTTTAAGTGGGCATGTCCGACCTCAGTGCTCCCTTCTTAAAGCACAAAAGGCAAAGTCCAAGAAAGAGGTGCCCAGACAATCTAATCATGGCACTAGACCTTTGATCCAGCATCAGACTCCATGGTATCAGGCTCTTTATCATCAAGCACCAAGATATCAAGCTCCTTGGTCTCATGCACAACGATACCAGGCATCTCAGCATCAACAACCTCAGCAGCGATTTGTACCTGCCAATCATAGTGGCAAATCCAAGATCAAATCCAAGCACTCAAAAAGGTCGCAAAAGGTGGAAGATGATCAATACTACAGAGAGCCACCTAATTGGATGCAAAACATGATGGAGTGGATGGGTCAGTAGATAAATTCCTGCCAACAACCACCCACTGGAAGGCAGGCTTGGGTTAAGAAGAAATAATAACATTCACCCCATGAGGGGGAATGGACGCACCTAGCAGGAGAAGGTGTTCATGCCTAGGATTTGGTTCCTAATCCTAAGGCATCAGGTTTGATTGCTTGACTTTTACTTGTTATATTTTGTTTGCAATCTAGGAACCAGTTTTGTTTTGCCCCCTATTTCTCTTGAGAGAGCATTGCAGGTACTTGTTAGGGAAGACAGAAAAAGTAGGTCGAGCGACTGTTTTTCTGTATTGGCATATGATGTTATTTCCATATAGCATTTTTTTAATAATAAAAAAAGGGGAGAAATTGCAGGGTTTTTTTTTTCTTTTCTTGGCATATCAAATATTGCATGTGTTTCACTTGATATATCAATTCTTTATGCATTAATCTACTTTGCTTAGAAATGATTGAGAGTTTATGACTATATCTGCCAAGTGGTTTCCTGTATATGCAAAAGTTGGATAGCTTCTTTCCTCATGCGATGAAAATGTACACTATCCTAGACTCCCTTAAAGGTACATCTTTCATTCTCTGACTTTTTGTTTCTAGAAAATCTGGATAAGAGAAGTGGTTTTTGATAAGATGGCCAAATTGACCAAATGCTAGTTGAACCTAAAACCTAAAAACTCTGGTATTTTCTCTAGGTTACAGCATCAAAAGAATTAAGCAGTGACTATTATGAATTATGCGCTATATATGCATATTTTCTGCTTATGTGCTAAATTTACAATATGCCTTGTCCTTCATGGTGCAAGTAAAATATTTACCTTGTCCTTCATGGTACAAGTAAACCAATTGGATGCTGCATCTTAGGGGGAGTGTATCAGATGAGGGTGGCTAGGCCCTAGTACTGAATAAGGTTTGACTTTTGTCTAATCTTTCACTGATTTTCTCTTTTGTCTAGAAAATTTGGTTGCTTTTGTCATATCAGTGAAAGTCTGACATGGGTATGTCCAGCCTGACTTGGGTATGCCCAGCAAGAGTCATGTAAACTCTTGTCAAGTAAGCAAGGCCCAAACCCCAAAATGGAAGAAGATTTGGATGCAGAAGTCTACTACTGGGTTTAGGCCCATCATAAGAGGACCAAACGATGTCCTTTTTGAAAGTTTCTTAGGTCCAAATTGAAGTTCAAGACGTTATCTTTCCAGCCCAACAAGTTTCAGTCTATTTGGAGAAAAATACAAAAAGATACGACCGTTTTAAAATTATTCATTGGGTCCACTCGAGAAATCGTGGATGTTGTTTTCTTACTTTTGAACCATCCCTTGTCTCCTTGCCTGTTTTGGATATTGTCCCCCTGTCTGTATCCTGCCTTATTTCCTGACTTGTTTGCTATGCCCTTATTTTGTGTAAGAATTGTAGCATGGTTGTCTTGCTTGTCCTATGCTTGGAGGGTTGTTCCAAGCTCTTTTAATACTTGTGGTTGTAAGCTGAAAGGGACGTTTTTTGGAAAGTGAAAAATCAGTTTGGTTTGTGACAAGAGTGAATCCTCATTCTTGTAAATTCTGTATCTCTTTGGTGTTAACCTTTGAGTGGTGAAATTCCTATAGTTCTGTATCCCTTGATTTAATCCTTGGGTGGTGATAATCTATATCCCCTTGGTGAATCTCTTGGGTGGTGAACTCCTATCCTTAATTTCTTGTTCATTTCTTGAGTTTCATGTTCCTCCATTCCAATCTGGTATCAAAGTCAGACCTTGTGGGAAAAGTCTTCACACACACACGCATTGCATGAGTTGAGTTGTCTATTTAAATTTTCTGTCTAGAAAATATTTGTGCTGATTGAATTCTGAACTCTCTCTTATATCTTTGCTCGGTTTTGAGATGCTATTTAATTGTTTTATCAGTTGATTATACATGCGTGTTTTGAAGCTGACCTTAGGAAAAATAATTTCTGCAAATTTTTTCCTCAGTTTCTGTCTTTTCAGTGTGAAGCGTTCGGACGGCCTCTTCTTGCGTCCGGGCGGGTGTGGCTTAGTCGGCCGGACGGTTCTGTTACATGTCCGAACATGCACGACTCAGACGGCCGGACGGTAAGGCTACACGTCTGGACGCGCGGGACCTGTCTGCATGTTTACAAGGCAACGCGCATCCAGACGGGGTTAATGATCTGTCCGAACGGGGACCCCACAACCTCTATAAAACATGGCCACTTCATTTTCTCCCTACCCCACAAAATCTCTCCTTTGGCTTCTAGTGAGCGATTTCTCGCGAGTTTTTGCATTATCTCGCTCTCTTTTATCTTTTTGTGCAAATCTCTCACATTCCAGGTATTCTTCTAACTTTATTCTTTTCAGTTTAGTTTAAACTGTTAGAATTTTGATTATTTTGGGAATGTTGTTGAGAGTATATCTGCTGTGTTGGATTATCTGGTTCAGTATTTTTGTTGGACTGTATTTTCTGTTTGTTTTAATAGTCCCTTTTACTGCCGTTATAATGCAGGTTTTTCTCTATGCACTAACAAGATTATTTCGTTTGGATTATTTTTGGCAAATCTTGTTGGTTTCTTTTGCAGAGGACAGAGGGAGATTGAGCAGCCCTCCGAGCCAAAATTATGGACCGCCCATTAATTGGGGAGAGAAATGTTGTTCGGTCCGATATCATGGTGACTCCTCTGGATAGTATCCACGACATTATCCAGACTAATCATTGGGGGTATCTCCATTCTTGTGCCTGCGTTGTGTACACCAGGCTAGTCAGGCTGTTCTATACCAACCTTGAGGTGGTTCAGGATGATGAATGTGGGTTGGTGCTTCAGTCCATTGTTGGAGAGCATACTATCACTATTGACCCCCAGATCCTCAGTCAGTTCATAGGAGTTCCTGTTCTCCAGCTGCCTGGCAACCCCTACAATGAGGTGGTAATCCCTCCTTCTTTGGATGATCTCAGAGAGTTTTTCCATGCAGTTCCCCAAGGAGAGGAGCGCGCCACCACAATCAGGATCAGTGTTTTATCTGCCCCACACCGCATGCTAGCCAAGATTGTTTAGCACAATCTTTGGCCTGTTGTCAAGCGTAGTGACCTGATTTTGGAGAGAGCCCAGTTCGTCTATGCTATCCATCTTCGCTTGCCCTTCTGCCTGTGCAAGCATATTTTGGGCGTTATTCTGAAGGCTCGTGATGAGGGCAATACTGGTATTCCATTTGGCTTCCTACTCACACAGATTATCCTGCAGTCATGCATCAGTATTGCTGGCGAGCAGAAAATGAAGATCCAGGATCTTATTAGCAAGCAGACTATGATGAAGTCCAATGCTCAGCTGCGGCGCGATGAGCAGGATGATGATGTGCCTCAGCCTCCTCATATTCCTGTCGGGATTCCAGATGTGGCATCCACTTCTCAGACTGTCCTACCATCTTAGCCGGATGTCAACTATTCTCAGATTATGGAGGCATTGGCCTCTATTCAGGGGGGCATGAGTTCTATCCAGCTCTCCATGTCATCCATATAGTAGTCCATCTCGGCCATGCAGCAAGAGGTTCACTCAATCGACCTCCATGTGGAGCAAAATCAGATTGATCTCTGGGAGTGTCTCAAGTTCCCCCACCCGTCTAGCAGTGATGACGAGGACGATGCACCGATGGCTGATGCATCCTGATTTTCTTCTCTTGTTGTAGTTTTTGATGTATTTTGAGACATTTTTATCTTTTTCATATTTTCTTGAAACTCTTGGATATTTTATTACTCTGTTTACCCTAGTCCTTCTGAGACCTTTAGGGGGAGTAATTTTTGATACGTTTGATTTTTATTACTCTGTTTTACCCTTTGTACTTTTGTGACAAAAATGGGGAATAATTTATATTTGGATCGGGATTGTATTTTTAACCAGTCAAGTGATTTTTGTCCTAGAATGGTTAAAGGGGGAGTTTGTTACTTTGTAATTGGCCACATTCTGTTGGGCAAAATCACTTCTTTGTAAAGATGCTTTTTAACATTGATTCCGCTATTCAGAAGTGCTTCCAGAAGGTTCTACACAGTTTGCAAGTTAGAAAATTTGATTCCCTGTCAGCCGTTCAGACGATGTGTCATACAGTTCGGACCCCCATCGACAAAGTGCCAACCGTTCGGATGATGTGTCATACCGTCCAGACGCCCATCTGTCTAAAGCATCATCCGTCAGGACGACGAGAAATTTCCGTCCGGACCTTCCCGTGTGTCGAGAAGTTTCGAACTGCTCCAGCTTGCATCCTTCGGACAACATGTTCTATGGTCTAGACGCGCGAAGCCTTGATATAGAAATTGCGTGCAGCTAAGGTGCGACCTTCCGGACGCGGCTCAATTCAGGAAAGTGTTAGTTTGTAATTGGCCACATTCTGTTGGACAAAATCACTTCATTGTAAAGATGCTTTTTAACAGAGATTCTGCTATTCAGAAGTGCTTCCAGAAGATTCTGTATAGTTTGAAAGGCTGAAAATTTGGTTCCCAGCAAGTCGTATTGCTACAACCGTCCGGACGACGTGGATTCCCTTTCGGACGCGCTCATCCATAAGGCAAGTATCGCATTCAAAATCCAGACGTCCGGACGCCAGTCAAAACGCGCGTGCGTCAGATATGAAAATTGTGTGCATCAAATCAACCGTCCGGACGACCATTCCCCCGGTCCGGACGCGCGAAGCCTTTATAAGGAAATTGCTTGCAGCAGAAGTGCGACCGTCTAGACGACAGTGCACTACCATCGGGACGCGGCTCAAAAACAGGAAAGAATTTTAGCGAAATTCTCGGGAAGTCGATCGCACAGTTGTCTGTCCGGACAGCCCTTGACTACTGTCTGGACGGGGCCTATGTTTTATCAAGCCAGACGCTCATTTGAACCCTAAGCCTATAAATAGAGGTCCCTAGGCTTGAGAACAGCAAGAATTCGGTATTGAATTCCATTAATGTTTAGAGAGCTATATTGTGAGATTATTGGGCTGAGTTGATCTCTCTAAAGTCGTTGCTGTGTGTGCTGTTGCTGTGCTTAATCTGAAGTCTATCTTAGGGGTTGGCCCTAAGGTAAAGGATTCCATTGAAGACCCCTTCAGGTTGGAGACCTGGTTGGGAGGCATTCGTGTTGGGTTACACGTTAGAGTTCAAGGTACGACCACTGCATCAGGGATATGTGAATGCTACTACTTTGTAAGTAGTCTTGTCTTTTGAATAGTGGATATCCTGGGTTTGGCTGCCTCGGAGTGGTTTTTCTCATATTGAGTTTCCACTTCATTAACGAAAATTCTTGTGTCATTTATCTTCCGTATTGTTGATATTTTGTTAACACTTTGTGCACACACACACTTACTTTGTTTTTTAGAAGTCATTTCAATTTTTCATTTGGTATTAGAGCTTGGTACACTCTGAGAAGATTAATTTCTTGAGTGTTATTCTTTGAATTCTATCATGTCTGATTTGAGTATTGATAAAGTTGCTTCTATTTCTCATGCTATGTCTGTTCATAGAACTATGTTCATTAAGCCTAGCATGCCTCATAATCATACTCAGTCTACTTGTCGGGATAAAGGGGCCAATCATCCTATACCTACATGGCACCACTGTGGTGTTACTTGTCATATTCGCCCAAATTGTTTCCAAATTCGTTCTCAAAAACCTTGGAATAAAACTCATGCCCCTAGAAAAAGATGAACCAGGTTTTGAAGAACAAGTCAAAAAGTTAAGTGATCAAGTGAAGCTCATTAGTGAGAAGTTAGTATACCTCACCCCTAATGAACAAAGACCTGTCTTGGTAAACAATCATAAGAAAGCCTCCAAACAAGTCTGGGTTAAAAAGAAAGATAATATGTGTTTAGTTGCTCATACTGCATTAAAAATTCTTGATACTTGTTTGTGGTATTTGGATAATGGCTGTTCTGAACATATGATAGGTGATAAGACTCTACTGAAAGAAGTTCAGATGGGCAAAGGAGGAAGGATCACCTATGGAGATGGGAGCCAATCCAAGGTTATTGGAAAGGGAATTATTGACATTCCAGGTCTTGGGACATCTCATGAAGCTTTGTATGTAGAGGGGCTCAAGGCAAATATTCTCAGCATCAACCAATTTTGTGACAATGATTTGATGGTGCAATTCTCCAAAAGGGAATGCAATATTTTTGACAACAGTGGCAAGTGGCTTATGGGGGGAGAAAGAACTGCTAACAATTGCTATGGTCTTCCTGGCCTCACCGCAGACCCTCAAATTTTCTGCAATAAGGCAACCATAGATGATAGTGAACTGTGGCATCAAAGATTGGGGCATCTAAACTTCATAGACATGTTGGAGATTGCTAGCAAAGAAATTGTCAAAGATCTACCCAAAGTGGAGAAGACTGGAAAAGGAATCTGTGGTTCGTGCCAACTTGGGAAACAGACTCGAGCGGCTCATAAAAAGACCTCATGTATTCATACTTCCAGGAATTTAGAATTACTGCATATGGATCTCATGGGTCCCACTAGAACTGCTAGTCTAGGTGGGAGAAGGTATATACTGGTAATTGTGGATGATTTTTCTCGATATACATGGGCTATTCCTCTTTGGGAAAAATTTGATGCTTTTGATGCAACTCAACATTTATTCAAGAAGATTCAAGTTGAGCAAAATTGCCAGATTATGAGAATCCGCAGTGATCATGGAAGAGAATTCAAAAATTCCAAGTTTGAAGAATTCTGCCTGTCATATGGAATCAAGTAGGAATATTCTTCTCCTATCACTCCTCGGCAGAATGGAGTTATAGAATGAAAGAACAAGGTAATTCAGGAGATGGCTCGTGTGATGATCCACTCAAAGAATCTCGCTCAACACTTTTGGGGAGAAGCAGTTAATAATGCATGTCATATTATCAACAGAGTCTACTTGAGGCCTGAAACAAACAAGACTCCCTATGAGATTTGGCGAGGTAAAAAGCCCACAGTAAAGTACTTCAGAACTTTTGGAAGTAAATGTTATATTCTTCGTGACAGGGAGAATCTTGGGAAATTTGATCCCAAAAGTGATGAAGGTATATTCTTGGGGTATTCCACAAACAGTCGTGCTTACAGGGTTTTCAATAAAAGAACAGAGACTGTGATGGAATCTATAAATGTTGTTATTGATGATGAAGAAGTTGAGAGACCAAGCTGTGGGGAGGAAATACAGCTCGCTTCAGTTGATCCGCTAGAGACTTCAACTGATATTACCAAGGCTTCTCCAAGTGTATCTCTGGCTAAATCCCTTTCTACCCCCACAACTTCCGATACCATTGCCAGTGCTTCCAAAGATGAGGATACTCCTGCAAATCCTCCTAAGCGGTCATGGGTGAAGGTCAATCATCATCCTTAGCAGCTTCTTGGGACCGTTGATGAAGGGAGTAGGTTAAGAAATAGAGTCATCTAGCCTACTCGTGAAGTAGCTAATCAAGTCTCCTACAGCTGCTACCTTGCTCAAATAGAGCCCAAGAAAGTTGACGAAGCCCTTCAAGATGAAAGCTTGGTGTCTGCCATGCATGAAGAGCTCCATCAATTCACTAGAAATGATGTTTGGACTTTGGTTCCCCGTCCTGCGGAACAAAATACCATTGGTACCAAGTGAATCTTCAAGAAAAAAACGGATGAGCATGGTACTGTGGTTCGGAATAAAGGTCGTCTTGTTAACCAGGGATATACTCAGATAGAGGGAGTAGACTTTGATGAGACTTTTGCCCCGGTTACCAGGTTTGAATCCATCAGAATCCTTCTCTCCATTGCTTGCTAGCTTGGTTTCAAGTTGTATCAGATGGATGTAAAGAGTGCATTTCTTAACGGTATTATTCAAGAAGAGGTTTATGTAGAACAGCCGAAAGGATTTCAAGATCCTCATCATCCCCATCATGTGTACAAGCTGAAGAAGGCTCTATATGGGCTTAAGCAGGCTCCTCGGGCATGGTACGAGCGTCTCACCACATATCTCTTGACTAAGGGATTTACAAGGAGACAGGCTGATCGGACCTTGTTTATCAGAAATCAAGGTACTCACAAACTCATTGCTCAAATCTATGTTGATGACATTATTTTTGGAGCTACTTTAGACTCTCTTGCCCATGAATTTGCTGAGGAGATGAAGTAAGAATTTGAGATGAGTATGATTGGTGAGTTAAACTATTTTCTTGGCCTTCAAGTTAAACAAACTGTTGAAGGCATTTTCATCTCCCAATCCAAGTATGCCAAGGATCTGGTTAAACGGTTCGGACTAGATGGGAAGAGTCGTGCCCGAACTCCCATGAGCACCAGTGTCAAGATTAGCAATGATCTTGCAGGGAAGCCAGTTGATCCATCTCTATACAGGAGTATGATAGGGAGTCTCTTATATCTTACAGCCAGTCGACTAGACATTGCCTTCAGTGTGGGAGTTTGGGCTCGCTTTCAGGCAAATCCTAAGGAATCTCACCTCACTGCAGTCAAGCGTATCATCAGGTATGTGAATGATACACTTCTTTATGGCATATGGTATTCCAGAGATACAAATCTTGTTGTTGTAGGATACTCTGATGCAAACTGGGCTGGAAATGTTGATGATAGAAAGAGCACCTCAGGAGGATGCTTCTATTTGGGAAACAATCTTGTAGCTTGGATGAGTAAGAAACAAGCCTCTATATCTCTCTCCACTACTGAGGCTGAATATATTGTTGCAGGAAGTTGTTGTACCCAATTACTGTGGATGAAGACATTGCTCGGCGACTACGGATTCTCTCAAGATACCATGGTTATCAACTATAATAATACTAGTGCTATAAACATCTCCAAGAATCCTGTTCAGCACTCTCAGACCAAGCACATCGACATCAGACATCACTTCTTGCGTGATCTTGTGGAATCCGAGGTAGTCTCTCTCTCTCTCTTTCATCCCCACTGAAAACCAATTGGCTGACATTTTTACCAAACCTCTAGATGGTAGCAGGTTTGAGCATGGATTAGCTACGTCTTTAATAGGATACATACAATCAATGGAAAAGTATAACCCATCTTTGGTTGGTACGAATCGTCTACCTAAATTACACTAAACTAAGGTGTAGTACGATTCGTCTTCCTTAGGCATGGCCTATCTAATCCTCTTGATCATATGTCAATTAAACCCGTTGTATAATCATCATTCTCATAATTACAGAAAATAAGAATGATTTGAGTTCAATATAGGTAAAAAGCTTTTTAAGACAAGAGAAGAATTCTACCAATATTGATTATGAATTGAAGAATAATTGCATCTTTTATCAAATTGTAGCAATTCTCATAATTATACAACCAACATGCATAAACCAAAATTCTCTAAATTAAAATAGAATCAAACCATTGTGCTTGGATAGGGCTACATCAATGCCCTACAAAGGTTTTTAGCCGCTCATGACGTTGCTGCAATGGCCTCCTGCCATGATTACTTCTCTTCAACTCTTCAAAGCCTTCAAGAAGTTTTTCTCTGAATTTGCTCTAGGTAGCAGTGTGTCTTTCTTCAATGTTTAGAGGCCTGATTAGGAGAGGCCTAGAAGCTCTTGGAATTCCAAAAAAAATCGTCTCTTGAGTCTTATTGTCCAAGTAGGAGATTGAAACTTTAATCAAAGTAGGGAAAGGATTCTAAATTCGTCAAGAATTGTGGTATTTTATTTCAGGGTGATTTTTGCATAGTAAACATCCGAATTAGGGAAATGCTATTTCAGACATATTTGTTTCATTTTTTATTATCTTTCCAACTCCACTAATTTCATTGTAATCCGATTTCTGAGCCAAACGTTATGATCAAAACACTGAGACATGTGCATAATCCAAATTTGAATCTAATCCGATTTTAACTCTTAGTGGAGAAATTCTGATTTAATCCTTCACTTGATTTGATTAAATTTAACCACATCATATATGTCTTCTATTATGATTGGTTAAGCCTAAACATATCTTCTAAGTCTTCTCAAAGTGTGCTTTAAGCCCAAAATTAATGGAATTAATTGCATCTTTATTTAAAACCTGAAAACAGTAAAATAATACAAAATCAAACAAATAACAATGCCAAGGAATTAACATATGCAAGTTAAGGGGCTTGAATGTGCAACATTCAACGCTTATCACACCCTCAAACTTACATATTGCTAGTCCCTTAGCAATACAAAACAAGAAATAAAACTGAAAAACAACAAGATAAATCATTCTTTTGTGGGATATACGATTGCATTTAGAGTATGCAACAAGCTTTTTAAACCCCTAGGACTCCCTAGTGGACGAGTGAAGTATCGTGAGGGTTTGCCAGAATTGATACCCATAAACATTATGCAAGATCATGTTATATATAAGAATGATTTTCATTCATTAGCATGCTTAACAAAATAAACTCCATCTTCACAATTTCAGGGAATTAAAAATTAAGCTACTAACATGGCATTATGAGATATCACAAGATTCAATTAGTGTAAAGTGAACTTAACACATAGTTATGGGGTTTCAAAAACTAATCTCAATCATGAATAGTTCAACACTCAAAATTCGCTTGACTCACCATTAGATAAAACAAGCAAGGCATATGTATAAATGTATATATATATATACATACATATGCAGGCCGTGCAATGCTTAGCTCCCTTAAGCTTTCTAATTGACTCATGTAACGAGTTTTAGGCCAATGACTCCCAAACCAGATGGTTTTAGGGCATTAGGTGTAAAACACCCTAAAGACTTACTAACTCGAGTCAAAAAGGCTACGAAGCTAAACTTAGCCATTTTATCAATCAAAGAAAACTTCCACTTTTTGACGTGAACACTCAATACTTAATAGGGCAAGAGATTCGGTTACTCAGTGAAAAGCTCAAAGTGATCAATATTATTCTTTTCTTTTCTTTTCTTTTTTATGCCAAGGTTATTCCTCCAATAAGTTACCCAGCTGCATCCAAGATATTGATGACAGACATAACTGATTTCAAATTTCATACCCCACAGACTACGTGCTAGTGTGCCTGTGAGAATCAAATTGAAACAAATAATATCTCATGCTGCCAAAGAAAATAACAAAACTTCTTAACTCAGGAGGAGGATGAGAAGTTTTCAAAAAGTTGGGAGAGATTTCAGGAATTATTGATAAGATGCCTTCCACATGGATATGAGAAATGGAGACTCGTTCAGTTCTTCTCCAAGGATTGACCCAATCCAACCGTAGTATGATTGAGTTAATGAATGGGGGAGCATTTTTGAGCTTGACGGGGGATGAAGTTTGCAAGACTTTGGATAAGTTGTCCGACAACTTGTAGCAGTGGGATTTTTTGAGTTGTCGGGATAAATATGCTCGTATCCCCAAGAAATGAGGCATCTATGAGGTTAAGGAAGACACTGATTTGAGGATGAAGATAGATGCCGTCACAAGGAAGGTCAATGCTCTCGCAGTAGGTCAGTCCCTCAAAGCTGCCAACACTTTCAAGGCTGGTAGTTGTTCCATTTGTGCTAGTCCTATGTACTTAGCACATAATAGTCCATCATTACCAACTTTTTTCAAGTGCCCAATTGAACTTGTGAACATTTTCAATGATTATTGAAAAATATAATAAACTTCTAATTTATGATGTGTGTGTGTGTGATCAATTGTGTAACAAAATATCTAAATGCTGAATTTAAAGAAGACGGATATTTTGTTAACGAAGTGGAAACTCAATTAAGAGAAAAACTACTCCGGGGCAGCCAAACGCAGGATTTCTACTATTCAGAAGACAAGACTAATAACAAAGCACTCGCACTCACGTACTCGTTATGCAGTGGTCATAACGTGCACTCTGACGTGTACCTATACATGAACGCCTCCCAACCAGGTCTCCTACCTGAAGGGGTCTTCAATGGAATTCTTTAGCTTAAGGCTCCTCCCTAAGCTAGACTTCAAAGGTTGATCAAATTACACAAGAACCACCCTAAGAGAGCTAGCAAATATCTCAATTTCTACCTAAACACACTCTCTTAGTACAAAGGAATTCAATACCAAATTCTTGAATAATACATGCCTAGAAACCTATATTTATAGGCTATAGAAAACTTAATACAAGTCTAAATCGTAATTCTCTAGGCGGCGTCCGGATTTAGGCAATGAGCGTCCGAACGACAAGTAGCAACTGACTTCAAAATACGCAATTCTTCATTAATCTTAAGTCATCGAGTTCGGATGGTATATCCCTAGCGTCCGAACGGTTGCTTGTAATGTTCACTGTTAGCAGCCTCCAATTTGCCGATCGGACACCTGTGCAAACAGGTGCTCTCAAGAGTTGTTGTTCGTTGGGCTGTCCGGACATCAATGCGAACATATGTTCCTTGTGGTTGGTTTTTGCTGAAATGTTCGCACACTTTTTCGAAGACTGATGGGCGTCCAGACGCTTCCTCTGGGCCGTCCGGAGAGTAAGTAGGGAACCAACTTTTGCTGAGCTGTAAACTGCGCAGAATCTTCCTGATGCCTGGAAATTGCCTTTCTTGAGCTTATGACACTAAAATTTGTCATATTAAGGCTTTCCATGTAAAGGAAATTAACTCGTGAATATTATGAAGACTCTGAAAAATACGGCATTCCTGTTAAGGCAGCAGCCTTAACAGACTTATATAATAGTGATTTTGTCAATAGAATGTAGCCAATTAAAAACTAACAAACTCCCCATTTGGCCATTCTGGGACAAAATTGACTTGATCTGTTAAAAATATAATCCTGGTCCAAAAATTAAAAATACTTCCCCTTTGTCTCAAAAGGATAAAGGGTAAAATAGAGTATTAAAAACCACAGTTATAAAAATACTAATATCCAAAATAATAGAAATAATAATAAATGTCTCAAAAGTATATCCCAAATAAACAAATGATAGAAAAAGGAACGAGAGTCCTCAGGGTACTAAGTCCTGCTGGTCTTCTGGCAAAATATGACGGAGAGTGTTCCGTACATTGATTTGGATTTGTGCCACTTTAGCTTCTAACTCTCGAAGTTGGGTATCAATAGCCTGAAAACCTTCAGTAACTTGAGTCTACAAAGTCTTAAACCTGTCATCCATAGATTGAAATCATCTAGTTAACTGGTCTGCAAGACGAGTGAATAGACTCATCACTGTATCTGGTGTAGACCGAGAAGAAGATGTTATTGAAGGCTCTATATGAGCAAGGGGAGAAAGCTCATTTGAATCCTGGAACCTCAGAAGTTAAGCATTTGCCTTTGAAATAGTCTGTTTCCCAAAGGATCCATCTGGCATATCTTCTGGTTCATTCACAGCTATAGAAGGCAACTTTGACTTGAGAATCTTTGTAACAAGTCCTCCATAGGGCAAAGAAACCTGCGAATCTTGCTGAAGTTCAAACATAGTCAAAATAATATGTTTACACATGCAAAAAGGAACTTGTTTGATGATGGCATAAATCAAGTGAGCTTTGTTAAGACGTACATCACTGTGACGAGCAATGGGCCAGACGTTTTGCAGTACAATTTTGGCGAGCAACCTCTGGGGGGAATCAAACCAGCCAATAGGAACACTGTTCTTGCCGTCTTCATCCCAAACAAACTTCTTCCTTGGATTGAAACATGTCATGAGCTCCTCTTTAGAAGGTTGAGCAGCAGTTTTGGGGAATGGAATCCCAGAAGCAAACGAGACTGGAATGCCTGTAACTGAGCTGATAAGACTCGTGTCAATACGAATTTTGACACCTCAAACTTTATTCTCAAGACTTGGAGACTGCTCGGGAAGGTTGGTGATGACCAGATTTTTGTAGAACTCCCTCAAGTGTCTAGGATATATCTTCCCATAGGTATCTAACATGGTTGCCCCCCGTGATCTAAATACTGGCTCCGCCACTACCGGGAGTGGCGACAAGCCAACCCAGAGGTGGTCGGCGCCACCTTTGGGGGTGGCTGCCACCGCCTCCCCAAACACACTTTTTTTTCTTTTTAAAATATTGTTTAAGTTATTAATTTTTAGGTTTTATATATTTTTATTTTTAATATATTAATATATTTGTTTATTAAGAGTGACACATGTCATCATTCTATTGGTGCTGATGTGACACACTAACGAAGTTCGTTAAGTGTTTTGACAGAATTTGACTGCAGAAACTAAATTTTTATTTTAGCATACCCCGATGACTACTGAATTATTTTTTATACGACAATGAGTGATTTGTAATTTAGGTTAACCACATGGACTGATTTTGCAGTTATCTCCCTTTTTTTTAGTTTAAGTTTATTTTTTTAGTTTTTATTTAATTTTTTATTTTAATTTCGTTTTTTTGTTTAAAAAAAAAGTTTTTAATATTGCTATTTTTTATTTGGGGGTATTTTTGTCTTTTAATGAGATTTAACGTCTAAAAATAGAATATTTCATCCAATTTAACGAAATTCCCTAATGGGGGGAGGTTTTGTGAGTAAAAATAGTAGTTCGAGGTAGTTAGGTGATGAGAGTGTTAGTTTATAGGGCCATATTTGATGGAAGATGGTAGTTTATGTGGGAAAAAAGTAATTACCACACACACATATGTAGTTGTATATGTCTTTCTTTTTATTATTTATTTATTTATTTTTAGGGGTAATTACCTTTTCCCCCCATCAACTACCTACCATTGTCAACATGCCCCCATGAACTGACACCACGACCAAAAGAAAGCATCCAACTACCAACTTTACACACTTTGCCCTCTTCCGTCAAGGAATTCCATTAACTTGGACGAAATATTTCATTTTTGGGCATTAATTTTGCTTTAAATACCAAAATGCCCTCCAACAGTAATTAATAAAAAAAAATTAAAATTAATATGTTTAAAAAAGTTGAGGGCATTTATGTCTTTTTACGAATTAAAATGATGGAAGGGGGCAAAGTGTGTAAAGTTGGTAGTTGGATGCTCTTTTTTGGTCGATGTGTCAATTCATGGGGGCATGTTGACAATGGCTGGTAGTTGATGGGGGAAAAAGGTAATTACCCCTTATTTTTAACAATGTCCAAAGACATCAGCATTTATTTATTTATTAGTTCAATCGATCATGAAAAGATCAAAAGATCAATTGAACTTGACATGATTGAAGGTTCGATCGATCCTAGTGCATTAATTTGATCTATCGCGATACATGATGAGTGCCAAATATTGCATATATGGACTCTTTAATTTGCATTTACTAAACCTTTAGCTTTGTTATTTTCTAATGTTTTTGGTTAGTTTTGGTATTTTAGTATTTTGCAGGTCATTGAGAAAAAACAATAGCTTTAAGGTGAAAAATATAAAGTTTGGAAGAAGGCATACTTTAAGGAGACCTAAATAATGTGGTTATGTTCAACCAAATCAAGAAGACGACTAAATCGAAATTTCTCTAATTGGAGTCAAAATCAGATTGGATTAAATTTTAGATTCTACACATGTTATATAGTATTTTGACCATAACTTTCCGTTCAAGTATTGAACTAAGGTGAAACAAGCGGTTTTGGAAAGCTAATTCAAAATACTACAAATCATTGTGAAATAATATTTTTCTAATTCGGATGTCTGTTATGAAAAAAGTGCCCCACAATAAAAAACCGCAAATCTGGATAAATTTGGAATCATTTTCCTTCTTGGATTAAGTTTTGAGTCTCCTACTCAAACTAGAAGACTAACCTCTAATTTTACTAGAAATTCTAGGGATTCTAGGGTTTATTTTCTCCATATAAATAGACATCTAAGCCTCAAGAAAAGGAAGGGGTGAAGCTAGAGACCAAATATATTTTCTTCTTTTTAGTTTAGTTTTTCTTTAGTTAAGAATTAATTTTTCATGGTCATGTGTAGCTAATTTTTCAACTAAGGTTGAGGATGAAGCATCATCAATGAAGAACAACAATACTTCCATATAAGTTTTTATTGTCCGATTTTATTAGGTTTAATATTTCAATTGTGTTGGAGAAATAATCAGCTCCAAAGACACGTGGGCCTAATGTAGTATCGGGGGCTGAACCTATCGGGTTGACCTGGCCAGATTAGACTTAAGTACAAGACCATCCATTATCTCCAAAAAGCCGCATATCCCAAATATATCAAGATAGACTTCTATCCCATCAAATATGGGATAAGGTACCTATTAGAATGACATTAGCTAAAGAGAGTGTCATATCCAGTTTGGACTCTACTACCCAATTTGAATTCTATGAAGATAAGATTAAAGACTATGTGATCTAGGACTCGAACTCCTAATTAGATTATGCTCCAAGCACTCCAGTAGTTTCATAACTGTGAACTATGAGTCTATAAATAAGACTACTACGTCAGGTATTTTTGACAGGCAGATTCTCTAAGCTTTGAGATTATTGATACTCTCCAGAAAATAAATAGTTTGAACTGACTTAGGCATCAGAGTGGGGGTATGGTCGGCACCCCCACGAGCCGACGAGCCGTTTATTATTTTGCAGATTACGAGGAGAGTTAATTACAAGGAAGGCAACGAATCACAAGACAACACGTCACCGTACCGGAAACTGTAACAGTTTGGCGCTGTCTGTGGGAACCGACGTAGTTCTCTCAAAAATAAATCCGCAACGGTGACTGCGTGATCAAATCGAATCTAAAAATCTCTCTTCGCCAATAGAAAAAGATTTTTTTTATCTCAGATCTGAATCTAATCACACCAAATCGGTGTTGGCAATATACTAGATCTACGCTCAGAGAAAACCCGAGTCTGTGTTGTTTCTTTGGGCCCCAAAAAGCTACATCAAAGAAAGAAGAAAATAAAGGCCCAGCAAAAAGAAAAGATGGGTCAAGAAGAAAAAACAAAAGCTGTAGGAGATCAGAGTTCCCCGTCTCCATGAAAGTCCACCAACTTGGGATGCTCTCCTTTGACCCCGAAGCTATCAACTAATCCTTTGAGACCCGTTGCATCTACTGGTCTCCATCAAGCCCACAGACTCCCAAAGGTTCTGATAATGACTGCGTGGAGCCCGTGGATTCCCCGGCACTTCGGGCCTTCTCACAGTGACACGTTGGAGCCCCGAACTAATGGTGGACAGAATCCCGACGGAACAGTGACTGCCCGTGATGAGCCCTTGTTCATCGTGGGTGATGGGTTAGAAGGTACCATACCTCCAAGATAATGACCAAACCCGAGACTTCGTCACCAATGGGAGATTCCTGGGGAATCAACTAAACGTGAAGATCAGAGAAATTGAAGGAGGCCAGTCCAGTGCCCAAAAACTCAATTGAGAGGGTCGAATCGGACCTTGGAATGGAGAAAAAGAAGAGAACCTCTAATAGAGGACGATTTCCACGGAACTGTGGACTGCAATTTCCCAATAGAAGAACGGGTGAATTGTACGGCCCAGTGCTGGTCTCGACCACAAGCAAACAAAGAGGCGTTGGCACTTTATCTTACGGGGTTGAACTAGTCGATAACAAGAACAGGTGATCGATGAGGCACTCCTCGACACAAGCCCATGAACAGCTTCACCGTTCCTCTCGGCATCCGGCTTCTTCGGGCATAAGTCAAGATCTAGACGTGGGTGCCTGAGCCGTCCATGTGCTTGTAATCTTGTGGAACACCCACATCATCGAACAAGAACGTGAAAGTGTTGAGACTTTTTGAATGGCCAAAAAAGGGAAGAAAAGAGTCGGCCCAAAAGAATAAGCCAACCTACGGGTATGATTCAGCCGATCTGGTAGGCTGTTCCTCTTATGACCCAGGAGTTTAAAGCCAGATCTATTGCCAATGGAGTGGTGCTAGAATCTGTCCAAGAAGACAACCGGGCCTCGACCGCGACCCGCCAGAATATGAAGCCAGATCCGAAACCACCAGCACCGGAAATGGAATTAGAGCACCTCATTTTCTGGGGCTTACGGCTCTAGAAGAAATCAGGGGTATTTTCGGTGCACCTGATTTGGTGTACAGGAAACAACCCAAGTCATCAAGAATGGTTTCCAGAACCTCTAACAGAGGACGATTTCCACGGATCCTCATGTATGACTGGTCGGACTGAACACGGAGCTGAAGCGTGAGAAACCTAGTCGGTGGCCAGTAGACCCGGACTTCCGAGACAATGGAGAAAGAGAGACTCCACTTCTGAACCTCCGGGACAGCAACAACATGGAAGACCCACACAGACTTCCCTCTTCCATTAGCCCCTCCCGAACCGACCCCGGAGAATCTCGAATTGAAAAATCCCAAGCTTTAAGCTCCTGTTTGCATTAACAGACGGTGATTGTAAGGGAGATTCTGTAAACAAGAAAGCCCGAGACTTCATGTGTCAATGGAAGATTCTTGAAAAAACAGTCAGAGGTTGTAGATGGCGATAGTAAGGAAGTGCTGGTAACTTATGGCGGTGAGAACCCAGGAGAATCAGTGCTGGTTTTCAGTAGGGAGAATGAGATGGCTTCGGAGGAATAGGGGAACTAGAAAGTTGCAGTTAGAAACTGTTGATGATGTTTTTGAGCCGGTGACGTGGCATCATCAGAGACACCCCTTTATCCGTGCCCTGACCTGCAAAACAGGAAAGACCCGCCGGGGGGTGTCCGGCAGAGCCTCCTCCGACGTTCAAGTCAGTCCAGTGTTTGTAAGAAGAGGAGAGAGAGAGCGAGAGAGAGTTCAGAGAAAAAATCCCCCCTTATAATTTCTATACTCCCTTTTTATACCCCTGTCAAGCACAGGGCTCCATGTAGACGTCTCATATCTTCCCTGACTTGATTTGACTGGTTTCATAAATGTTGAAGGCTTCCTGCGACCAAAAATCATTGTCCGGGGACCAATTCTTTCCAGTGTCCGAAATCCTACTTGGAAGACAAATCTGGCCCTACCTTAGGTAGGGGAGGAATTTTCCTTAACACTTACCCCCCAATTCTCCTATCTTTGGTATAAAGGTACGGAGAATTTACCTAATGAAACCTCGGTTATTCGACTGACTCATCGACCATTCCTCATCTAACTTGCATAATGCCCTCCTTTGGTCACGTGAAAACTTGAACATTTCTCTGACTGCCATTCCACGCGACTCCAGGCCATTTATGGCAAGTAATCAGGAATTTATTTCCATCATAAATTCACCATTAGTTAGGCTCACCTAACACCCCGTAAATCATGTATGCATTAATTGTCATTATCTCCCTATTTATTCGTCATTTCCTTTGCTAGAAGGTCATTGGTTTCCAGATTGCCCATTTGAGTAGATCCTTCTTTCTTCTTATCCCTTTTCTGGAAATCGGGCTTCCCCCTTCTTTCTTTTTGGAATATCCAGATCTTCTTGCCATGCCCTTCATTCCTGGCGCGCTCCTCATGACCGAACATATTTACAAATTCATCATGGATGGCCTTAGAGTATTTACTCTTCGCGGCGGTTCTTCTGAATGTGTGATCTCCGGCTTTAGACACACGAGGGTGTGTGACCCCGGCCTTACACCAACCTGTTCCTGTCCAGCCCACAGGAACTGTGCAGCACCCCAATTTTGCCCTAACGGGTCGTGGGAGCCCAGCTGTTCAAGCCGCGCTTGGAATTTGCGCTGATGATCCTTTCAAGATTTTTCAAGCAATTCCTCTTTGCTGTGTTAGGATTACTTGTAATCAAATGACTACTCTGTACAGCATTCTTTCGGGGTCGTCTACTCTCTTCATTTTCATGTACGTGTGTACTTTGAGTAAATCTAATAAAATCTTCTTCTTTGATGAAAGTTACGCCCTTGTGACGGGAATTCCAAATTAATCTCTAATAATTTCCTCGGATTACCACCGACATCGGACTTTTCTCCTCACCCCCTTGGTCCTCTACCGAGAGGGGTGGTCTTTTGTCCGAAATTGGACTTTTATCCTCACCCCCCTGGTCCTCTACCGAGAGGGGTGGTCTTTTGTCCAAAATTGGACTTTTATCCTCACCCCCCTGGTCCTCTACCGAGAGGGGTGATTCTTTGTCCAAAATTGGATTTTTCTTCTCACCCCCTTGGTCCTCTACCAAGAGGGGTGGCCCTTTGTCCGAGATCGGACTTTCCTCATCACCCCCCTGTCCTCTACCGAGAGGGGTGGTCCATTGTCCGAGATCAGACTTTTCTCATCACCCCCCTGTCCTCTATCGAGAGGGGTGGTTCTTTGTCCAAAATTGGACTTTTCTCGTCACCCCCTTGATCCTCTACCAAGAGGGGTGGCCCTTTGTCCGAGATCGGACTTTCCTCATCACCCCCCTGTCCTCTACCGAGAGGGGTGGTTCTTTGTCCAAAATTGGACTTTTCTCCTCACCCCCTTGGTCCTCTACCAAGAGGGGGGGCCCTTTGTCCGAGATCGGACTTTCCTCATCACCCCCCTGTCCTCTACCGAGAGGGGTGGTTCTTTGTCCAAAATTGGACTTTTCTCCTCACCCCCTTGGTCCTCTACCAAGAGGGGTGGCCCTTTGTCCGAGATCGGACTTTCTTCATCACCCCCCTATCCTCTACCGAGAGGGGTGGTTCTTTGTCCGAGATCGGACTTTTTACGAGGTTATTAGTCCTCTCCTGATTTTTAACGAGGTTATTACTCCTCTTCCTTTAAACTAATCCGGAAGTTATCGGAAATGTCAACGAGATTTCATGTATTAAACATTCGAGAACCAATCCTCCAAGCTCTTACCCCTCCAAGGCACTCCGGTCTGAGGATAGCTAGCCGGAGTGATTTGTCCTGGGAGCACAGAGCCTATAGAAATGAATCAAGGCCGAAAAGCCAAAGGCCGATTTTTTTGTTCGGTGTCCTGATTCTCTCAAAGCCTTATCTTCGTCTTCTTCCCTGTTTTTAACGAGGTCACTTCCTCGGGTTCGTTGTTTTTTACCGAGGCCCTTATTCCTCTCTTGATTTTTTACCGAGGTTATGCTCCTCATTATCTTCATTGTGATTTTTTACCGAGGTTATGCTCCTCATCAATGTGATTTTTTACCGAGGTTATGCTCCTCATCAATGTGATTTTTTACCGAGGTTATGCTCCTCATTGTCTTCATTCCCTCTGCCCGGAGGCAGGGGTCCACCCGTTACTCCCCTCGAGGGGCGGGCTCCCTTCATCCCCCTGTCCGGAGACAGGGGATCCACCCGTTCGTCCCCTCGTGGGGGCGGGCTTCTTCATCCCCCTGTCCGAAGACAGGGGATCCACCCATTCGTCCCCTCGTGGGGGCGGGCTTCTTCATCCCCCTGTCCGGAGACAGGGGGTCCACCCGTTCGTCCCCTCGTGGGGGAGGGCTTCTTCATCCCCCTGTCCGGAGACAGGGGGTCCACCCGTTCGTCCCCTCGTGGGGGCGGGCTTCTTCATACCCCTGTCCGGAGACAGGGGGTCCACCCGTTCGTCTCCTCGTGGGGGCGGGCTTCTTCATCCCCCTGTCCGGAGACAGGGGGTCCACCCGTTCGTCCCCTCGTGGGGGCGGGCTTCTTCATCCCCCTGTTCGGAGACAAGGGATCCACCCGTTCGTCCCCTCGTGGGGGCGGGCTTCTTCATCCCCCTGTCCGGAGACAGGGGGTCCACCCGTTCGTCCCCTCGTGGGGGCGGGCTTCTTCATCCCCCTGTCCGGAGACAGGGGATCCACCCGTTCGTCCCCTCGTGGGGGCGGGCTTCTTCATCCCCCTGTCCGGAGACAGGGGGTCCACCCGTTCGTCCCCTCGTGGGGGCGGGCTTCTTCATCCCCCTGTCCGGAGACAGGGGGTCCACCCGTTCGTCCCCTCCTGGGGGCGGGCTCCCTTCAATCCGTTTGCATAATAAGAACAAAAGCTTCTGCAAAAGTGCTGTAGAAAGAGATCAATAAATCCAATGGGAGACTATCAAGATGGGATCAATTCCCGTCTCTGTATCATGAGTTCCAATATTTGTCAAGAGTCAGCAAATACAAACGTGTATATCTAGCATTTACTCTTAAAATCATGAGATTATCAAAGGTCTCATAAATTATGCCTCCTAGGGGCACAATAGCTAATTAATTATTAGTCTTCGTTTTCCACCGGAGAGACCTTCCCAGATCTGACACTCCGAAATTTATATATATATATATATTCATATATTCCTGCCATCAATATGTAATATCCAGAATTTGATAAAATGGAATAAAAAGAGGAAAGGGAACTTATCTCAGCCCCCCCCCCCCCCCGGTCTTTGAACAGTGTGCAAAGTCTCCCCTCCATTTGGATCTTTAAGCCTGAACTTTGATAGACTGCCTTCTTGCTACAGATTGTGTCCGGGGTGATATACGGCCTCATAATTATCCCCGTTTTTCAAAGGAAGTGCACATCAACTATACTTCTGAGGACTTCCTTGATAATTTTGGTGCTCTAGAAGCCATTTTCCATAATCCAATTCGCCAGCAACACCATCAGCATACATTGATCTCATTGCCTACCCGGTTACTGAATTCCCAATGCATAGGACCACCCGGTCACCCTTTTCTCGGACAGCTCACGTACAACAGCTTTGTCGTAGTCAGAACTGAATGCTTGGTCAAGTTTAATAAGTCACGGCATCAGCCCTAACAATCCTTAGCTAGCTGGTCGTCTACCCATAATACGGCAAAACAGGGACAACCTAACAGGAGTCATTGTTTGTCGAATTCTATAAAAACCTCAGCCACGTAAGCCCATGGTGGGTGGACCCTCTTTAAATTCTTGCTCGAGTAGCAGTCCATGGATAGGGCGCCACCAGAGTCTACACGGTTTACTTCTTCAAAAGGATAATACAGTCTTTCCGAACACAAGTCCCCAACCTTCTTCTCTGTCTCAGCAACAGAATTATTGGTGATGCTCTCATTTTCGTGAGCCCAATCCTTCCTTCTTAACATCTGTCATCTCTCACAATGATGAATTTCGAACTCGTACTTAAATAAGAATGGCGTCTACATTAGAGTCCCATTTTAGCGAATGCTTCCCGGACTTATCCCGATCAGCTCTGTCACAACTATTAACGTCTTCGGACTGAGTCAAAGCCCACGCGACTAAAGACCCCAGGTAAGTCCTTGTTCACGGGAGTGGGCTGAGTGTCATCTGTAGGTCCAGGCTACCTCCAACAAAACTGTCCACGTTGCCACAATCTAGGATAATCCTGACCTCAACCTGATACAAATCCTGAGAATTTTGCAATAACTGTGGCCTTCGGGCCACATATGTGATCTCGGAAACGATCCCGGAGACTCCCTCAGGTCATCGTCTTCCAACCCATGTCGGGGACATATTTTGACTGCACACCATGACTCAAATCTTCGGCAATTACGATTGCACATGGAGGTGACATCTCTACCTGAAGATCCCAAGCTTAAGGGACAGAAATCGAAACTTCAGGCCCAAATGTCATGGAGTACACCGAGCTGAGGTAATCTCTCCAAACTTGAGAACCTTTCTAGATAACATGAACGGGTCCTCACCAGCGTGCACGTGCATGATACTTCTTCGGAAAGGAGCTCTGGCGACCTCCGAGGATCCGCTCTCAACGTAGAGATCGACGTTGTCTTCGTGGCCGCACTGAATCGAGGCTCGGACAGGGCCTTCCAGAAGAGGAAGGAGGAGAACATAATGACGACCAGATTGTGAGTTTTCGAGAATCACCATCTGGGTCTCACGCTCAAGTTCTCGGCCGTTAGAGCCACCAAACCTTGAACCCGAACATGTTCATGAGCTTAATGTCTCTCAACTTGCCGATGGGCATCACGTGTTGGCTACTTGACTTGGTGGCGTTGAAGCCCACCAAGCCTACGAGCAAAACTTCTAAACGACGATCTTCGATCCTGATAGAGTCTGGACGAAAACCTACGATCGTCCCTTCTTGCACCTAGACCTTAGACGTCTTCGTCACTGGCGGGAAGCTAACGCCCGACCAAGGAGAGCTGACCGGATGGTTACCGCGGTTTCAGGAACCCAGACTTCCTTTCCCCAAATTTCTCGTTTCTCCCAACAGTGAAGTCCGGACACTCATCAGCTAGTCGAAACTACGAAACACATCCCGAACAGGTCCTCAGAAATGTTCTTCTCAACAATCCCTCAACACCATCTACCCCAAATTCCATTATCCTGGGTCCACTCGTTGATGCATGGGCTTCCACATATCTTTATTCTTCAACAGGCTAGCAACCCACTATTCACAAATGTTCGGTGCTAACCCACATTTGACGAACGTGCGTATTGTACGACCACTCCATTTGAGAACATACTAGGGAAGCAACGGTTATCCTTACCATGCAGGATTGCTGCTCGATCCGACCACGTAGCTTGCATGTGCCGAAGATCCGGTCGCAAAGGTCCGACCACTGCAGAACATGAAGTTGTGAGGTGCCTCGCCAATCCGGGGGAAGAGACCAACAATTCCTGACGACCAACTCCTCTAGTTCGTGCGGAGCCCAACCTTCTTTTTTGGACTGTCTTCCTAAGCGAGCTTTAACAAAACGAAAGCCCACGTGACCCAAATCCTACGAATAAGCTCTTCATTGGTCCAAGCAGATGTTTGGGTACATCCAGCTCCCACGTGAGGAGGTCGACGACCATCCCACGCCGTATCTAGGCTTGGTCCGTTTCGTCATTCGTAGCCACCAAGACCAAAAGTAGAAGAGCACATAGCTCTGACTATTTCCTTTTGAATATCCAGCTTCAAGCCTCTAACAGCCACCCGCACGTGGCTGTCTTCGGGGTCCGGGGTTAGTATTTGAAGTATTCAAATGTCCCCAAGGAACTGTAATAAAATTAATAGCCATGCACATGTCCGATAACTCGCACGAAAGTGACGAAACCCGCACCATCGCACCCTGCTTATTAGGGCAAAACGGGCCCTACTTGGATGAGATCCCTTCTGTGACCCCGAACTTCTGTCCCCGATAATACTGCCCACTCCCAGAGATGGTTGTCAATAGTGTGTTGCAATGAAACCATTTCACCACGTGATACGTTTTGTCTGATCCATACGGCCCAAGCTGAATCACGTGACGACGTCGGACATCCTTTAACAAGCCCGGAACTCCCTTAAACCAGCCTAGTCTTTATTTCTCCTAATGAGCACGTGCTTTACTGTAGCCCTTCAAAGAAGTCTTCCGGAGTCCACTGAAGGCAATATGGAGACTTCACCCTTACCATTTATGAAGTGCAGTTAACAGTGCTGCCGATCAAGCATCGAATCTTGCCTTCTGACCGTGGTGGTCACATCAATTTAAAATCCATTCTGACATTTACACAGGGACCAATAAAGCAACATTTATCTCTCCCACAGCTTTCCTGCAACTTGATACATGGCCACCTCTCCTTCTTTCATTTTCTGATAAAGCTGCTTCTAACATAATGTCCATGACAAATAAGCTAAATATTAAATTTTTGCCCCACACACGTGCAAAACTCGTCATCAACTGCACCTGGCGCAAAACTCAAGCGAATCTAGAGAGTTTCTCATCTCTTTTGCAAAAAGCCTTCTCCTTCTATCAAAATCCATAACATACAAGAGCATAAATGAACGACTGAATTGAGTCATGACAAGATAAAGGACTTATCTAATGTGCCTACAAAGGTATTTGCCAGCTTGAGGCGATAACCACATATCTGCGGATCCGTGCCTGTAGATTCGGAGAAGGTAAGCTCTATCCTCCGACGTTGCCACCATCAAAGAGCCATACCATGATAGATTTTCATAAAATCACAGCATGTGGGTGTAAATACACCGCTCTTAAGTTCAGGTCTATCAAACAAAAACCTCAAATCCGCTCCACTCGCCCTCTTTTAACGAAGGAGGTCTCTTACCATCAGTCACCATTCTGAGTTTCTGTTTTTGTATGAACGACCACGTCGTTCCCACAGACAGCGCCAAATGTTGATGATGTTTTTGAGCCGGTGACATGGCATCATCAGAGACACTCCTTTATCCGTGCCCTGACCTGCAAAACAGGAAAGACCCGCCGGGGGGTGTCCGGCGGAGCCTCCTCCGACGTTCAAGTCAGTCCAGTGTTTGTAAGAAGAGGAGAGAGAGAGCGAGAGAGAGTTCAGAGAAAAAATCCCCCCTTATAATTTCTATACTCCCTTTTTATACCCCTGTCAAGCACAGGGCTCCATGTAGACGTCTCATATCTTCCCTGACTTGATTTGACTAGTTTCATAAATGTTGAAGGCTTCCTGCGACCAAAAATCATTGTCCGGGGACCAATTCTTTCCAGTGTCCGAAATCCTACTTGGAAGACAAATCTGGCCCTACCTTAGGTAGGGGAGGAATTTTCCTTAACAGAAACCAAGAAGGGTGCCTCACCGAAAGCCACAGAAGGTACCGACTTCTTTCTTTGTATTCAGAATCGGGCCAACTTTTTGGAAGATGCAGAGGTGATCAACGGTGCATTTTGGACAAGTTAGTTAATGCACTCCAGCTTTGTTTTGTCCCCTTCCATAACACAAGTCCGAGGATTTCACTCTTTGCCGGATGACCGAGAACTTCAATCTCAAAGTTTTGGACAACCGAGACAAGCCAATGTTGTTTGTGTCAAAAAATACAAAGAGAAGAAAAAGGAGACGAGAAGAAATAAGAGAGAAGGGAGACTTTGCTTAAAGATTGAAAATAAATGGAAGACAGAAAAGTAGCTGCAGAGGAGTGGGCTAGCTTTTAGTACAGAAAATTGAGAAGAAACGCAGTGACGTGATTGAGAGAGAGGGAGACAGACATGAAAAAAAAAAAAGGTATACTCTGAGGTGTGTTACCGAGGAGGAAAGTTAGATCCGAGGTGTTTTACCAAGGAAGAAAGTTAGAACCAAGGGTGTTCTACCGAGGAGAAAGGATAGATCCGAGGGTGTTCTACCCAAGTGAAAAGATAGATCCGAGGGTGTTCTACCCAAGTGAAAAGATAGATCTGAGGGTGTTCTACCCAAGTGAAACGATAGATCCGAGGGTGTTCTACCAAGGTGAAAAGATAGACCCGAGGGTGTCATACCAAGAAGAAAGTATAATCCGAGAAGTTTGATCCGAGGGCGTTCTACCAAGGAGAAAAGATAGACCAGAGGGTGTTCTACCAAGGCGAAAAGTATGTACCGAGATGACACATACCGAGAGTATTATTCCGAGGATACTATCCCGAGGACCCTATGCCAGAGCTTCTAGTTCCAAATGGCACACTCCGAGGACCCCTCCAGATTTGCCATCCTCCGAAGGGCACAGTCACGTGTCGAGGGACCAATCCGAACCGAGGGTCCAGTTTGAAGAACTCTCCCAAAGAACCCCATATCGAGGGGCGTGCAAGATAAGGAACTCCAACTAAGACGGTTCATCTTCATCGAATTCACCATATAAGTTCATACTCTTCTTTTACAAACATGAATCATGTTAAAGTAAGGATAAATGTTGGTTTTTATTTTATCAACCAGAAAAAAAATATATATATATATACATGCACTTGTACGCTTTGTCGAAATATATATATATATATATATATATATATATATATATATATATATATATATATATATATATATATATATATATTGATAAAATAGACTCATGTGTTGAGGCCGCCGTGAGTGAAAGGATCACAAAATCATCCCGACGGATGAAAAGAATATATGGTGCTACTGTGCATTCTGCTATTTTGTTTTAGTATATGCAGTGCTTTGTTAACCCTTTTTGCAGAAAAGATATGGGGAGACAAACCCTACAACAAATTATACAAGGAAAGTCTCTCGGTTAGTCCAACATCGAGAGCCAGGAAGACAACCCTGCAGAGAAAACAAGGAAAGTCTCTCGGTTAGTCCAACACCGAGAGCCAGGGAGACAACCCTACAGAGAAAAAAGGAAAGTCTTTCAGTTAGTCCAACACCGAAAGCAAGGAAGAATAGAGAGTCCCCAGGTATTGATTGATCTCTGCTAAGAATGCCCGATTCCTTTCCTCGAACGACCCGAAAGGGTTATGGGAAGGATATCAAGGCAAGAAACTTCTCAGTTAGTCCAACACCGATAGCAAGGAAGAACGGATATCAAGGCAAGAAACTTCTCAGTTAGTCCAACACCGAGAGCAAGGAAGAACAAACAGCCCCTAGGTATAGATTGATCTCTACTAAGAATAAAGCAGCAGTCCGAGACAGAATGAAAGCACTTCTTCATCAAACTTCTCCAAAGATGATCAAGCTACATCAACGTCCACCCAACTTGTAACGCCCCGCCTTTTACAAAAAGGCGTAAGTGAAAATTTTTCAACTTCCACGTGACATTACTACAACATCATCAGAGTTAAGATTTGGCAGCGGAATATAATATATCCAACAGACTTGGAATGAATAACACGACAGAGCTTCTAACTGATATACTTCTAGACATCCATAAAGAAGATATTTAAAACAAATACATGAAAACAGGTGTCAATAGTGACACAAGAGAATACATGAAAATTATTAGCAATCTTGTCAACATAAAATGTTATAAACACAAAAAACTATAAACAAAATACAATCTATGCGTCCTTAGCTTTAAGACCTTTTGAGCTCTAATCTTTGTGAATCAAATACAAATCCATCCAAAATATCAACAATAAATCACAAGAAATCATCAGAAATTTCTGTTTAAAGCTATAGAAATTCACCGGAAAACATCTTTGGGCTTCACCGGAAAATCACCACTGGAAGTCGCCAGATTTCCGGCCAGAACCGCCGGAAATCACCCCTAGCTCAACCGGCCAACGATCCACCGGAAGTCGCGCCTCTGTTCGCCAAAAATCGAGTCTGGCTCCGTCGGGTCCTCTAGCTCCACCGGAAGCTCGGCCTCCGGTCGGGTTTCCTCGTGGGTTTTTGGGTCACACGGGTTCTCTCTCTCGGCGATCTCCCTCTCTGTTTCTCTCTCTGGCTCTCCCACGGTCTCTCTCTCCCTCAGTCGACTTCCCTCTCTCTCGGGTCTCTCGGTCTTAGAAGAGAAGAAAGAAGAACATAAAAGAAGGAGAAGAAAGAAGAGAAAATAAACAAGGAGAGTGATCTCTCTCTCTGTTTTACTCGGACCCAGCCCAAAATAAACAGAGAGGAAAAAGAAAGAACAAATAGAGAAGAAAGAAGAGCTTCAATTAATTGAGAGGTGCGAGTTTCTGATGAAGAAGGGAGTTCAGATTTATAGAAGAGAAACCATGGGCAGCAAGGGTGATTCACAGGAGATGACGCACAGGGATTACGCAGAAGATTCCTTCACCCAGATTCAATTAATCCGCAGATTCAATTAATCTGCATATAAAATATTTTCTGTGTATTTTTATATCAGGTCTTTACCATTTAATAACTCACTAGGGTATAATTTTAAACCCGTTTTGAGTCCAGTTCGTTTCATAAATAATGTTAATTTTCGAATAACATTATTACACTAATAATATTATTATACAAAATAATATTAGATCAAAATAATATCTTGTACAATAAATATTTCAAAATAATATTATATATTAATAATATTATTCTACAAAATATTCTCGTATAATAATATTAGAGATATTATTATTCCAACCAATTTACTAAATATTTAGGTTTTGGAACAGATAGCACATAAAGATGCAATTTATCAGAATAATGTCGATCGAGTAATTAAAAGTGTGAATTGATCGCCATAGATCTTAAATTCTATTTAAGACACCTTGTCTTAAAATCTGGGGTGTTACACGACTCCTCCCCTCGAACGACTCGAAAGAGTTATGGTGGGGATGCTCAGGGAAGAATCCGCCCGAATCCTTTCCTCGAACAACCCGAAAGGGTCATGGCAAGGATTCAATGGGAAGAAACCCCTCGGTTGGGGGTTTCCAAAAGGATGAGGACTAGAATCCGTCCAATTCCTTTCCTCGAACAACCCGAAAGGGTCAGGGAAAGGATACAAAGGGTTGAAACCTCCCGGTTGGGGGTTTCCGAAAGATAAGACTAAGGATATCCAGAAAAGAATCCGCCCGAATCCTTTCCTCGAACAACCCGAAAGGGTCATGGAAAGGATACAAAGGGTTGAAACCTCCCGGTTGGGTTTTCCGAAGGATAAGGTTAAGGATATCCTGATTAGAATCCACTCGATTCCTTTCCTCGAACAACCCGAAAGGGTCATGGAAAGGATACAAAGGGTTGAAACCTCCCGGTTGGGAGTTTCCGAAGGATAAGGTTAAGAATTGGCCCGAGTCCTTTCCTCGGACAACTTGAAAGGGTTATGGAAAGGATACCAAGGCGAAATTGGAGATTCAGAAGGATAAAGCTTCAGGAAGATAAAGCTTCAGGAAGGTAAAGCTTCAGGAAGGTAAAGCTTCAGAAAGATAAAGCTTCAGAAAGGTAAAGCTTCAGGATGACAAAGCTTCAGAAAGGAAGGTGAAGCTCAGCGACTTGACTACCCACCTCGAATGACTTAGCCTGCGGTCGCAGACTGAAGTTATGGGGGGTAGTTCAATAAGGTAAACAAACAGGAAGGTAAAGGTTTAGGAAGACAGATCTTCAGGAAGGTAAAGGTTCAGGGAGATAAAGATTCAGGAAGGCAAAGATTTAGGAAGATAAAGCTTCAGGAAGGTAAAGCTTTAGAAAGGTAAAGCTTCAGAATGATAAAGCTTCAAGAAAGATCCAGGAAGATAAAGATTCAGAAAGACAGATCTCTACGAAGATAAAGGTTCAGGATGACAAAGCTTCAGAAAGGAAGGTAAAGCTCAGCGACTTGACTACCCACCTTGAACGACTTAGCCTGCAGTTGCAGACTGAAGTTATGGGGGGTAGTTCAATAAGGTAAACAAACAGGAAGGTAAAGGTTTAGGAAGACAGATCTTCAGGAAGGTAAAGGTTCAAGGAGATAAAGATTCAGGAAGGCAAAGATTTAGGAAGATAAAGCTTCAGGAAGGTAAAGCTTCAGAAAGGTAAAGCTTCAGAAAGGTAAAGCTTCAGAATGATAAAGCTTTAGGAAAGATCCAGGAAGATAAAGATTCAGGAAGACAGATCTCTACGAAGATAAAGGTTCAGGATGACAAAGCTTTAGAAAGGAAGGTAAAGTTCAGCGACTTGACTAACCACCTCGAACAACTTAGCATGCGGTCGCAGACTGAAGTTATGGGGGGTAGTTCAATAAGGTAAACAAACAAGAAGGTAAAGGTTTAGGAAGACAGATCTTCAGGAAGGTAAAGGTTCAGGGAGATAAAGATTCAAGAAGGCAAAGATTTAGGAAGATAAAGCTTCAGAAAGGAAGGTAAAGCTCAGCGACTTGACTACCCACCTCGAACGACTTAGCCTGCGGTCGCAGACTAAAGTTATGGGGGGTAGCTCAATAAGGTAAACAAACAGGAAGGTAAAGGTTTAGGAAGACAGATCTTCAGGAAGGTAAAGGTTCAGGGAGATAAAGATTCAGGAAGGCAAAGATTTAGGAAGATAAAGCTTCAGGAAGGTAAAGCTTCAGAATGATAAAGCTTCAGGATGATAAGATTCAAGAAGAAAAAGCTTCAGTATGACAGAGCTTCAGGAAGATTCAGAATGATAAAGCTTCAGGAAAGATCCAGGAATATAAAGATTCAGGAAGATAAAGCTTCAGAAAAATAAAGCTTTAGAAAGGTAAAGCTTCAGAAATGTAAACAGGAAGGTAAAGATTCAGGATGATAATGCTTCAAGAAGATAAAGCTTCAGGGAGATAAAGCTTCAGAACGACAAAGCTTTAGGATGACAAAGCTTCAGAATGATAAAGCTTCAGGAAGGTATGAGGATAAAATCTCTTTAAAAAATCATCAAGTAAGACTTAACACTTTGATGCAAATAGTTTTTTCTATTCTCCTCTGTAAAAATTTTCAACAAACCGATTGTTTGTTCAAATTTTTTTGGGGTAGCTTAAATTTCAAAAAATTAGACTAGTTCTTCCCTCGGAAAAAACTGACACAAACCGATTGTTTGTTCAAGTTTTGGGGGTAACTCTAGTATAAAAAGTAAGATTTATAAGAAACCGAGATATGTCTCGGAAGAAGTTTTTGAGTGAGAAACTTTAAACTTTTTTTCCAGGTAAAGATGTTCAATTCAGTTTGAAAAATTATGATGTTCTACTGCTAATAAGATAAGGAAAGTGAAAGTCAAAATGTCCAAGGCTTCCATTCATCAACATTGAAATTTTGTTCATTACAAATTTTTTTTTTTTTTGCATGAAAAAGAAAAAATACATTTGAAAAGGAAAGTTCAAGTATTTACAGGTTGAAGCCTCGAGACTCACTCCGAACTCCGAGATCTCTTTTACACCATCGTCCAGGATACCAAGAGGACCTGACTATCCGCCTCAAACGACTTAGCTCGCGGTCGTGGACTAAAGTTATGGGGGGTAGCTCAACAAAGTTAAAGTTTATGCAAAGGGAAAATCACCGAAGCTACACCAAGCTCTCAGATTAAGATCTCTCAGGAGTAGCTCAGACAAAGATACGGGGAGACAACCCCTATAACAAACCTTACGGGGAGACAACCCCTATAACAAACCATACGTGGATATCACCTCTACAAAAAATAACCAAGTAAGTTCATCTCTTCTAAAAGATTTTTTCCTATCCTCCTCGGTCATAACTCACACAAACCGATTGTTTGTTCAAGTTAAGGAGGATAACTCAAAGTAAGATTTTTTCCTCCTAGTCTCGGAGGCAAAAAAAAGATTTTTCCCTCCTAGTCCCGGAGGTCGAAACAAAATATTTTTTCCCTCCTAGTCCCGGAGGTTGAAACAAAAAGATTTTTCCCTCCTAGTCCCGGAGGTTGAAACAAAAAGATTTTTCCCTCCTAGTCCCGGAGGTTGAAACAAAAAGATTTTTCCCTCCTAGTCCCGGAGGTCGAAACAAAAAGATTTTTGAAACAAAATATTTTTCTTACCCTCCTCGGAGTTAACTTACACAAACCGATTGTTTGTTCAAGTTATTAGAGGATAAGTGAGAATTGATTTGTTATGGAAAGTTTTTCCATAACAAAGAATTCAAACATTACAAAGTTCAAAAATAAAGATATTCACAGGTGAGACCAAGCTAGATGGTGTTCAGATTAGAAGATTCGATACGCCAAGAACAAAACCTCGGGCCACCAGAAGCCCCTAGTCATTGTAAGTCTCGGACAACCAAAGCCTCAGCGCTAGTCTGAGCCTCTAAAGCCGCCAAGAGAGATTTTTGTGGAAGTGGTCTACGAAGCACTACCGATGAAGAAGCTTCGGGTATGTTAAGCATTTTTCTTCAACGGTTTACCATTTTTTGTCAGACAGAACCTTCATCTCAGGAAAGTTGTACGCAAAGTGTTCTCTCAGAGTGGCATTTCACCACAATCTTGGTGAAATCAACTACATCAGTCCGATCCATCTCCAGATCTCCTACCGAGAGTAAAAGATCATCTTCACAACTTTGGCCCGACCGACAATATTATGTAGAGGCACTTATGTAGAAGATATTTATGGGAGTTTCTATTAGTACTCCGACAGATCACAAGTGTCCAAGAATTGAATTGGCATCCATCAGGTCGGAAACCACTCCAATCCAAAGATTCAAGGCATTATTCGTCATAATTACTTTGAAAGAGGCGGCAATTGTTAGATACAGGTTATGGAAGATCCAGATTCAGAAATTGAGGTACTTAATTCTCTTACATTCTAAATTCAAATAAGAGAATTATGGGGTAACTGTTGGAGAAATAATCAGCTCCAAAGACACGTGGGCCTAAGGTAGTATTGGGGGCTGAACCCATCGGGTTGACCCAGCCAGATTAGACTTAAGTACAAGACCATCCATTATCTCCAAAAAGCCGCATATCCCAAATATATCAAGATAGACTTCTATCCCATCAAATATGGGATAAGGTACCTAATAAAATGACATTAGCTAAAGAGAGTGTCATATCCAGTTTGGACTCTACTACCCAATTTGAATTCTATGAAGATAAGATTAAAGACTATGTGATTTAGGACTCGGACTCCTAATTAGATTATGCTCCAAGCACTCCAGTAGTTTCATAACTGTGAACTGTGAGTCTATAAATAAGACTACTACGTCAGGTATTTTTGACAGGCAAATTCTCTAAGCTTTGAGATTATTGATACTCTCCAGAAAATAAATAGTTTGAACTGACTTAGGCATCGGAGTGTGGGTATGGTCAACACCCCCACGAGCCAACGAGTCGTTTATTATTTTGCAGATTACGAGGAGAGTTAATTACAAGGAAGGCAACGAATCACAAGACAACACGTCACCGTACCGGAAACTGTACCAACAAATTGTTTTACTTCTTTTCAATGTGTAGAATGATTCTTGAATATCTATTATGATTTACGGATACATGTGATGATTTGAGATGATTTCACATAATTGATTGCTTGGTTTTTATTTACAAAACAATTAGATATCCCTTGTGATTTATTCTACGGATACATTTGATGATTTGGTTTAAACTAAATATCTTTTGTGATTTGTGTAAAGAATTGATACATGGGATGTTTTGATTAACTGTTTGAAGCATAATAAAACATACCTAAGATTTTAATTATGAGAACTTCGGATTAATATTGATGAATATGGAATATTTTGTTATGATTCGGTGAGTGTGGATTCCAAAACCTTAGTATTTTTCTTTTGTTTTATTTTACTTTATGTTTTCTTTTTATCAAAAATAAACTTTTTTTGGAACTAAGTTAAGATTTAATTAATTTAGAAACAAAATTGTTCTTCAAAAACACAATTCCCTGTGGGATCGACCTCGCACTTATAATCTATTAACTGCAAATGATTCGTGCAGTTGCGAGTACAATTAAAATTCACATCAATACAATCAAATGATTGATTGAATTTGACATGATTGAATGTTCAATCGAACGTCAGTTGATCCTAGTACATTAGTCTAATCGATCATGATAAGATCTAAGGATCAATAGAACTTGACACGATTCAAGGTTTGATCGAACTTCCGATTCATCCTAGTATATTAGTTCAATCGATCGTGATATGGTCAAATGATCAATCGAACTATATGAATTTTCTATCATCTTTGTGCACTAGCTTGATTGATCGCTGTCTGGTTGCTCTAATATGTTCAACATCCAATAGAACATCTTGTTCCTCATAAGTGAACATATCTAATCGCTTTCTCCATCATTTGAACCCCAACCCCTCGAGCCTTCAAAGAAAATTTTCTTGGATGGTTATGCACTCTGCCTTCCCCACTGATGGTGTTTATCTTTTTCACGGTAACTAGCATTTGGCGAATCCCAACCATGCAAACTTGCTAATTCATTTGACTTTTCCAAATCGAGTCTTTTACGGTTTAGATTGAACTATCCCCTCAATAATCTTCTTATCCCAATTACAAGCATTTATTCTTTGTTCAAGCAAAAGTTTTCCATCATATCCGCAAGATCCAGATTCATCAACATCTCCAGCTTTTTTCTCCCTACTAGCTGCAACATCAACATCTTCGACATTTTCCTACTGCATTAGTCTGATCAATCATGATACAATCAAATGATCAATCAAACTCTGTGAATCTTGTATTATCCTTATGTATTAGTCTAATCGATCATGATAGGATCGCAGGTTCAATTGAACTCTTTGGATTTTGTATATCTTGATTCATTAGTTTCATCGATCATGACAATCGAAGAATTTTGTATTTAGGAATGCATTAGTCTGATCGAATTCTATGAATTTTGTATTATCCTTGTGCACTAGTCCGATCGATCGTAGTCCAACTTGACACGATTTAAGGTTTGATTAAACGTCTAATCGATCATAGTGCACTAATACGATCAATCGTGATACTATCAAATGATTGATCAAACTTGACACGATGAAGGTTTGATCGAACGTCTAATCGATCCTAGTGCACTAGTACAATCGATCACGGCATGATAAAATGATCAATCGAAATCTTTGAGTTTTTTTTTTTCACTAGTTTGCTCGATTGTGATAAGTTTGAAGGATCAATCGAACTCTTTAAATTTTGTCTCATCGAATGATTGATTGAACTCTTTGGATTTTATATCATCTTGATGCATTAGTCCGATCCATCATGATACAATCGAAAAATAGATCGAGACATTCTTGATGGGAATTTTGAAAATGACTGGCTCTTGAAGATTCCAACAGACCTTAACATGTGATGGATCAAGACATTCTGTGGGATTTCATCATGTTCTCCCCTCTCAACGAGGGATTCTTGTTATTTCTCACAATGTTCAAAGACCTCATCATGCTTTCCCCTCTCCATGGTTGATTTAACTATTTGGGTTTTGCATTATCCTAGTACAATAATCCGATTGATCGTGATAGGATCGAACGATTGTATGTGGTTCCCCAAACACATGAAGTATTTTCTCTAGCCAGTTGCCTCTTCCTATTAGCTGCAACAACAACATCTCCAACCTTTTCCTAGTGCATTAGTCTTGTGAAAAGTTCGTGGGCTCATTGAGACACTCTTAAAAGACGCATTGAGAGAAGAAGAGAGACATCATGGCTTATAAAGTGCCCAAATAAAGAAAATCTTAGCGATATGGGATACTTTAACACGACCACTCACGTGTGGCAACTAATGGTCAAACATGTGGATAACAATGAGAGGGAAAGACCCATCATTACAAGAAACATGTGGCTCTGATACCATGTGAAAAGTTCGTAGGCTCATTGACACTCTCAAAAGACGCCTTGAGAGAAGAAGAGAGACACCATGGCATATAAAGTGTCCATGTAAAAGAAATCTTAGCGATACATGACACTTTAACAAGTCTGATGAAATCATGATAGAATCAAATAATTTATCAAACTCTACAAATTTTGTATTATCATTGTGCACTAGTTTGATGAATCAAAGAAGTCATGTTCGAGCGCAATTGGCCTTAGTAATGTCCGAAAAAAGATTACAAAAAAAATTACTTGGAAGTCGTTTCAAAATTATCAGATCAAGATGACGATACAAATATGTCTTCGATTCTTGGGAATCTCCTCCATCAATTTTTTCCAAGATGCCCAGGATCTCTATGAAGAGACTGATTCCAACTATAACTCTCTTTAGAAGATTAGTTCCGCGTTATATCTTTCCAAGAGCTGCCAACAATCATAAAAGTTAACAATAACCAACTTCAAGGAGTTTACAGTTACTTTTCAGACAAAAAATATCAAGAGTCTGCTCAGAAACATTCAGACCCAAAATTAGCAAGAATCATTTCATGTCAGGAACATCAGAATTATGAAGCAATCAAGTTAATGTTTAGTCAAGAATATGCACCAAATTACTATTTAAAGTCAGGAATATGCAATCATGTCCGGCAAGAATAATCTTCAGAATTTTACAATTATGTCCAACAAGAAGAATCTCAATTAAATTACTATTCATTTGTGATTATCCAGTTTTAGCGAGTAGTAACTGCTCTGTGTATGCCCCAATACAAGAGGACAAATCTTTTAAGATTTTAGAGAAAGGCCCTGTTTAGTAAACCCCTTCCCCTCCCCTCCCCCCCTCTTTTTCTCTATTTGTGTCAGTACGGATAAGCAGATAAATCTAAAAAAGAAGCCACATTTTAATTTATTTCTATTTTACCCCTAATCTTTCAATATGAAAAAGTAAAAAGATATGGGAATAGACTGAAATGTTGGGGGTAAAATGGGAATAGAAAGAAATGTTGGCTTCTTCTATTCCCATTTTACCCCAACGTTTCAATATGAAGAAAAAGAAAAAAAAAGGAATAGAATGAAATGTTGGGGGTAAAATAGGAATAGATTAAAATGTTAGCTAAATTTGACTGGTTATCCGTACTAACAAGGGGGAAAGGGGGGAGGGGAGGGGAAGGGGAAGGGTTTTACTAAACATGGCCGAAAATACATTTCACTTCTTGAAGTTGGACCCCATTTTCTATATGGCTTTCAATGTTTAAAAATTGGCAATTGACTCCATGAAGTTTCAATCATCAGCAAGTTTGCCCATTCGTTAACCTTTTATATTTTTCTTGACGGAAAATAACACACGTGCGTTGCATGTGAGTTTTTAGCGGATGAAGTTTCCAAATGCCTCTAGGGGATAAAGTGTTAAAAAAAAACAGTTAAATACAAAATTTCAAAAAAATAAAATAAAAAAGGTAGTGGAAATCACTTTAATGGGCCATGGGGTGGCCGAAACCACTCCAATTGCCATTTTGGCCGCCCCCAATTTTCTTTTTTTAAAAATATATATATATTTCGATTTTTTGAATTTTGTATTTAACCCTTTTTTATTTTTTTAACACTTTACCCGTTGACAGCCATTTTGGAGAGTTAACGAGATAAAAAGTCACGAACGACGCGCGTGATTAACTTTTCATTAGGGAAGATGAAAAAATTTAACTAATGGATAGACTTGCTGACTATTGAAACTTCGAGGAACCAATTGCTATCTAGTAAACATTAGAGGTCACATAAAAAAAATAAAAAAAATAAAAAATAAAATCAACTTGAGGTAAAATGTATTTGAGAAATGTTATGATTTTTTCTAAAAGATATGTCACCCTCTTATTAATTTATTATTTTAAATAAATAGAGATATAAGGTGATGAGATATTGACGCATAGTTTAAAATCAAATTTTGGAGAATAAAAAATTTGGAAACCTCTCATTTCTTAAACGTATTTTCCCCAAGATTTTTAAAGAGAAATGATACTCACACACTTCACAACAACGGCACAACAGCCTACGTGGAAAGTGATTTTAATTTTTTTTCTTTTGCTTGAAAATCGGTTGGAGGGAAAGCTGAAATATAATTTCCCCTCCAACGCTGCCCCCCTCTCTCTCTCTCTGAAATTTCTCTGCCGAACAGTTCCACATCTGGTCAGTGACGTCCCCGGCTTCTCTCTCGGCGGTCGGCCTTCTCCGTCGTCCGGCATCCCTATCCGGCAGATTCTCTCTCTCTCCAGCAGATTTCCTCTCCGGCAAATATTTGCTGCCTTACTTTTTTGTTGTTGGCCCAGCAAGCAAACAAGATCCAAAAAAAAAAAAAAAAAAATCCTGGCTTCCACTCTTTGAAAATCAACGGCTGGCTGTCTTCTGCAACAAAGCATCGGCAGCGCCAAATATTCGTCTGTTTTGTCGCAGCTGGGCGTCCTTCCCTTCTGCACTAAATTTTGTCCCTTTCTTTTTTTCATGTAGAGCAGCAGCTCATCAAGAGAAGCCACGCTTTCTTTGCCAGCTTCTCTCTGCATCGTCCATAGCTCAGTCGCCGGTAGTCCTCGTCCCTCTCGGCGGTCGGCCTTCTCCGTCTCCAGCGTCCTTTTCCGGCTAAAAAAAACAGGTTCTCTCTCTCTCTCTCTCTCTCTCTCTCTCTCTCTTTGTGGCCGGATCTGTTGCTACAAAAAAAAGGGGGGGAAATTTTTGCATTGGTGGATTGTTGCAAAAGCATAAAGATTGAAAAATACACACAATGGAGATTGAAAAATCTTTATGCTTTTGTAGCAAGAGCAGGGTAAAAAACAAGGTGACATAACAATCTTTATGCGTTCATCTGCTGTGTGTATGCGTTCAAGGTGAAATAACAATCTCTCTCTCAGCCATAGAGGCTTGGCGAATGGGAAAGAAGAGGGAAGAAAGAGATATGGGTAAGTTCTTTGATGGGGTTATAGAGGCCATGCCAGTGTTTGCCAAGGAGCTGGTTGTGGGGGGAGTTGCTGGTGAGATTGCAAAGACCGTGGTTGCTCCCCTCGAGCGTGTCAAGATTTTGTTTCAGGTACAATTGGGTTGGACTTTCTAGTTGGTATTTGTTTCACTATGATTCTTGTACTTGGGGCTTTTTGGGTTTCTTATTTTTCTTGTTTACTTCTTTATATTTTTGTTATCTTTGATGGGTTTTTGCCAAAAATTATTCTGATTTTGGATCTCTTGGTTTGACTACAAATGACTGTGTTTGACTGTAATTGAATTGAGATGGAATGAGTTCTGAAGATGGTTTTTGTGGGGGCGTTTGTTGCAAATATCTTGGAATAACTAATTGGTGTGTGATTGAGGTGGTAATTTATTCTTGGAACAATCTGCAAATAATTGCTTCAAGTTCCTCCCCCCCACCCAATAAGTGATTCCAGAGTGGGGAATTATGCGCTTTCTTTGTAATTAAACAGAGGGCTTCTAATATGTGAAGTTTACTTCGGACATAATTATCTATGTATGAGCTACTCAATCAAGTCCAGGAGATTGTAATTCAAACCATAAAAATTGGAACATGGCCCCAACCTTATACCATAAAGTCACCTACCAATTGACAATTGTGATGTGCCCGAGTTAACTAAATAGAACCCTAACCTTTGCTATATCAACTCAGGTATAAATGCCATAGTTTATTTCAATACTTTTGCTTTATCTTCTTATTTTCTTGCTAATAGCATGACCCTAATTCTGTTGGTTTGTTCTAAGAATAAACTTCTTAGATTCTGTGATTCTAACTAAAAAAATACTTCCCAATCATTTTGATAAAAATTTTGGTTGGAAATTAAGAGTCTACTTTTAAGAATGTGCTTCATGAAAGTATTTCCAATTTAGATCATGTATTGCATGAAAAACCAGTAACTTCTCATCCACTCATAATGGTACAAAGTATTATGTTGGATATTTATAGAAAATATCTACTTATGTATTGGATGATTTTGGTTGAAAATGTCATATATCTTTAATTTGGATAGTAGTGGCCATTGTCTGGTGTAATGGTAAAGTTTCAGGCAGCCAAGCATGAGTGTGCATGAGTTTGAGTCTTGGGAGAAGTAATTCATGCAGAAAACGTTGAAGGATAGGATCATGTTCAAGCCACCCCTCTGAGGATCCCACTCAGGATCTGTTTGTTAACAATCAATCCAAAAAGTGATTTTAGGCCTCGAAATCAATTTTAGAGAGAGTATCAAAATTGGCTCTTATGAAAGTTGTTTTTGTCAAATAAATGGGTTTAAAAAAGTTTCCTTTTGGTACCAAACATTGGCTTTCCACTTATATGTTTACTTAGGTGGGACAACCATTAGGCGATTATCCTTTTCTCTTATTAGGATAGTGGATCAGCAATTCTGGCATTGATTCTCCCTTGGGAAATATGACTCTGTACATTTCTAGCTTTATACTGCCACTGAAGATGGGGTTTGATCCAATAATAAATAGATCATCCTTGAAAGTTAAAAGAGAACTTATTTATTGATCCTTTTTAGACCAGAAAAGCAGAATTCCAGAGCATAGGGCTGTTTGGTTCCTTCAAAAAGATTGCAAGGACAGAAGGGGTTATGGGTTTTTACAAGTGGATCCCTGAGTCATTCTTATTTCTGTGAGGTTGTTGCTTGACAACGCAATTGCTTCTTTGGGATTACATTGTTTCAATTGTTGTGTCTTTGATGTCTCAAGGTATATTAATATTACTTCTTTTTCTTAAAACTCATAATTCAAGCCATCATATCACAACATAATTCATGAGAAACTTGCAATCTGAAAAGCTGAAAATTCAAAAAGAAATATTATGGGGTATGAGAAACTTGATGGATAGAGGAGAATATTATAAGATACAAATTAGAAGCAGGTGGAGTGGTTCTATTTTATTAGATACAAATTTGCAGTCTTTTTGTTTTTTTAGTTTGGGTCTCTGTTTGTTTGTGATGGTTTCGAACCTCAGGTACCAAATGAGGAGCAGGAGGAGATGCTGAGGAATTTGGAGAGAAGAGAAACTGAATACATGAGGCTGCAAAGACATAAGTGATCGACCACATTCCCTTTATAGTACATGATTTACCTTGTGCACTATATTGTTCTATGATTGATTTCACACAATAATTTCTAAATTAGGTTTTCTGCTTGTTTGATGTTCCAGATGCTGATCCAACTTGAAGGAGGCATTTTGCGGTTGGTATTTAACGGGACCGCCCAAGAAGCTTCATGGGGTTGACGAATATAACGCATAAGATGTAGAACCAATAGCAGTAGTTTTAGAACTACTTCACAAGAAAGATATAACACGAATAAGTGGATAGTGATGGCTTGCTATAGTGGTTGTACTTTAATTGTGGGATTGATGTTTATTGTATGTGTGCTATTTGCCGAATAATAACAGATATTTGACTATTACTTGTAATGAACGTTGGAGTTTGTCCCTACTTCGTACTGATGTAGTGTATTGTCACTAACTGTTTGAATAGTTTGCATGGGTTTACATTTTTTTTTTCTATGAAATGCAGTTTCATTTGTAGTATGGTGAATTACAATTTTTGTTTAGCAATTTGCTTTCACTAAAACTTTTACAGGAGATTCCTTAGTAGTTAATATACCAATTTGCTTTTGTTGTGGGATTGTTATAATTGCTAGGAGCATACTTAATACGGTAGATAGAGAATGGACTAAAAGTTACTTTGATTATGCCAATCTTCTATTTTGAGGGCATATTCAACGTTATTGGTTCGGTGTCCATGGCGCCATGCTGATATTAGAACGAGTTCTAAGTAGGGCGGGTACAATGTAATATATATTTATTCAACTTTCTCAAGCACTTAATTTGGTTTGCAGTAAAAAGCTGCTTTCAAATGTTAATGAAACTCCAAATCATGGAGGAGAATTTGAAATTAGATGAATGTAATATAGGATTTTTTTTTTTTTTACTAAGTTAAGCACATATTACATTCATCTAATTTCAAATTTCAATTCATACACCAAAGCTCAAAAAATGTATACATCAAAATGCCCATCAAATTGTATATCAAAATACTAATATCAAAATGCCCATCAAAATGTATATCAAATATACATTCCGCACCTTAACTGTACAAATATATATACATTCAGCATCAAATATACATTCACATCAATTACTAATATCAAAATGCCCATCAAAATGTACGTCAAATATACATAAATATACACCCATCTTTAATGACAACAAAAATGTACATCAAATACCATTAACAACATAGCATCGGTAATTGGTTTCTTTGTTCTCGGGGCCAGGTTTTTTCACTGCGTGCAGCTGAGAGACTAGAAACCTGAAAAGTGAAATTGGTTTAATACTACATCTTTCAAAGCTAATTTGAGCAGGAATTAAAACAGGGCAGTAGAAATAAAGACATTAACCCTCCAAATGTATCGGGCTCTTTGGGGAAGTCGTCAATTCCATTTGGCCAAACGCACATCTGAAAACAAATTCAAACTCATATTAAATAATATTACACGTAATTTACGTAAAAGAAAGATTAATTTGTGTTCCTAAAAAGTGTATTCATTTTGGAAGGGAAGTAAGAAAGGTGGAGCCCAAAGATCAATAAGGTGACACAACAGGTCATATACACCATTTCTAGAGATTAATGCTTATACCAAAATTACTTACAATCCCTTGCAAATGGCATTTTTCAGATTGTACAGAATTTCTCTTTCACTACATCACACAATTCAATCTGAGGTTTAAATCATATCTACAATAAATAGAGTGAACTGTGAATAACCATGTCTTTACTTTAAAGCTAACATTCTGTACCTTTAAAGATAAAGAAAAATGTTGACATGAATGCACACATAAAATGATAATGCATGCACATCATTTTGGCTACTAACAAGTTCAAAAAACCGACCATTTTCTTTGCGGAAACAATTGTACAATAACATGTATGCCGCTTCCCTCAATAAAATCCTATTCAATTTGACAGTCATTTCCATACATATTCACAATGGAAATGTTGGCTGGTTTAAGGAAAAAAAAAAAAAAGGTAACAAGTAGCAATTCCTCTCTACTAGTCTATACTCCCCACATGATGAGGATGGTTAGCCTAATAAATGCAGCTAGATCAGAAATATGTATGGTAAGAGAATGTTGTTAGACAACACTAAGAATGAGGATTATTAGCTTTGTACATGTACACAAGAATCATTCTTTCACACATATGGCATTCCCCTGCAAGGAGAATAGGATGGAATAGAACATATCAGTGTGAAAAATGAGGAGCAGTCACAAAACTGAGCATGAGAAATTGGAAATCAATCATGAATTAAACAAGAATTTTTTGCCTAACCTATGCTGAGGCTGGAACCAAGTTACTCCATGTGTTCCACTTAGAGCTAAAAACCAAGTTATCAAACCACATATATGAAAAATAAATACAGCAGCATAAGATCACCTATCAAGAGGTAAACCGAATGGGTGTAAACACCTATGCCAGCTAATTTTAATATTTAAACATTAAATTAAATCATACATATGTTTAAGGTTTGAAATTAATTGACAACGTCAAGGCCAATGCTCGGACCACAGCTACAAAACTGGAGTTGATTTACTCATATCAGTTCTCATCTAAATCCAATGAGACCAAAAAACAAAAAATATTGAGATTCAAGGACCAATTTTTTCTTATTCTCCAAGTCCCACTAAAAGTCTCAGACAATAATTCTTAAGAAACTTGCAAGCAACAATTTCAACACAACGTTCAAATACAAAAGGCAAGTTTCCTATGATACAAACACTCCCTGTACTGTAAAACAAAATGCAACATGACCAATCTCTTAGCTTTGGATAACAATTAACATGTATAATTCACAATAAAAATCCCATCTTTCTCACAATCAAATAATTACAGCGAGAGAGAGTCACCGACGGTGGAGACGGCACCGGTAGAGAAGAACGACGGTGGAGAGAGACAGAGAACAACAGTGAGATCTGTAAACATGGAGAAACATTATACCCATAAAAATGTTAGCTCAACAAGGAAACATAGAAAGAGAGAAAGAGAGAGAGAGAGAGTAACTTTTTTTGATTTCGCCGGAGACAGATCCGGCCGCCAAATCCGCCGGAGAAACGAACCGGCCAGCCAAAGAGAAAGGACGACCGTTTCACAGAGAGAGAGAGAGAGAGAGAGAGAGAGCGTGTGCGCCGGAGATAGATTCGGTTGCCAAATTTGTCGGAGAAACGAAACGGCCGGCCAGAGAGAGAGAATGACGTGTGCACCAGAGACAGAGGGAGCCGTTTCACACAGATAGAGAGAGAGAAGCTACCGGTTGGAGGGGAAATGAAATCCTCCCAACCAGTTTTCAGATCCGAAATAAATGAGAATAAGAAAAAAAATAATTAAAACACTTTTACATGTCAGCATGTTGTGAGGGTATTGTGAAGAAAATGTGTAAGTAGGATTTCTCATTTTTAAAACACAAAGCTCAGTTGAACTCAGACGTCAGACGTCAGTTCAAAAGAGGAAAAGGGGTAGGGTTGGGGCTGGCTCTCTTTGTCTCTCTCTCTCTCTCTCTCTGTGGAGAATCTGATTTGATAGCAGAGAAGAGAGGAAGATGAGTAGCCAAGTGGCGCCTCCTGGGCCGAGGAGAAACAGTGTGAGCCGGAAACAACGCGGCCCCTCCACTGTCAGGAAATCTGCTACTCCCGACGACGGAAATGCTTCCAAACCCTCTTCTCCTCCTGGCCCCCAATCGTAAGTTCCCTAATTCTTGCTTGTTTCCCAGGAAAATTACTCTTCAATATGTTGTCTGAAGGATAGTGGATGGATTTCTAGGTCTCTGGGTGGGGAAAGGACGGTGAAGAAGCTCAGGTTGTCCAAAGCCCTGACCATTCCCGAGGGCACTACCGTTTCCGATGCCTGTCGGCGGATGGCAGCTCGTCGGGTCGACGCTGTTCTCTTGACTGATGCCAATGCCTTGCTTTCTGGAATCGTTACTGATAAGGTTTTGTTAGGATTTTTATTGGTTTGGGTTGTTTGATTTTATCAGGCTCATATGTTTTTTGGTCTTTTGCGGTCAGGACATCGCCACTAGGGTTATAGCGGAGGGTTTGAGGCCGGAGCAGACGATAGTATCCAAAATCATGACGCGCAATCCTATTTTTGTTACTTCGGATTCGCTAGCCATTGAAGCTCTTCAGAAGATGGTTCAAGGTGAGCTTTATATCTTTAGCCATTTTTTTTTAAAAAAATTTGTCGTGTTTATTTTTGGGGGCTTACTCAAGTTGGTGATTTGTTATAAATTAAAATCTGCATGACAAAACAATTTATTATATATATTGCTTGAGATATAGCTATCTGAGGCTTATTTCTCTTCAGTGCTTGAGTCAGTCTGTCGAGAGAGGGAATTGTTACCGTTTGATTGGATAATAGACTGAAATAGACTGGTGGGAAGTAAAAGAAACTGCTTCATGTCTTCTGCTTTCACTTTTTACTTGAATCAATAATTGACACCCTGCTTTTTACTCCAAGTAATTCTGAAGATATTATAAGTCTCCACGGCCCTTGGAACTTGGTCATGATAGAATTTCCTAGAATGAAACAAGCTACTGCATTCTTTGGGTCAGTTGCTCATATTGGTGTTTTTCCTTGTGTTCCTTTTAGCCCCCAAAGGATCTCATATGATCTTTCTTTTGTTAAAAAGAAAAAGAAAAAGAAAAAGAAAAAGAAATCTTACCTAAGATAGTTGGACATTGGCTGTAATGGTTTCCAAGTTATTGAATTAACCTATCAACATGCTTTGCCATCAAACATTTATTTTATTTTGGATTTCAATAATTTTCACAAAATTTATTTTTCATATTGAGCTCCAAATATATGATATTTGGATAGAATGACTCCTACTAGCTCTTGCCCCCTAAGAGCCACACATGTGAGTTCCCCCGCATATGACTCAAGCAACAAAGGCTCTTTCCTTCGCACTTGTTATGCGTTTTTGCTGTTGCCAAGTTTACTGCAGCTATGTTACAAACCCATGGCTGCTCTATCTCCCTCTCTCTTGGTGCTAGCTTAGTGGGGATTCTTTATATACACCTGTAAACTCATTTTCTATTTGATGTTTATTATTTAAGACATGAACACATTTCTGGAGTTTTATTTGGAACCCTAAATGTTTGTTGTGTTAGTTGAATTCAACTTTATGGCGGCAATTTCTTGGACTCTTTTTGATCATATTGACATGCTCATGAAAAAGAAAGAGTTTTTCTCTGATATCAATTTTTGGAAACAGGTTTTTCCTAAATACTAAAACTTTGCAGAATTTCCCAAAGATCTTTAACCCCTTTTTCATCATGAATCAAAAATCACATCAACTAAACAAAAAGGACTAACTTTTGATCTTTTCTTTTATTTTTCTCAAAAGACACGGCATTTAAGCATTTTATGTTATCACTTGATTTTACTTTTTATGTTATCACTTGAGCATTTAAGCATTTTGATGGTAACATGAGGTAATTTTTGCTATCTTCTTTGTTTCTTATCTCCTTATCAACAATGGACATGATATCACATCCTTTTTATTTTTACAGTCGTTTCTGTGTCCTTGTCACTTTATTGAATTCAAAATCATATTTGTATGTATGCTGTCATATTGTCTTTTTTAAATATATTTTTTGGGTGTGCCTATATGTAAAATCAGTTTTTGGTTAACAGGCAAATTCAGACACCTCCCTGTCGTAGAAAATGGTGAAGTTATTGCTTTGTTAGATATTACGAAATGTCTTTATGATGCTATATCTAGAATGGAGAAGGCTGCCGAACAGGGCAGTGCAATTGCTGCTGCAGTTGAAGGGGTGGAACGTCAGTGGGGAAGCAATTTTTCTGGTTGGTTGATAAGTTCACATGTACTAGTATAACTGTTTATCTTTGAATGATGTTATTGCACTCATGCATTCTTGTAGGAAACACTTACTTCTACTCTTGGTTTGAGAAAACGCCTATGTTATAGACTAAATTGAAGCTTATTTTTAAACATTCCTTTGAGGCTTCCCATCCCCCCCGCCCCGTGAGTATTGAGAGGATTTGCCAGAAGTATATAAACAAATAAGTTAATGAAACTGACTAAAGTATGTATTCCTTATGTTTTATGATTTTTTTTTTATTAGTACGAATGTACTCTAACTTATGCACAAAGTTGTATAATCACTTGGTTGCAACTTTAGGTGCTTAGTAATTTGGCTTGTTTTATAGAATTTGTCTTCACGCACCACCGCTAGCAAAGGGAGAGAGAATTGTGGCCTTGCCTAGAGGAAGGAAGCTGTTAAAAACTTCATGTTGTTTAATAAAGAATTGTTGGGAAAATGGCTTTAGAGATTCGCTCTAGAAGAGAACTCTCTAAGGAGACGGGTGATTGTTGAGAATTATGGGATCCAAAGAGGGGACTGGTGTTTAGAGCACTCCCATTAGACTCACTAAAATGGTTCCCTTCCTTATATTTAGGGAAAATTTCATCAAAAACATCAAAAAACACCCTCCATCAGACACCCTAAATTTACATGATCTCCTTGGGAATCTACAGTAACCACGTATATTTACATGGTTACTGTAGATTCCAAACCTAATATTTTAATAAATAAAAAAACCATCTCTCTCCTCTCTCCTCTCTCCTTCCACCTTCCTTGTCCTCCATCGTCTCCACCCCGTCAAAACTCAAACTCAATAAAAATCAAAAATTTCTTCAACCACAGCAAAGCCCCAAGCCCTAGGATCACCGAAAAATTCACAGTTCAGAATTCCACCTGAAATTTCCACCAAAATTTCACAGTTTGAAATGTCCGGAATTCCACCGGAAATTTCCTCTTGTTTCACCGGAAGTTCGCACCTCAAGCCACCAGAATCGCGCCTTCAACTTCTACGGCGTCGACCCAGCATCACCCACCAGAGATCGGACCTTTCTCTCACCGCGTCTCTTCTTAGGCAACCGGAAATCAGACCCACGGGTCTCTCTGCATCTCCGGTTCTCTCTTTGATTCGATCTCTCTTCCTCAAGCTCTCTCTCTCTCTCGATCTCTCTCCCTAATTCGGTCTCTCTCTCGGGTTCTCTCACTCTACTTGTTTTGGGTCACAAAGAAGAGAGGAAGGAAGGATCGGGAAGATGAAGAAAGGGAGAAGAAAAGAAGAGGAGGAAGAGAAGAAGGGGCGGTGCACTGGTGGGTTTTGAGAGAGAGAGGACAGAGATGACAAGAGAGGAGAGAAGAAAAAAATAATAAAAAAATAAAAGTAGGAAAGAGAAAAGATAATAAAATAAGAGTAAAAAATAGTATTTAATTGATATAAGGAAAATTTAGGGAATTTATTGTGGGGTGTTTTTTTATAAGGAAGCAAAAAGTAGTTTTGTTCCCTAAATATAGGGAAAATGGTTGGGAAACTGATGAGAGTGCTCTTAGAGGAATCTCAAGGGCCCTATGGGGTGTGCCTTTGGAGGAATATTAGGCATGGTTGAGGAAAATTTTCCAACTTTGTCTCCTACAAGGTTTGGGAATGGGTCTCGTATTCGTTTTTGCCATGATTTTTGGTGCAAAGGAGTGGCTCTCAAGTCTTCAGTCCCAAAACTCTAGTTAATAGTGTGTGACAAAGAGGCCTTAGTGTTAGATTATTTGGACTCCTCCGGCACCTATATCCATTGGAATTCGAGTTCCTTCAGGGTAGTCCAAGATTGAGAGATGGAGTCCCTTGAAGCTTTCCTCGACCTATTGTACTCCTTGAAAACTCATTAGAGGGTGACAGATAGTATATTGTGGACCCTAGTATGCAATCACGACTTTGAAGTGAAGGGCTACTATAAATCTTTACAGTCTGAATAGCCTTGTTTGTTCCCATGGGAAAACGTTTGGAAGGTAATCCTACATTGCTTTCTTCACTTGGATGGCAACTTTGGGTAAAAAATCCTCACTATTGATAATCTTAGAAGACGGGGTCTTGCTCTTGTTAATTGTGTTGCCTCTGCAAAAAGGATGAGGAGACAGTAAATCACCTCCTCATCCATTGTGAGTTTACTAGCAATCTTTGGCACTTGGTTCTAAAATTATTCGGAGTTTCATGGATCATGCCTAGCAATATCTTAGAGCTGCTACACTATTTAAAGACCCAAGGACGGGGACATTCCAAATAGGCTATCTAGAAAGTTATTCTAGAACAATTAATGTGGAGTGTTTAGAGAGACAAATCCTATTGGAGGATTGCGAGTTAGATTTGCTCTATTGAAAATCCCACTCTTTGAGATCTCATTTTTATTTTTAATTATAAGTAAACGAAATATCATAAAAAAGCACAAAAGGTGCAATCTAACTACAAGATAAACACCTAGCTAGAAAGAGAAAACAAGTTGAGAAAATCATGAAAACTAGGCAAATAAAAATCTAAAGTAGCTATCCAGAGGTTAAGAGTTTAGAAGAAGAAAGAATTTAGTTTTGCCACCGTCTTCTCGCGATCTTCAAAACATCTATCATTTTTCTCCCTCCAAGGACACCACAAAAGGCATGGTGGAACCAACTTTAACATAGCTACACACTAAGGACTACCTCCCAGCCCTCTCCAACAAGCGAAAAGGTCTACCTCTCCTAAAGCTCTCTGTTATGCCCCTTGGACCTGAACCCCATCGTGAAGCATAACAGAGACCACTCCAAAGGAGAGAAAGACTGGACACCGCCCGTAGACTCAACCACCGAAGGAACATCAAGCAACGAGCTAGAGACGTGGGACGACGCAGAATCACTGCGATCTGCCAGGAAAGGAGAGGACGAGCTCGACTTGAGAAACACCCGCCTGAGAAAGCCCACATCATCATGTTCTCCTTGACCCACGACCAACTTCAGCTTCCTCATGTCCTTGCATTTGCGCTTGTACTGAATCAGAGTCTTAGGCGTAGAGTCTTCCAAGGATAATTTTGGAGGAACCCTACCTTTCGGTGAACCCACCTCATGCGAAGATTTAGGAAGAGAAAACCCTGAACTAGTAGAACCCAACGCAGAACCAGCAACCAGAACCAGCCCTGCTTCCTTCCTCTTCTAGCACCCAGCATCAATGTTCTCCAACGTCACAGCCTCCCGAACTGCAGGAAGGGGCATACCCGTAAGGCCAAGAGTATCTGACAACTACTCTTCAGCGGTGGCACCGACTCTCTTAGCCTTGGACTTGCGGAAGTAGAGGTTTAGAGGCTTGGACATCGCCGGCCCATGCCCCAAATCCACTCCTCTCTGCCCTTGATGAGGAGCATTTTTGGGAGGATATGCTTGTGGGTTGAGAGCTTTAGGGGTTGGTTTGTTTTGTGGGATGTTGTCTGGGGCGGGTCAGTGTTGAGGTGTTTGTTTCTCGTATACTCCGTGTGTACTAAGGGTGCCTTACGTTGTTATTTATAAAATTTGCACTTAAAAAAAGAAGAAGAACTCTTCTAGGCATAGCCCAAGCAAACCTAAGGTGATTGAAGATAACAATCCACAAAGCACTTGTGCTCTCACAACGGACAAGAAGATGATCCAGTCTCCCCACTTATTTTGCACATACAACACTAGTCAACCATAATGACATTATGTTTTCTTAGTTTATCCATCGTTAGGATTTTCCCTAAGGCGACTGTCCAAGCAAAACACGCCACTCTTAAAGGGACCTTATGATGCCAAATACGCTTCTAAGGGAAAGGGGCACTCATGAGGAACTAGGACGTTATAGGAAAAGATCTCACATCAAACATCCCTCTGGAAGGAACCCATTGTAGCTTGTCTTCACCTCCTTGTCTCAATCTTAGATAATACAACTTTTTGAGCAAGATACTACTGGAGGCCCTTCTAGTCGTTAAGTAACACCAATCCATGTGTTGGTATCCCCACAAGCTACGCACGACATTACTGGAAATGAACTCCAATTTAGGTTCCTGCAAACAACTACGGACAACATTACTGGAAATGAACTCCAATTTAGGTTCCTGCAAACAAATAAGATCTGCCCTCCATTGTCTGAGCAAGTTCTGGACTCTTACGGCATTTTTCAACTTCATGCAACCCTCGTACATTCCAAGATAAAACCTTAAGCTTCATAAGCCCTCCCCTTTACTCTACCTCGACTTGTACTACCTCCTTTTGAATCATAGTAGATAGAGCAAGACATCTTTTTGAGCTCTCTATTTTCTTTATTACCTAGTTTAGAGCTAGAGCCCAACTTGCTTAGAGATCTCACTTAGATTCGGTTGTAGGTTATGTACCTAAATTCTTCTCGAATCTTGTAGATCTTGTTAACTTTTTAAATTTTAGACATCATTAGTGTGGTTGCATCTCTTGTATACTTTCTGTGTACTTGCTTTGACTTTTTTTTTTTTTAATAATAAATTATTATTCATAAAATAAAAATAAAAATTTAGGTTGTGTTATAAATACCCTAACTAAACCTTTTGATGGTTGAGGGGGTAACCTAGAAGTAGTTCTATTATATGTTCACATTTGCTTAAGCCACCTGCAAAATTCTTGGGGGTTTTTCCTAGTAGAAGTGGGCATGCAACACTCATCAGTGAACTATAGTATCTGAAAAACAAAAGTTTTCAAACAAAGTTGTTTGGCTTTTTTGGTAAGTCAGACTGGATTAGGACAAGCTTTATTGGAAATCACCTGATTTTATGGATTTATATATTCCATGCTTAAACAGCAAACCTTTAAGAAGCTTTAACTTTTAACTTACCATATTTGGCATAAACTTTAGGCAGCAGTCAACCAAATCGCCACAAAATAACAGAAAATAGGATACTGAACCCTAATTCTTGTTCCCAAGTAATTGTAAAAATATGACTGGTATTCCACGTTGACCAGGACAAGATGGACCATCTCTTACTAATTGTGAGCTTCTTTCCCTTTGAGAGTTGGCATTATAGGAGTTTTCTCACATAAGAGGCCATAGAAAGGTTTCAATTTAAGGTATAAATTCTTTTAAGATAAATCCAATCCAGTAAAGATAGAGGAGTCTTCATTATCAGAATTCCCCTAAAGATTGTGGCCAATGTACTGGTTTTTATTATTATTCTAATGTTTAGGAGACTGCAACATATACTTTTACTAGGTTATTACAGAGTATATGAAAGATAGAATTTAACGTTTCTGTTTATCAACTGTTTCAGCTCCATATGCATTTATAGAGACATTGAGGGAGCGGATGTTCAAGCCTTCCTTGTCAACTATCATTGCTGAAAATACCAAGTACCTTTTAAGCTTTACTTGCTTATCTGTTCATTAAAGAAAATAGTGTTTATATAGATTTTGTAGTGTTACCAGTTTTGTAGCTTTGTATGTTTTCAGGGTTGCAATTGTCTCTCCATCAGATCCTGTAAATGTTGCTGCCAAAAAGATGCGGGAGCTGCGGGTAAATTCAGTTGTTATTATGACGGGGAACAAGATTCAGGGGATACTTACGTATTACTCTTTCCTTAGTAGGCTTTATCTTTTTCAGTGGCTATTCTGTAATATTTTGGGGCCTGAGATGTCTGTGGGTCTATCTGCAAACAGAACATATAAATTCATATATTAATAAACACAAATATGCAGTTATATATATATATATATATAAATCCTTGTTTGAATGGATCAAAATGCCTTTCTCAATATCTCTAACTTTGTAGACTTTTGTTCCCTCCTTTCTCATTCTTGAATTTGTGGGGTGTTTTCTTTTGTATACTCTCTGTGTAGTTGGATTGCGCCTTGTGCTCTTTTAATAAACTACTTTACTTATAAAAAAAAAATCATTACTTCATAAAAATGAAACATTAGTGATATCTCTTTGTTTACAATCTTGGGAGTGCTCATGTCGATAACTTTTTTTAATGTCTGATGACAGCACTCATACTTGTGTCCTCAAATTGTAGCTTTTGGATGACATTTAATGTGTCTTTGAAATATCATCTGGTGTTTGCTTATCATTTTGTGATGCCACTGTATTACAGTTCAAAGGATATCCTTATGCGAGCGGTGGCACAAAACCTCTCTCCTGAATTGACTCTGGTGGAAAAGGTTTATTGTGAAAATCCTATCATTTGTTTGCTTCTTACTTTTGCAATGTGTGGTTAGCACATACTTAGTTCTAAAAGCTGCTGATACTTAGCATGATCTCACTAGTGATTAAGTTGTTGTGTTTGCTGGTTTGTTTTGTTTTTTTTTTGGATTTCCCTCTTTGTCTAATATATTTCTCAAGGTAATGACGCCAAATCCTGAATGTGCAACGTTAGATACAACAATTCTTGATGCCCTGCATGTAATGCATGATGGGAAGTTTCTACATCTTCCTGTTTTAGACAGAGGTGAGCAATGCTTTTTTCAGATCTTAAACCGAGGATATCAGGTTTGTTATTAAAAGATGTATTTATGAGAAGTGCTTTATTATTAAAAAAATGACTGACATCTGTTGCACAGATGGATGTGTGGCTGCTTGTGTAGATGTTCTCCAGATAACTCATGCGGCGCTCTCTATGGTAAAGTATTCAATTCCTGATTCCAAGTTGCATGCTTAGAATAGTATTTTCCAGAATAGAGTGAATCATTTTAAGGTTTTCACCTTGCTTTATTGAATCACAATACATAAAGGAGTAGGCTTATTCTATGTAGTTTATCATAAAAATATTGGCTAATGTTTAGGTATAGAAAATTCGAATTAGGTCTTAATTTGAGCAATTTAGTCCCCTTAATCAAGTTTGTCTTTTTCATCAAGTGGATGGTGTTTTAATGCAAATTGATTGAGCCTGTTGAGGTGGCTTTTCCCTCCAAAATTGAGTTACATTGAATGACATTTTAAGTTAGATCAGAAAGGGAATGCAAATAGCCCCAAATCAAACTCATTAAGATCTTCAGGCCTTAAAATGAAAAAACCATGAGTATGTCATTAGGAATTTAGTTTGTTATTTTTGTATTGCCTTCATTTCATCTTACTGAAATCATGTTAAAAATATTACTAGTGACCTTTTTTGTTTTTTTCACTTCATTAGGTTGAAAATGGCTCTGGAGTTAATGACATGGCAAACACCATGATGCAAAAGTTCTGGGACTCAGCACTTGCTTTAGAGCCGCCTGATGATTATGACACCCATAGGTTTCATTTTTGCTGCCTTGACTTTATTTGGTTATCCAGTTGGTTTTGCTGCTAATTCTGCTGGATATTGTTTACAGCGAATTGTCTGGATTTATGGCTTCTGATGGGACAGAACAAGGGAAGTTTACCTATCCGTCTCTTGGTCTTGGAAATTCATTTGCCTTCAAATTTGAGGATCTTAAGGGTCGTGTACATCGAATCAATTTTGGTGAGTGGTCAAGGACAGGATCTTTGGAAGAAGCAGAGATCTGAATTATTTTTTGTACTCTTTTACTCCCTCCATCACATAATGTCTTTTTGTATAAACAAAACACAAGCACTTTAAGGAGAATACTTAAGGCCTTGACAGTTCAAGCTTTTGTATGTTCAAATTCCAAAATTATCGTTGTTTTATTTAATTCTTTGATATAAAGGACACAAATTTCAAAGTTGAGCTAAAAAGGGGAAGTAGGAGTAACTTCAACTTTTTTATATGTGGACAGACAATGGCTGAAGATGACATTCATTATAGGATGCAGGGAGTATATCTTAAAGTGTAAGCATCTAATAGAATGATTTCTAAAAAGTACTTGAAGAGGTTAGAATGCAAGATGTCCCCTTTTAGCTAGAGTTGAATTGGAAAAGGCATGTTATGCATGCACACTTACACCCACCGGATACCTTCTTTTCATCTCTCTCTCTCTCTCTCATGTTTTTTATTTATTCTCGTTGTCCCATAATAACAGCACAATTTACCTTTAGATATCCCAAGATAAGTCCATTAAGAGTAGTCGAAAGATTCTGGAATGGTGTTATTGGGGGGAATAGTGGTCGTTTGAGGGTGTTCATGGCAGTATTGTTCTGATGGTAGTGTGCTGGAAGTTGGGTGGGGTTGGAATCAAAATGGTGGTGAGCTGGCGGTTCAATGGTGGAGATGGTGATGGCTGAGTTGTATCATCTGTTGTTTGGTAGAGTTCAATTGGGAGAAGCATGTTTACTAATCTCTCTCTCTCTCTCTCTCCAACCCCCCCCCCCCCCCCCCTCCCCCACAACCAATTTTTTGTAAAGAAGCATAAGTGGTTCAATGGTGAGTTGGCTTAGTGTTTTTATGAGTGTTCATTGCAAGCATAAGTAGCATGATAGACAGGTGTGGTTCAATGGTGGAGTTGGTGATGGCTGAGGTGATCTGTAGTGATGCATGTGTTGTGTTTTTTCTTTTCTTTTCTTTTTTCTCTCTCTCTCTCTCCTGAATATGTATTGGAGGTCATAGTGGTTGCATGTTGATAGCTGTTTTATGTTGTTTGTGAGGTGGCAATAGGAGTTCTGGTGGAAGTTGGTGTTAGGTGATGTAAAGTGGTGGTGCAGAAGTGAAGGTGGATTGTGTGACTGATTATGGTAGTGACAGACAAATATATGTGCTTTTTACTCCAAGTAAAGGCCCTTTTTGCAACAAATTTTTGTTTACTTTTAGGCTCTTGATTGGCAGATGTATGCTGGAAAATGCTATCAAATGTACCCACACATATCCAAAAATAACATGGTGATAAAATTTCAGGTACTGAAAATTTGGATGAGCTGGTATCTGCTGTCATGCAACGGATTGGTGCTGGTAATGATAGAGATTGCCCTAAGCTTATGGTGAGCTTCTAAAATCCTTCTGTTTTGATTTGCTTTGTGTTGTACAGGGATTTACTTTTTTCTTTTAATTCATTATTTATTTATTTATTTCTGTTTTTCTTAGTATGAAGATGATGATGGTGATAGAGTTCTACTTGCAACTGATGCTGATCTTGTTGCTGCTATTAGCCATGCTAGATCAGCAGGACAGAAGGTGATGGTTTTGGCTTGTGTCTGCTTTGTGGTTTGGATCTAATCCTTTTGCTTTGGAACTTTTGGACTTTGCATGGAAAAGAATAGTGATTTCTATGAATTATTTACACTCTAGGTCCCTTTTCTCCCTCTTTTGGCTGATAGATGTTTGATAATCGAGTGTCACTAGGCAATCCAGTGCTTGGAGTTGCTTTCTTTATTGTAATTGCCATTTTTTTCCCCGTTGTTTGAGACCATTCTGTATGGTAACTCTAGAGTTGGAGCTCTCGTTGCCGTCAGCTTCTGGGTTGGTTCGGGCTTGTCTCCTGTTCCAGTTCCAGCCCCTCTACCTAGTTGCTCCAATCCTGCCGCTTTATCTTAGGAGGCCACTGTCGAGCCGTCCCTTCCTTTCTCCTTCCCTCCTTCGCTGGTTACACAGTCGTATCAGGCGATTACCCTTGTTGGATCTGGTTTTTTTCGGTGGACATGGTCTTGATGTTGCCACTGTGCCTTGCAGCTCTGGGTTCATCCCTCCTCTCACAGGGGCGGCCGAGAAGGGTGAGAAAATTCGCTCCTCTCCCTGTGTTGCAGCCTGCCTTCTAAGCCCTTCCAATGTTATTACCGGAATGCTAGGTATCTCAGGGTGTTAAATCATCACTTGTCCCAAAAGCTTAAGCTGATAGGAAGAGGTAAATTTAATCACTTAATCAATACTTTAACACTCCCCCTCACGTGTGGGCTCGGACTTCCTTTTAATAGGTGAGGCCCAACACGTGGAATATTTAATTGAAATGGAAGGTAAATGACGGAGTCAAGGTTCGAACTCAGGACCTTTAGCTCTGATACCATGTTAAATCACCACTTGTCCCAAAAGCTTAAGCTGATAGGAAGAGGTAAATTTAATCACTTAATCAATACTTTAACACAGAGAAGGTCTAGTGAAGTGGAACGATGGGCTACTTGCAAATTCCAAGGAAGCTTTGAAGAAGTCTTGTGGCTCATGTAATAAGGCTTTGGTTGCAGAGCCTAATTCTAAGGAAGATTCTACAGCGCCCCCTTTGAAGTCTTCTGCAGGTACGACGAGCAATGAGAAGAAGGAAGCAAGCAATGGGAAGAAGTGCTTCCTTCGGAAATGATTTCTCAACCTAAGGCCGGTTGTGTTAGCCCCTTACACCTCTCTCTCCTTGCCCTCTGAGTTGGCCCCGTCTTCGACTTCGGAGGACAAAGAAGTTGGTGTTGTGAGGGACAACGGCATTACCCAGTCTCAACAGTGGCCTGTTGGGTTCAATCCTTCTGGGGAGGTCGTGGTGTGGTAGCAGGATGAAGAGTTTTGGGATGGGATGCCTTTGGATTGGGAGATGGATGATGGTCTTGACGTGGAGTCTTTGGCAATTCTTGATGCTTTTACAAAGAATTTTTATCGAGATCAATTAGTAGCTCGCAAAAAGACCATAGGCAAGAGGGAGCTTTTGAATTTGAAAAGCTCCGTTAACTATGGAGATGTGAGCGCTCCCTCAAGACGTCGAAAAGGAAAGGATCCCATGACGTAGGGTTGTGTTCTCTCTGGTGGGTTTTGTGGTCTTGGGTTGTTCGGTTTGTAGGGTTTGTTTGGGCTCCTTTGGGTTTTTTTTTTTTGGGTTTGTTTAGGCTCTTCTTTTGGCTAACTTTTGGTTGCTTCTGTGTATACTTCCAATATACTTAAGGGCGCCTTACGCTTTTAAAAAAAACTTTTCTTATAAAAAAAAAATTAGCTGCTAGAGTAAGATAGTGTTTAAGTGAGATCTTTCTGTAAAGAGGCTAGAATTTCTTATACACCAAGATTTTTTATTTTTTATTTATTTTTTGAGTTGATTATAGCATTTCTATTTTTCTACCAAAGTTGTTGGTGGATGGTGTATAATTTACGTTGATTGCTCAAGTATGAAATTTGTTCTGAAATTTTGGGAGTAAGTGATTTAAGAGGTCAAACATGCCATACCTAAATCTTCTGCACAATATTATTGTTTTATTGGTTTATGATGCCTAATATAGAACCAGCTGGTTGAACTGAGTGTGATTGGTCGACTCGAGGGAGGTGTTGAATGGTAAAAGAGGATGCTATTTTTTGATAAGTAATAAAAGTTTTATTTAAAAGCGTAAGGCGCCCCTGAGTACACCGGGAGTATACATAGAAGCAACCAAAAGCTAGCCAAAAGCAGAGCCCAAAAGAACCTAAAGGATCCCAAACAAATCCTACAAACCGAACAGCCCAAAACCACAAAACCCACCAAGGAGAACACAATCCTACGTCAAGGGATCCTATTCTTTCGGCGACTTGAGGGAGCGCTCACATCTCCATAGTTAACGGAGCTTTTCAAATTCAAAAGCTCCCTCTTGCCTTTAGTCTTTTTGCGAGCTACCAAACGATCTCGAAAAAAATCCTCTGAAATAGCATCGTGAATTGCCAACGACTCCACATCAAGACCATCATCCATCTCCCAAACCATTGGCACCCCATCCCAAGACTCTTCATCCTGCTCCCATACCAGGGCCTCCTCAGAATGATCGAACCCAACCGGCCCCTGTTGATACTTGGTAATGCCGCTGTCCCTCACAACACCAACTTCCTTGACCTCCGGAGTCGAAGACAGGGCCAACTCAAAAGGCAAGGAGGACTTGGTAGAAGGGGCCAACACAGACGACCTCTGGTTGAGAAATCCTTTCCGAAGGAAGCCTTTCTTCCCATTACTTACTACCTTCTTCTCATTGCTCGTCGTATCTTCAGAAGACTTCAAAGGGGGAGCTGCAGAATCTTCCTTAGAATAAGGATGCTATATAGCAATATTGATGTGGCTTTGGGCTTTGTTGAGTTGAGATGGATATTTATATAGTTTTGAAGACGGCGAGAGGAGAGGACGGTGTTGGATTTAATGTCTTTTCTTTTTAATACTCTTTACCCCTGGGCAGCTGCTGCTGACTTTCCTAATTTGTCTGGTTTTTAAATTTCCGACCCCGCCAGCTCTTTTGGCTAGTTTATGTGACTATTGTATGTGGTATTATATTAGTAAAAATGATATCATAGAATATTTGTTGGTGATTATAGATTATAGATGATATAAAACAGGAAAATGTTCGACTATAAAAGTTCATGATTAGTTAGCGTTTATTTATCATCTTCTTTAAGATTTTGATTGTGTCGTGTGTTTGTCAGGTTTTAAGGTTGCATCTGGACTTCTCTGAATCAAGCCAGTGTACATCCACCATCCAGAAATCTGAGTGGGTGTCCCTTAGTTCTGGCATTTTGGCGAGTGCAGTGGTTTTAACAAGCATTGGTGTGTTGGTCTACTTAAAGCGCTCTAAGGTCTGAGGATACTACTCTCTTCTCATGAAGTGATTGTTGACAAATAATTCATGGTTGGAATTGCAGAGCATCGCAAATGTGTTCTAGTGTAATAGGGGTTTGTTTCTGTCCAAACGTTGAGAATTAGAGAGTTCTCGTCTAGTAATAGTTACTTTTGGGATGAAATTTGTGTCCCATGTAGATGATTTTACTTTCACTGTTAAACGTTACATCCAAGTCTACTTGATTCTTTTCGCCACCTCTATAAACTATAGAGGCTGCATTGTTCCACAAAACTACTAACACATTTACTTACATCAATCTTATGCTTCTTCTTGATGGCCAATATGTTTTTTTATAAATAATCCTTTATTATCTTATATTATACACGATGTAATGCATTTTTTCTTCAATAAATATTTTGTAAGATTCTCTTCAATTTTCTGTATGTGGTCATGGGGTGTGTTCTTTTTTATTATGTGGTATCGATATAATATATAGGGGCATAGGATAATGAGGAGGCTGTTGCTTATACTAATAGATTTTATTTCATTCTATTTTTTTCTTTTTAGTTATAGAGAGGAATAGCTATTCTTTGGGGGTAAAGACAATATATTCTAGAAAAAATCATTTATTTTATATTTTATTTTGAAAAAAAAATAAAAATAAAAAAATCAAACCCTTCACTGGCCGGCCCGGCCAGCCCATATATGGAGCTGGGGGTGGTCACACCACCCTCGGAACACCTCGCGGTGGACCCCCGAGGCGTTCCGGGGGTGGTTGCGACCACCCCGGGTTGGCTTCAAGGGTGGCCTGCCACCCTCAGAGACCACTCCGGGGGTGGTTGCGGCCACCCCGGGCTCTTGGTGGGCGGCCGACCACCCCACCCATAGGTTTTATTTATTTATTTTTATTTGTTTTTTTAATAATTTGATTTTCTTTATTTTTTATTTTTTTAAAAAAAAATGTAGGGTTATTTTAGCAATTTTGATTGTATTCCAATTAAAATATATGAGTTATTGCCAAACTAAATATTAGGAATATCCATTCTATTTCGCCACCTTTTATTCTTAGGAATAGTTATTCATTTTTCTTAATGGAATAGTTATTCTCCAAACCAAACGAGACATCAAAGTATGGGCTGTAAAAGTGATGTTTTACAGCTTCCAATAAGAAGTTGATATATCATTTAAGATTACTAAATAAAATAGACATGAAAGCACCTAATCTTATTAAAAAAAAAAAATGTAATTTATGGTTTTTCCTTTCAAGAGTTCAACCGTCCTAAAAAACAACCACCTCCTCAGCCCAACACCGCTGCCGAATTCCACCGAAAGCCCACTGCCACCATGGATTCTGATTTTTTTTTTTTTTCCCATACAAAGCTTGGAATTTTTGGGCCAAGTCTTCCTCTTTCTGGGTTTGTTAATTTCTCTCATTTGCTCCTGAATTTTCTGAAGTTGAATTTGCTGTAGGTTTTTCTCTACCATGGATCCTAAGGTTTTTCCCATTCTGTTTCTCTTCTTAATCTTCTCTGGCGCTTTCGAAGCGCTTGCTGGAATTCATTATCACAGAAAACACAGTCCTACAAGCGATAACAAATGAAGCAGAAGAAGAAGAATATGATAGCGATGATGAAGATGGAGACGTTATTGTTTTAGCGGAACCGCTCAAGTAATCTGTGAAGCTCCATCTTAAGCACAACCCACTTCGCCAACAAACTGATTCGAAAAATTCTGCGGTTGAGTTCACAGTCAAGGACTTGACTAGAATTCAGACTCTCCATACGAGGATTATAGAGAAGAAGAACCAAAATACCATTTCAAGGCTAAAGAAAGAGAAGTCAGTTGTTGCTTCGGCTGCATTGCCGGAATCTTACCCGGTGGGGTTGAAAGGAAAAAATTGTCTAATGATCCTGTGTTTTCATGTCTATTTTATATATACTATATTTGGTGTTTTTAGATGATGTGACACCATTTTATTTAAGGTTGTAAAACTGAGGTTTTATAGCCCATCCTTATTGAAGGCATTCTCATATATAAAATAGGGAAATTAGTAAGATGAATGCATAACATTAAGACAAGTGGCATTCTATTATTCAGACTAATGTCAATCATGTGTTTAGTTATCTATTCAACCGATTCCCATTTCAATAATATAATAAATAAATAAATAAAAACAATCGCTTCCAAAAACTGCAACAAAGGAATGCATATTAGTGAAAAGTTCTAGTGAGATTTTTGCAAACAACAAAATAACCGTACAAACTTAACAAAATAACAGGACACTTTCTTTTGTATTTCGCATATATTGGGAAGAAGAAATATTGATTACTCTACTCAAGAACTGCAGTGAAGAAAAGTCAAACGGGAAAGGGTGAAGAAGGAACATGTATTGCTTTTGCCATACTCTTTTTACTTTGCCATTTTATATTAGTATTCTTCATTTTTTGTTTTTTGTTTTTATTTTCTGTGATTTTCTTCTTAATTCCTTTCCTTTTTTTCCCTTATATTTTCCTTCTAATTTATATTTTATTTTTCCTTCCTTAAATTTTACATTGAATTCAATAAAATTATGATTAGAGAGAAAGATTCCTATCGTTATTTTTCGTATGAGGTATAACGATCTTTTAGTTTACACTATTATTTATTAATTTTTTTTTTTGTTCTTTTATTTGGAATTTGTATTACACATTGTTTACTGACTTAATTGATACAACATTGCTTTCAAGGTTTCATTGGAATAGGAAAAATTATACATGAAATATAGTTATTTTCTATTATAGTATGTTTTATTTTTTTTCCTTTTTTGTCTTTTTTATTTTTATTTTCTTCTGTTGTTGAAATAAATAATGCTCTTACTTTCTTTTTTCTATAATAGAAGTGGTTTTTGTTTTTGCCTATAGCAAAAATTGGGATATCCATATAATCCATATTTTTTGTTTGCTTTCTTGGAACGGGAAAATATATAGCAAATAGTTATTTTCTATTGTTTGAGTAATTTCTCTTTTTTTTTTTCTTTTGGATCTTTTTTTCTTTTTTCTTTTCTTTTCCTTTTTTTTTTTTTTTTTTTTTTTTTTTTTTTTTTTTATGGTCATGTTAGTTTGTTATTGTTTTTTGTTCTTATATATTTTTTGTTATAATTTATATATTATTTTTATTTCTGTTCTAAAAAGTAGTTTATATATATATATTTTATTATTATTTTTTTTAACATTATATATGCTAAGGATGATCGTAATATATATATATATATATATATATATTCTTTTTCTATTATATGAGTATTTTTTTTTCATTTTTCGTTGGTAGTTCATTTTCATTTTTTTTTTCCTTATTTTATGTTCTAATTTATATACAAAAAATACAGTTCTTTTTCTATTATAGGGGTATTTTTCAGTTTATGTTTGTTGTCAGTTTTCATATTTTGTCTTTATTTTCTGTTCTAATTTATACATTATTTTTATTTACGTTCTAAAAGTAGTTTTTTTTTTTATTGTTTTTTTTTTTATTTTTAACGTTATATATGCAAAGGATGGTCCAAAAAAAAAGAGCCTGTATTAGAGACAACTTCTTACTATATCTATGAGGTTATAAATGCATTGGAATCGGAGAAAATATACCAAAAAGAAAAAAGACAATTATTTTTATACTAAATGAGTATTTTTCTTTTTTTTGTTTGTTATCTGTTTTCATTTATTGTCTTTATTTTATGTTCTAATTTATATATTATTGTTGATTTTTGTGCTAAAAATATTTTCTTTTATGATATATATATATATGTGTGAAGGACAGTCGAAAAAAAATAAAAAATAAATAAATCTCATTTTGACGGGACTTCTTCCTATATTTATCAATTTCATTGAAACAAAAAATATAATTCTTACGTTTCTATTTTTTGTTCTTATTTTCTAAATGTAGTTTCATATATATATATATATATATAATGTTGTGTGAGTTACAGTTAATTTGATATTGCCCTCCATTTTAAAGGTACCATGTATACTGTATTAAGAAAAGAATATTTATAAAATTGACAATATAATATTTGGCTTTATGTTTTGTGGTTTATAAATTGTTAATTATTTATTATTTGATTACGGTGAGTGTGCGATTTTCTTTAGTTGAAATATGTTAATTGTTAACAATATTTTCTTTTGGGTTCCTTTAATCTATATTTTGGACTGCAACATGGCAGACAAACATCATGAGAAAGATGAACGAGATTCCAACGGACGCTTACTTAACTAGGTACGATAAGCGTGTCACAAGAGATATGAAATTCTCCGATTGCTGAATACAAGTTATAGCAATAATGTGAGTGCACTATTTTGTTCTTTGGTTTTATGAATTCCTATATTATGTAAAAGCAACATAACCACGCGGAGGGGCAGACGACATGGGGTCCTTGGCTGCAGGTTGAGAGTTACATCGAGGTTATGGGGTACCGAAGCAAGTCAGGGAGGCGGAGGCTCCACCACCGAAGCCCAGGGGGGGGGGGGGGGGGGGGATACCAGGGCTAGGTTTAATCCAGAAAAGGAAAGATTCCAAGATTGGAAGAAAAAGATCATGCTCAGGGGGATTTCAGGGATCGCAGCATTACCAAAAATAACGCTGAGGTTTAGGAAAGGAAAGTAGATGGAGCGGGACAAGGAAAATATGAAAGGGAGGTGGAGAATAAGGGGAATCGAAAAAGGAAAAATTCTTTTGATTCTGAACATATTTGGAATTATTATACGGAGAGTTCAAATTCAAAAGGAGGTTCTCAGAAGCAGGCTAGATGGAAAGGGTGTAATGGCCCAAAGCCCATTGGAGGTGGGGGCCCAGGAATCAACTATTAGGGGAGGCGGGAACAGGCCTTGCAGAGTCGAAGGGGTTTCTAAGAAGCCCAAACTGGATGATCACCCAGCCCATGATTGTCCAAACCCTATCGACCTATTTCCGGAAGGTCTCGTTACAAAGTCTAAGGTGGCTAGCCCTAGAAGACAGAAAAGGAAAGCTGGAAGTGAGAAGGTTGAGTTGGGAGCGACAAAGCTGATAATCCACTCTGTTGTGGTGTCACCGCACGACGAAGGGAAGCACTAGAAACAGGTGGCGCGGAGAACCCTTTCTGACCCACAAGTGCAGGAGTTTGCTTCAATTTCTATCAGTGAACCGAAAGTTCCTAAGGAGGATCGCCTGTTTGCCATTGACCCAAGGTATGAACTGACATCTTCCAAGGGTAACAGTGTATTGGCGGAGGCTGCTGAGCAGCCCCGCCAATCATCATGAGTCTAATATGCTGGAACTGCAGGGGGCTTGGGAACCCCCAGGTAGTTCGGGAGATTCACCGATTGGTGAAAATGAAGAAGCCCCGCTTCTTGTTTGTTTCTCATTAAAATAGGAGTAAAGTCAGTGAAACTACAAAAATTAAGATGCTCCCTAGGGTTTGATGGCATGTTCCAAGTCGACCCGGTGGGGAAGAGTGGTGGTTTGGTACTATTATGGAAAGATGACAAGGAGGTGGAGATATTGAATTTTTCCGAGGGGCATGTCTCAGCTTTGATTACGCTATTAGATGGGGATTTTTCTTGGAATTTCACAGGATTCTATGGTCACCCTAACCGTAATCTTTGTGAGGACTCTTGGAAACTCCTCTCTCACCTAAGCTCTATAAGCTCCTCTGCACGGTTGTGCATGGGCGATGATGAGTGCCAAAAAGTGTATATTTGGACCCCTTAATTTACATTAGTTAAACGTTTAGCTTTGTTACTTTTTGATGTTTTGGTTAGTTTTAGTGTTCTTGCGTTTTTGCAGGGTAATAAGAGAAAAATGACAATTTTCAAGTCAAAATACATAGAAAGCTAGATTTTCGGAAGTGCTGAAAAAGTAGATCGATAGATTTTAAAATCGATCGATCGAATTTTTGCGGGACAGAAACCCTAGCTAATTCTATAAATACGTCTTTTTTTCATTTTCTCAACATGAGGAGCCGCGGCAGAGACCGTCTGGGCGCCCCAAAGGGCCGATTTTGACCTAGCTTAGGGTTCTTGGGTGATTTTCACCTAGAACCACCTTCCTTTGTAAGTTTATTTATGTTTTTATTGATTCTTCTTGTTCATTTACGTTTTCTTTAGTGATGTATAACTAAACTTTCGTCTTGGGTTGAGGATGAAACCTCACCATTGAATAGAAACTGAGTTTCATTGCTTGTTTATACTATTTGAGTTTATGGGCTTTGATTTCTCATGGTTCTACTCCGATTTTTGAGATTATTATTGGATATCTCTTGTGATTTCCGGATACAAGTGATGATTTGATATAGTTTCATTAAATTGATGGCTTGAGTTTTCATGTATGTTGGATATTCATTGTGTTTCATTCTATGGATACATTTGATGATTTAGTTGAAACTAGATATCTTTTGTGATTTGTGGAAGAATGGATTCATTGAATGATTTAAACAATTTTTGAAGCAAAAGTAGAACATACCTAAGATTGGTTTGAAAGAATTCGAAATATGTGTGATGAGCATGAGATTAGGTTGTTGTGATTTGGTGAGTGTTGATTCCAAAACCCTAGACCCCTTTATTTTCATTAATTTTGTTTATGTTTTCTTTTGTTAAAAATCCATAAATTTGGAACTAGGTTAAAATAGGATTAGTTTGAATAGAGATTAATTTTCACAACACAATTCCCTGTGGGATCGACCTCGCACTTGCATAACGCTATATTGCAAAACGATTCGTGCACTTGCGAGTAATTATAATTTGCACAACAGGGGACTTCAATGAAATTGTAAACAGTCGAGAGAAGGTGGGTATGATCCGTAATGCAACTCAGATGAGTAAGTTTCGTTCCACTATGGAAGATTGCAACTTGGGTGACTTGGGTTGCCGAGGATCGAAATTTACATGGAGCAATAAGCGAGGTTTAGCAAAATTTATTAAAGAACGGTTGGATCGTGTGGTAGCTACTTCGGATTGGTGTGCCCATTTCACTAATTTGGAAGTTGAGATTCTCCCAGCAAGTACATCCGACCATAGACCTCTCTATCTAAAGTTTGATTCTAGAAGACGTATTTCCTCAAAACTATTCCATTTTGAAGCAAAATGGAATTTGGGTGAGGAGTGCTCTACGGTGGTGAAGGAGGCTTGGACAGGGGAGGGTGATGGAAGGCCTTCTCTGGGCAGTACTTGGAGGAAGCTGGGCAGATGTAAAACAAGATTTACAGGAATGGAGCAAAGCTAAGTTTGGGAATACAGAGAGAAACATAGCATCTCTAACCAAGAGGTTAGAGCGGCTACAAAATAAGGAGTCTCCAGGGAATTTGGCGTCTATCAAGCTTGTGCAATCAGACCTAAATAATCTTCTGGAAATGGAGGCAGCGGGCTAAATGGAACTGGTTCTCTGGAGGTGATAGGAATACTCAGTTTTTTCACGCTTGGGCTAATCAACGTAGAAGATCCAATTTTATTGGTTCTTCTATAGATATGGCAGGCACGAGGTGGATTAAACCTGATGAAATAGGTGAGGTTTTTAAAAGTTATTTTCAGCTTTTATTTACCTTTGAAGGAGTGGAAGAATGTACTGCAGCAGTTTCTGGTAGGGTGTCTCCAGCTTTGAATAAATGCTATCTGCTGAGTTTGTAGCCGAGGAAATTGATCAAGCTCTTGCCCAAATGCACCCCCAAAAATCTCTGGGCCCTGGTGGCTTTGGTGTGGGCATTTTCCAACATCACTGGGGCAATATTGGTGAAAAGGTAAGGTGTACAATTCTGGAATTCTTAAATGGGGGTATGTTTGATCCTGCGATTAATGAGACCTTCATCACTTCGATCCCTAAGACTCCCAATGCGTCTTATGTTGGTGAGTATCAGCCTATTAGCTTATGCAATGTAGTGTACAAACTAATTGCAAAAGTTATAGCTAATAGGCTGAAATTGGTGTTGCTGTCGATGATATCACATAATCAAAGCGCCTTTGTTCCTGGACGATTAATAACGAATAATGTTCTGGTGCCCTATGAGGCTTTACAACACTTGGATGAGGAGCCAAAAAGGATTTATGGTGGTGAGGCTTGACATGCGGAAGGCATATGATCGAGTGGAGTGGCCTTTCCTTGAGGCGATATTGAGAGCAATGGGATTTGAAGAAAAGTGGATCACCCATATCATGATTTGTGTTTAGAGTGTATCTTACTCGGTGTTAGTTAATGGAGTGCCTTATGGAAAAATACAACCTATGAGAGGTGACCCGTTATCGCCGTATTTGTTCTTGATAGTGGCAGAGGGGCTGAGTTCTTTACTCACCAAAGCTAAATTGGATACTCGTATCACAGGAGTTCCAATTTCAGTAGGGGGTCAAAGGATCAGCCATTTATTTTTTGCAGATGATTCCCTTTTATTTTGCAGGACAACGGTCGAGGAGTGGGGGAATCTAACCCAAGTTCTGCAATATTATGAGAGAGCATCGGGACAACAATTGAATGCGGCAAAAACATCCATCTTTTTCAGTAAGAACACTGGAGCAGATTTTAGAGAATATATTAGCAATACAGTGGGAATCCAAATCACTGCCTGCTTTGATAAATACCTAGGTTTTCCAGCAATGGTAGGCCGATCATAGAATTGCACATTTGCAAGCATTTGTAGCCGGGTGCAAAGGAAGTTGGATGGATGATAAGTTAAGTTCTTGTCTCAGGCTGGTAAAGAGATCTTGATAAAAGCGGTGGTTCAAGCAATTCCCACCTATAGCATAGGTGTGTTCCAACTTTCAAAAGCTCTATGTAAGTCTCTAAACTCTTTGATGTCTAGATTTTGGTGGGGTCATAAAGCAAACCAAAACAGGATTGCCTGGCGGAGTTGGGAGCGTTTGAGCACCTCAAAATTTGAAGGTGGCATGGGGTTTAGAGATATGGTAGTGTTTAATAAGGCTCTTCTAGCTAAACAAGGTTGGAGAATTTTGTCTAACCCGGATTCACTTGTGGCCCGGATTCTTAAAGATAAATACTTTCCATCTGAGAATTTCATGGAAGCTAAGGTTGGTAATCGACCATCTTATGCTTGGAGGAGTATTTGTCAAGCCTGGGAAGTTTTGAAGCTTGGAGTAGGTTGGCGGGTGGGCAATGGTGAGAACATTAGAATTTGGGGTGATGCTTGGCTTCCTCCCCCTCACCCTTTTTTATTGTTTCCTCCCCCTGCCGCAATGGACCCAAACTCGAAGGTTGCTGCTCTAATTGATACATCCACGGGCTGGTGGAGTTATGAGTTCATTAATAGTCTTTTTGATCCAGGTGATGTGGCTCGTATATGTAGTGTTATGTTTAGTCCTCTTTTGAAGCCTGATCAGATAGTATGGAGAGGTAATGCTTCGGGGGTTTTTACAGTGAAGAGTGCATACCATTTGATTCTGGCTAATTCTGCTCAAGCTAGAGATGGAAGTTCTGCAAGGAGAATTGAAGACCCTTTTTGGAAGAATATTTGGCGGTTGCAGATTCCCCCCGTGGTTCGCCAATTCTGTTGGTTTGTGTGTAATAACCCGTTGCCCACCAAGCATAATTTGGCCTTGAAGAAGGTTGTCCCCAACCCAGAGTGTCCTATTTGTCTTGTAGAACTAGAGACGGTAGTCCATTGTTTGTTGAGCTGTCCCTCAGCGGTAGCAGTTTGGCAAGAAAGCAGTCGGTGTCTCCAGAAACTCGCTTTGTCGGCTAATGATGGTTAGGGGTTGGTCCGTCAATTCTTTGACAAGCTTACCAAATAAGTGGTGGAAGCTCTTATGGTGACTAGGATGATATGCCTGAGGAGGAACACCTTCGTGTTTGATAAGACTTTTTCCATCACCGGCGAGTGTGATGGAGAGCTCTAAACAAACACTGGCAAACTACATGAAAGCTTTTCACAGTAGAAATAGACCACAAGAGGAGATGATTTTGATCCCCAGCCGGTGGAGTAGACCCCCTCGGATGGAAAATGGAAGATTAATGTGGACGCGGCAATAGATCAAGGAGCCATGAAAATGAGAGTTGGGATAGTCATAAGAGATGCAATAGGGTGGTTTGTAGTAGCGCGGGCTCACCAAATTCCATTCATAGTTGACCCACTTATGGCAGAGGCAATAGCATCTTGGCATGCTATTTCTTTTGGCATGGAGATGGGGACATCCAAGGTGATTTTGGAAGGAAACTCTTTGGTGGTGATGTCGGCTTTGATGAAGAAGGAGGTTTGTACTCAAGCATATGGCCAAGTTATTGAAGATAAATGGTCTAGTTTTTCCTTTTTTAGCTCTGCTGATGTGAATCATGTTAAGAGAGGTGCTAATATGGTAGCCCCTGTTATTGCAAAATCTGCACTTTCGCAGCCGTTAGATCAGACTTGGAGAGGGGAGTGTCATTTTCTCATCCATAATATTGTACTCGGAGAGCGAGAATGAATTTATTGAGGAATGAAAGTAATCCTATTATTTTTTTTTTAAAAAAAAAAGGAAAAAAAAAGGGGGTCTCTTGAATTAACGTTTATAAAAATTGAATATATGTGATTTATTTTGCTTCCTTACGAGATAATTTACAACATACATTTACGTATTTTCATCCTTATTCCTAAATTTTTATTTTGTTTTTAAATTTATGCTCCGTTTGTTTCGGCGTAAAATAATTTTTGGAAAATGATTTCGGCATTTTACGGTGTTTGGTAAGGACGAAAATAATGGTCAACGAAAATCATTTTCAGTTTAACCGTAAAAGCTTCTTTAATTTTTGGAAAACGATTTACGGTGAAAATCGTAAATCGTTTTCCGAAATTAAACTCTTCGTCTTTGCACGCACGTTTAATATCCGATTGTCGGAATCCGGCAATAGTCAGTCGTTGAAATCTAGCCGGCGCCGAAATCAAGCAACATCTGTCCACTGAGAACTTGCCGGAGTCAGAATCCGGTGACATCCGGTCACCGTCGCCAGAGCCGGCAGACCAGATTCCGGCTGGATCTAGCCAAAATGGCAGGGATCCGGCCGGCTCTGGCCAAATTCGGCCGGATCTGACCGGATCCAAAGGAGTCCGGCTGGAATCCGACCATTTTGGCAGGATCCGGCCAAACCTGCTCGACGGAATCTGGCAACGGCGACCAGACGTTGCTGGATTCCGGCGACAGTCGCCAGACTTTGATTTTTGCCTTTCGTAATTTTTTCGTGTGAGCTAAACGCAAAAAAATATTTTCGAGAAAATCTCTCATAATTTTTTCGTGTGAGCTAAACGCCAAAAAATATTTTCGAGAAAATCTTTTTTTTTTAAAAATAATTTCGCCGAAAATATTTTACTACGGAAATCATTTTATGTCGAAACAAACGGAGCATAAATGTAACATTCTAATAGAATAACTCAAAACTTTTTTTTAAAACTACTTTGTACATTATCTATTATTTTTTTTAAAAAAATAAGCACATAATTAAGTACGTGATGCAATTTTAATTCGTAAAAATTCGTGCATGTCGCAGGTTATGTACTAGTTATATTTATTATATATAATAGGAGAATCAATAGGAAGATAAACCTATAATCGTGACACGTGACATTTCATACAGTTGACAAGTGTACCTATTTTGTGTAAAACATTCATTTAGTTTTTTTTTTTTTTAATAGAAAATAACTATACGTCGAAATTTACACTTTTGCCGCTCCCTCTCAATTATGAAAATGCGGCACTGCACATAAATCATATCCCCATTCCCCACAATCAAATTTACACTTTACTTTTGCCACTCCCTCTCAATCACGAAATTGTGGCTTATACACCCTCAAAAATAAATAAATAAATAAATAAATAAAATTTACACTTTTGCCACTCCCTCTCTCAATCACGAAACTGCTGTTTTTTTGGCAACAAACCATATAAAAAAACCAATTCATAAAAAACAGTATCAAATATTGTCTGTCTATTTCTCAGACTCTAAAGAACTCACCACCCTATCAGACTCTCAACCCTTTACGCTGATCAAGTAAGTTTTTTAGATAGTTTTTAGTACTCCGATTGTGTTTATTATGTTTAGTCGTGAGAATACTCATATTGTTCAAAAACTCATAAAACTCTGATATATATCTCAGTACAAATGCAAATCTATAACGAAGCAAAACGCTTATTTCTCTCTCTATATATATCTCAACAGATGGAAGAGTGACCAGAAAACGTAGTCAAACTTACGCACCCATATACTCCATATATATATATTTTGCTTTCTTGGAAGTGGAAAAATATACGGCAAATATTATTTGAGTAATTTCACTTTCTTTCTTTTTTTTTTTTTTTTTTAATTTATATATTATTTATATATATATATATAATTTTTTTTAATATGCAAAGAAATTTCATTGGAACCAAAGAAATAATACAAAAAAAAAAAAAACACAGTTCTTTTTCTATTATACGAGTATTTTTTGTTTTTCGTTGGTAGTCCGTTTTCATTTTTTTTCCCCTAATTTTATGTTCTAATTTATATACAAAAAATACAGTTCTTTTTCTATTATAGGAGTATTTTCTAGTTTCTATTTGCTGTCCATTTTGATATTTTGTCCTTATTTTCTGTTCTAATTTATATATTATTTTAATTTCTGCTCTAAAAGTTTTTTTTTTTTTTAAACATTATATATGCAAAGGATGATTGGGAAAAAAAAATAAAAAAAACTCTATTAGACATAACTTCTCTCTGTACCTATGAGACTATGAATTCATTAGAATCAGAGAAAATAAACAAAAAAGAAAAAAAAAACAACTATTTTTATTATGTATGATTATTTTTCTTTTTTCATTTGTCACCTGTTTTAATTTTTTGTCCTTATTTATGTTATAATTTATATATTATTGTTTATTTTTGCGCTAAAAGTATTTTCTTTTATAATATGTATGTGAAGGACAGTTGAAAAGAAAACAAAATCTCATTTTGATAAGACTTCTTCCTATACCTATTAATTACATTGAAAACGGGAAAAGTATACAAAAAAATACAATTCTTCTGTTTCCATTTTTTTTTTATCCTTTTTATTGTTCTAAATGTAGTTTCTTTTACGATATACATGCGAAGAACGGTCAAAAGAAACAAAATTTCTATTTGACAAGACTTTTTCTTACACATGAATTCCGGTCTTTGGCTTTGAATATAATATTATTTTATATTAATTAAATATTAGACCCGACACAAATATCTTTAAAGTAAACGTTTGCATTCTGTTAGGCATAGAACTTCTCTCCGATAATGTCTGAGGAAACGTTTGATGAAAAATGTTTCTATGAGTGCTTTTGTATTATCACGTTAAGTTCTTTTGTTTCAATGTTAGAAATCTCATATTCTTCAAACACTCATTAAGATATAAAAAGTGGTTTTAACTTTTTTTAATCTTTTGTTCTTTGGGATTACAATAAATGATCTCTTTAATATGTTTGCAAAATTTTAATTCATACAATTAAAATTATCTATTACTTTTAAAACATAAACACATGATGCAATTTTAATTCGTAAAAACCCACGTCATATGCTAGTATATATATAAAACTGGAAAAAAGTTCTTTGGTGGCCGGCCGGCCACCATGGTTACAAGCATATATGTCTAATGGGCTTGTTTGGCAAATGCTTGTACAGAATAGAGTAGTGGGTTGTTAATTTTAGAATTAGTAAAAAGTGATGATGTGATATAAAGTAAAAAGAATTTGTATAGAAAAGTGAAAAAATTTTGTATTGTAGTTAATTTTTTTTATTTGAATAGTAATAAAAAATTATTTATATGATATATAAAGTGAAAATGTTACGATGTTGATTGTTATTGAAAAATGTAAAAAAAGCGAGAAAAAATGTTTGCAGCCCACTATCGTGGCATGGCATGGCAAGTTCATTGCCAAGCAGGCCCAATGTGTCACCGGCCGATTAGGAGTTGGTAGCCTTTGAAAAATAAGTGGGCATCATTTTTAAAAAGTAGACGATCCATCAAAGATGTGAAACTTGTTGTACTTGAAACAAATTAACTAAAACGGCTTTAAAAAATACTTCCAAATCAATGTAAACGCCATATATGCTAAGTAGATGGCCCGTTGTCATTGGTAAACGTGTCCAATGAGTTAATCTTTGAACTTGGTTTGAGCTCCCAAGTAAAAGCATTCCGGCTCTACACTTTGAGCCACAGTATGCAACAAAGCGACATCATTGTTAAAATTTTGACAAGAATTTTGCAAAGAGGTAAAAGTTAAGAATTGATTTTGTGGGAGTCATGCACAATATTTGAAAAAAGTTCCAAAAATTGGTTTGTTAAAATTTTGGAAAGAGTTTCGTAGAAATTACAAATTGAAAAATATTTTTTTTTATATATATATTTTATAAAAAAAACTGGGTTTTATAAATATTTTGTGGAAACGCTGTTTTATTTTTGACAAGATCGAGTTTTTGTAGTTTGTTTTGAAAAATGTGTCAGTTAGAGGTTACATTTGAAAATCTATTTGGATAACGAGTCTTGAGAAAAGTTTTCGGTGTTTAAAAACTTACCAAACATGCCAAAATCTTTAAAGTTTCCTCAATCTGTGTAAGACAAGAAGCACACAAGAAAGTAGATTAATTCTTGATTCCAAGTGATCAGAGCCCTCCCCCCCTCCTCTCCTCTCTATGATCTCCTTTTTACATTTTTCTTTGTTTTGAAAGAAGGTACATCTACTGCATATATGCTTTTGTTCCACCGTACGTCTTTGCCCATGCACATCCTTCATCTGCCCCAGTGGCAATTCTAAGATTTGTTCGTTCTCCTCTTTTTCGAGCCTCTCCATTGCATGTGTTCCCTTTTCACCATCCTAGAGAGAGAGAATTTGGTTTGGGGTTTTTTGTGTAAGGGTGTCACAGAAAATAGAAACGGAAATTAAATAATGAAATGCATGGAATCGATAATCTGAGATTGGAATTACAAGTAATATAAGATTCTCCTCATCCACTCTCCAAAACATAAATCATCGATCACATCAATTCGATCTCTTCATCCCCTTTCCCCTACGGTGAGCCCATGAATCCAAGTAACTGCCAAGTAACTTCCCACATGCAACACACCCCACTAATATGATAACTGCTCACACGTACGTTAAGAATACTATTAACTTCCCCAATAACATATTGGTATTTCTCCTCCATCTCTTTCTAATTTGTTTTGACGGAAAATAGTTTGAGAAAGGATAAAAAGATCAAGTATGGTGTTTCCTGTTGATCCTCTCTACATCACATTACTTGTTCAAGCTTGATGAATGCTTTTTTTCTTCTTTTTTTTAGCAGATCGATCGCCACAATTAAAAGAGATGGAACTTGACCAACTACAAAATCTTGTTGCCCTGAGACAATTATATGGGCTTCTTCAAAATATTGGAAATGGCCTGCCAAACAAAAGCTCACAAAATGTAGGCCTTGTTAATTATTTTGATTTGTACCTGCTTTTTCTCTCATCTTATCATTATCATCCTTTTTTTTTTTTGGTATGCAAATACTACGAACAGTTGGGTGAGAATGCACGACTCTTGTTAAAAGAACTGCTTGACAATGCTACAGCAAAGGTACATCTCTTTTTTCTTTTCTTTTCTTTTTCTTTCTTTCTTTCTTCTTCTTCTTCTTTTTTATTTTTTTTATTTTTATTTTTATATATATTATTCAACCCCCCATGTGAATTAATTGTTCTTATTTGATGATTCAATTTCTCACGCTGGCCTTGTCAGATTATAGGTGTAGGTGCCTCTACCACACCCTGCTCATCTCATATTACTGATCCACCCATGTTATTAAGAGCTTCGAAATGTCGAGCAATCACTTCACCCATGAAACCAATACTCATCGATGAGGAGGAGGAGGAGGAGGAGGCAGTTTCAGAGCTTTCTAAACCCAGAATCTCTTCAAACAAACTCCATCAAACTGGTATAAAGCTAAAGCAATCAGCCAAAGATACAGAAAAGCCGACAATTTCAAACAAATTAGGACACAATCACTACTTAAGCCCATCTTTTTCTGGATTGCGACGAGCGGAAGAGAAGGGAGTGGTGACAAGTAGTTCCTCAAGCTGTGTAGCAAATGAGAGAGAGAAAAAAGCCCGTGATTTTTCAGAGGACGTCAGATATGCAGTCAAACAAATTGAATCTCGCATTTCAGCTTTGCAACCTTCTTCTCAGACAAAGACCAGTGCAAGGAGTTTCGCTGGTGATCAGCCTGTATTTTTGGGAGGAGGACTTCATAGGGAACGCGACTGGCGTTGCCAAGAAAGAGCGAGTGGCGACTATGTTCACGGGCTCAGGGTCCCTACGGATCACAATGGCCTTGCCAAGAGGATGATGGGTCAGCTATCCAAAGAGAATCACAAGCCGAGTAGAGAGAAAAAGCTGCCGCTTCAGATGCCAATCAGACCAACTCTGCTATATCACAAGCCTAGTACTTCTCAGAACAGAGCTGAAGTAAAGACCAGTAAGCTTTCACCGCGTCATCTTGAGCGTGATGGCGGCTCTTCAAGTTCAGGGTCGACATACTTATCCTCTCCTACTGATCATCAACAAAGTAGTAGTACTAGTAGTAGTTCATCATTGCGAAGTCAGACAGACAGTACTGCAAGCATGGCACATGAAAGTAGCACTACTAGGGAGAGAGTGGATGCTACCCGAAGAAGATACAGATCGGGCCGTCGGAGGAACCCCGGACGCTTGAGGAGATTCAAGAACAAGCTAGGACTCGTCTTTCACCACCACCACCACCATCACCATCATCATCACAATTACCGTGATGGTGATCATCATAGTGGTAATTCCCGTTCTATGTGGAAGCCGTTGCGGAAGATGTTTCACCATGCTAACGCGAATGTGGTCAATGAGAAGTTGAAAAAATCAACGGTCGCTAAAGTGCCACACAAGAACCATGTTGGACATTTTAACACGCTGGTGGAAGGGCTGTTGAGGCATGTTGGGCGTCAAAAGACACGGAAGAGGATTGGGGGTGTTGGTAGTAAGAAGGTGGCAAAGAAGTTCCAGTGGTGGCAGAGGTTTCGACGCCACGGTGGAGTGAAGCTGCCCAAAAGGAGGCGTGTTAGAGTAGGTTTTTGAGGCAAAAAGCGCAGCTAAAGATGATGATGAGTTAATTAAGAATGAATTTTTGCATTTTGTGGAATATATATATATATATATATATATATATATATATATATATATATATAATGTCTAGTTTATTTTGCTATTTGACAAACATTTAGAAGAAGAATCTCCTGCTAACTCTCTCTCTATCTTCACCAATTAATCCTGCAAATTATCTTCGAGTAATAATACTATTACCTAACGTGTTGTAACGTTAAATTATATGAATTCAATCACAAGAGCATATATAAATAATAATAGTGGCACGTGTTTTTATGTTTGTCAAACAAACTTGTGCAACATTACTAATTGATTTGCCTACTACGGCAAACAACGTACCGGAATATATCAAATAGAATCCATATTTCCGTTATTCTATTTAAAAGAGAAATGATCAATTAACAAGTATGCAGGAGTTGATTATTGTTTCGATATTACATTTTACGGTCAAGACTCCCTCGAAGAAGTAGCCTAAATCTTATTCGTGTATTTTATTAATATATATTTGATTCACATTAAGTGGGCTCAATTTTTCCACTACGTTGTTTTAGTTTGTAATGTCACGTGTGAAATTAGATATTTCAACTTACGGCTTTGTCTTAAAAGCTGCGGGGCATTACAGCCTTTCACACGCTCTGTTACGATCACCGGCCACTTTAACCAATTCAGGCAAAGTGTAAGTCTCCTTGTTCTTGGAAACAATAAGTTTAATTGTATTGGTTAAATGAGACTGTCAAGGACCGGAGGATCATATCCACCTGAAATTGACAATCAATCTCTGTACCCAAAACCTCCATGCGATCATATCTTGACAATGCATATGATTGCAAACCGGAGCTCCGATCCTTTAGCCATATTAGTATCAATCAGGGTTCCCTGCCGTGTCCTGCCTTTTTTCACCAAACTTCTCCTTCAGACTAGCCATGATGTCTAAAGCAAGTGAAAAGTCATGCATCTCATGCTGGAGTGCATTTGATAGAGACATCAAGATGCATGTAACACTTTTATTATCTCATTGAACTTTTGCTAGCGATCATATCGTTGTTTGTCCTATTGAGCGAGCCGCATCCAAAGCTGAAAATTTTGGACAAGGCTGAGACAACATAAAATTATGCCCTTCAGCCGTCAGCATATTATCCAAATGACCAAATTACGTTTCCAGCCTTCGTAATTTGGTCCAGTCAATATAGTAGTGTCAATAGGGCTAATGAAAAATAGAACATAATCAAGGCATGTCAATTTTGCAAACAAAAATTTAATATGGAACCCAAATCATATATAAGCCGAGTTCTTCCTTAGAATGGTACAAAATGGTGACACGTGGCAAAAATTCATACTTTTTAGTGACTAAACCGGTCCTTTAAGTACTGAACCGATCTTTTAAATAAAATTGAACCGGTCTATTTAATGTCTCTCTCTCTCTTTCTCTCTCTCTCAATTAATGTTACAAGTAGGACTCTTTTATAAAAAAATGTGTTTCTTTAGTATTTTATATTTTTGGTTGAAATCTAAATATGTTTACATTTTGTTTGTGAAATTTTTGGTTGAGCAGTTCTTCATTTGAATGTTTGTAAGATTTTTTTTATTATTTTTTATTCGTTCATTTGCTTTTTCGAATATTCAGAATTATATAAGATTGAAATATAATAGGTATCACATCGACAATAAAAAATTTTTTTGCTAATATTTTTTTTTTAATGCTTTGATAATCAAAATCATAGTTTTCTTTTTACTATTTTTCTTCTTCATACTTATTTTCATTTTAAACTACACCTATGGGAACACATATTTTAATATGTTTTAATTTATATGAATTAAACTAAAAATAAGGGTTTTATGTTTTAATTCATTTGAATGTTTTATGTGATATTTGTTTTTCTTGTATGTGATTTACACGATTTTCACTTATTTTTTGGAAGTGTTATTCTGCTTTTGAAAGCAAAAAAATGCAAAATTTATTTGATTATTGATAGAAATGCATTTAAAACACTAAAGAGTTAATTAAGCATTAAATTTGAAATGCTTTTTTTTTTTTTAATGTTCAAAATTATATAGATTTTATTTTTATTGAAACATAATAGCTAGGTACGTATCATACTAACAATATCATAGATTCCTACTATTAATGCTTTGATAATCAAAATCCAAGTTTTTCTTTTGCTATTCTTTGTCCTTTACATTTCTTTCCATTTTAAACTACACATGTTTTAAATATTTTAAATGTTTTAATTTATATGGATTAAAACTAAAATTATGGTTATTTTGATAATAAATTTTTATGTGATTTATATATTCATCCAGTGTTCTTTGTGCAATGGAGAATTATGATACGTGGCATGAATCCATAGTTTTTAAACACTAAACCAGGCTTTTAAGTAAAAAAAAAAACCAGAAAATTTTAAAGGTTGAACTGGTTTTGTCATGATTTAAATAAATTTATTGTGCTTTAATGAAAAAGATCATGGGCGTTAATCTGCATGAAACCAAAATAAGGATTTTTTCGCATTATATCATTAAGTGTCATTATAGCCACATTAAGTTGTGAGATTTTTTTAAAAAAATTAAAATTAAAAACATGCATTAATTCCAAGTGGTCAGATTTTTATTTTTTTTTCTCCAAAATTTTATTTAAAATTTTTTCCATATATGAGATTTCCTTAAGTTCAAAATTTTAATGTACAATATTATGGTTTCGAAATTTATAACTCTCCAAAATTATAGAGAGACAAAATTTAAAACTAAAAACGTATTATATTAACTGCCCATAATTGACCATATAAGTATTGCATGCATTAATTCTAAAGAAACCATACAAGTAAGCTGAAAAGTTATATTACTCTCTTAAATTGGTTATTTATACTTCTTTCTCTTTAGGGTTTGAAACATCTTGAACTGTGAAATCAAAAGCATCCAGCAATGACATTCAAGAGAAGATCAGAGTGTTGAAATACATAATTTTGTTTTGTTTTTTTTTTAAGGACTTTGCTTTCTTTTTCTTTTCTTTTCTTTTTTTTTCTTTTTTTTTGGAGGTTGAAGGACTTCAGATTTTATGCATTTTATATTTAGAATCTAGATATTCTTCTGCTATTTTTCTTTTCTTTATACTTTTCGTTTTCAACCATGTCTACCTATGCGAATAAATTTTCATAAGACATGTTTATTTTTCTCTATATTTTTTTTTCCTAATATTCAGAATTATTTGCATTTTATTTGTATTGAAATATAATAGGTATCACACAAAGATTCTTACTAATTTTGTATTAATGCTTTGATATTTAGATTAAACTATGTATTTTTTTTTTAATATTTTTTTTCTTTATACTTTTCATTTTAAACCATGTATATGTATGGGAACAAATATTTAAACATGTTTTAATGTATATGCATTAAACTAAGTTAAAGACTTATGTTTTTCGAAATTTAATTTTTTTTGTTTATGTGATTTACTCCATTTTTAGCCAATTTTTTGAAGGTGTTTTTATGCTTATGAAAGCAAAACAAGGCAAAAATTGGCAAAAATTTATTTGATTGTTGTGCATAAAAAGAATATAAATACTTTTGAAACACCGAAAAGATATTAAGCATTGAACATAATGTGAGAATTTGTTTGATTGCGTTAAATGTTTAATGAAAGATTTTGTTTTATTTTGTATTCGTAAAAAAATATTTTGTTTAGTTTGTTCAGTATTTTTTTAAATGTTTATAATTACTTGGGTTTTGTTTTTATTTAAATATAATAGGTATCACACTAATAATATCATAGATTCCTACTAATTTTTTATTAATGCTTTGGTAATTAGATTAAAACATATTTTCTTCTTGCTATTTTTTTTTTCTTTATACTTTTTTTTTCGTTATAAACTATTCATATGGGCACAAAATTTTTACCATGTTTTAATTTATATGGATTAAACTAAAATTAAGTGTCTTATTTTTTAGTTATTTTGAATGTTTTAAGAAATATTTTTGTTTTCGTTTGTATGATTTACTCGATTTTCAGCCATTTTGTTTAGTTTACTATGTATTTTTTTTAGAATGTTCAGAATTATATGGGTTTTATTTGTATCGAAATATAATATGTATCACACCAATAATATTAGAGACTCATGCTATTTTTTTTTTATTAATGCTTTGATAATCATAATCTACAGGTTTTCTTCTTGCCTTCTTTTTTTCTTCTCTTTTTTTTTTCTTTCTTTATACTTCTTTTTATTTTAAACTACTGATATGGGAACAAAAATTTTAATATGTTTTAATTTATATGGATTAATATGTTTTAATATATTTGAATTTTTTAATGGTTTTTTTCTTTCTTTTTTTTTGGTATGCTTCACTTAAAAAAAAAAAATTTGAAGTATTTTTTCTGCTTTTGAAAGCAAAATAAGGTAAAAAATTATTTTATTAAGCATTAAACGTGATGTCAAAGGATTTATTTGATTCATTAAATGTTGAGTAGAAAAATTTGTTTTATTTTGTAGGATTTGGCTTAGGTGCTGTAAAAAAAAATTGCAGCACCATCTTGACCATTGAAAAAACTACAGTACCTACGTTGTAATATTTGGAATTTAAATTTCTCTTTTGCTATTTTTTTTTTATACTTCTTTTCATTATAAACTACACCAATATGAACAAATATTTTTAAAAATTTTGCTTTTTTTGGGTTAAAATAAACTTAAGGGTCTTAACCTTTATTTTTTTTTATGGGATAAATATATTTTAGCTCCCTAAACTATCACCCTTTCTCCGGATGGCCCTCCAAACTACTAATGCTTAGATTCTGGCTCCCCAAACAACCACTTTCTAATTTTTTGGCTTCATCCGTCCATTTATGCCGTCAATTCTAAACGGAATTCTGAAAATAGCTCTCCTACACTTTGAAATTCCCACGGTTAAGGGAGAGATATTTTCGAATTTTTTGCCAATTTCTGTTAGAATTGACGGTATAAATAGACGGATGTGGCCAAAAAATCAGAAAGTGGTAGTTTGAAGGGCCAGAATCTAAGCATTTGTAGTTTGGGGAGCCATCCGGAGAAAGGGTGGTAGTTTGGGAGACTAAAATATATTTAACCCTTTTTTATTGAAAGATGTGTGATAATTTTTTTTTTTTTTTTACAAGCATTTTTTAAGCTATAATAAAAAGTACGATGAAGATATGTTTAAATTCTGAAACTAAATTATAATGAAGAATCCCGCGCATTGAACGTGATGTGAGATGATTTATTTGATTCGTTAAATGTTTAGTGAAAATTTTTGTTTTATTTTGTAGGATTTGGCTTAGGTACTGTAAAAAAAGAAAAAATTACAGTACCATCTTGACCATTAAAAAAACTACAGCACCTATTTTGTAATATTTAAAATTTAGATTTTTTTTTACTTTTTTTCGTTATAAACTACTCCTATGTGAACAAATATTTTAAAAAGTTTTACTTTTTTTGGGTTAAAATAAAATTAAGGGTTTTAACCTTTATTGTCTTTTTATTGAAAGATGTGTGATAGTTTTTTATTTATTTATTTTTTACAAGCAATTTTTAATCTATAATAAAAAGACTAAGTATGTTTAAATTCTGAAACTAGTTACAATAAAGAATCATGCGAATAGCGCGGGTTATGAGCTAGTAACTATAATATATTAGAATGCAACAACCTAATCCCGCAATTAATATCACTCAAAAGCGAGTAAACATTAATTACTATAAGTAAGCAAGAACTATTCTCATTATTAATGTCATCTAGGTATCTTATTCTAAAAAATTAATAATTTTTCGCTCTTCCCTAAGCCTCTAAGTTTAAGATAACAAGAACACTAGCAGGGAGATTATCATCTTACTTAGTCAAGTGTACACGATTGTATATAGATTCAATGTGATCCCCAAGCAACACCACATCAGCGTGGGTCATTCCCGATGTAATGACATCTCATCTATCCCACAAAAGCGTATGGTTGTAATCCCCAAAGTAAAACACCCTCTGGCAGGTAGCATAGCCCATGGTCAAGGCGATGTGCTCTACTTTACATTACTATAGACCAACAAATTACAATGGAGGCCGTGAGACACAAAACTCTTGAATTTTTCTCCCACTCGATATTTTAAAACAATGAGTTTTCTTAAACCAATTGTGATCTGGCATTGCCCTTTCATAACATTCTTAATATGGATTGAAATCCTAATCTCATAAAGAATACTAGTTCGGGTAGTAATCCTAGTCAAACGAGGAATAATAATCAAGTAAAAGTCTTATTTAAATTAGGAGTCATAATCTCATTAGGAATCCTAAATAGGAGTTCAAGTCTCAATTGAAATCCTAGTCAAACTAGGTCTTATAGTCTCCGTAGGAATCCTAATCCTATTTTAAATTTGGAGTCCTAATCTCATTAGGAATCCTATTTACAATAGGAGTCCAAGTCCCATTAGAAATCCTAATCTCATTACGTTTTTTAATCATTGTAGGAATACTAGTCAAACTAGGAATCCTAGTCATTCTAGGAGTCCTAGTTGGACTTCATTTTTGGCATCCTAATCTCATTAGGGTTCCTTATCTAACTAGGATTTAGACATTTTAATCAAATTAGAATGCCTAAAATGAATCAATCCATTTTGGGAATGACTTTCATAAAATGGGAACCCTACCCAACAAGAGAGGGTTAACCCAATCCAATTAGAAAACCTTATTCCAATCTCATTGGAATTTTGTCTTGTCTTAGGTTTACGAGTCAAAAGTCCCACTCCTACTAGGAAAACATTTAAACCTATACCATATAGGAGACAACTAAAGTCAAGATTTGAATTGCATTCAAAGTCCCATTCAAATTAGGTTGGGTTTTTGAGAAAACCCTAAAAACCTCTTCCAAGGGGCAGCTGCCACCCTTGGGGTGCTTGCCCCTTGGGGCAGCCACTGAGGTGATGCGGCAGCCCCACCTCAAGATGGCAGCCTAGCCATGGTTGGACCCATGGCTAACCCAATGGGTGGCCATGGGTTGTACCAATGGCCAAACAACCACCATGCTAAAAAAATAATCTTTTGTGTTTCAAAACGATGTCAGAATATTCAAAAATACTTTTTGAATCAAAGACATCAACAAAAGAATTCAATTAAACATCAAACATGTTTAACAATCAAAATATGCATTCAAAGTTAAGAACTTGAAGACACTCTTCAAGAACACATCATAATCACATCATACAATGATTTAATAATGATCTAAACATGTTATACAATCAAAGAAACAAACTTTCCATGATGATCAAACAAGATTAAATCAATCAATATTGCATGTTGCTGGAAAAAATAATCTCAGCAATGTTGCAACGTTAAAAAGAATTGGAAAACATGCCTAGAACTCTTCTAAAACATTAATCTAATGTTTTTAACATGTTAGCCATGTTTTAAACATGCCAAATCAATCAAAGAAAGAACTTTTCAAAGAGTATAAAGCATGCAAAAAATAATCAACATGAACACATGTTGCTGGAAAAAATTCTAGCACCATTGTTTTGATGCAAACAATTTAATCAATGATTAAACATGCAACCAGAATCTTGAATCAAGGTCCTAACATGTTAATAATCATTCTAAAGGACCAAGAAACATCAAAACCAAGTCATGAGAGCCGCTGGAAAAAATTCCAACAGCAGCCCCAACCTGTTTGGATAGTTGCAGTTTCCATCTCTTTTGCTTTTTATCCCTCCTCTTTGTCCGAATTAGTTGGGGAAGTGACTCGGATTGATTCCTACAGTGATGTCCTACTCTCAACCAATGCCTACCTTCATTAAGCCTCCTTTGTCCTTAGTAAGACCATCCTACACCAATTCAATGCCACAATGTTTTATGTCCATCTCCTTACAATTCAAATATCAATTTTTTTTTTTTTTTCCTAAGCAAGAAAGGCATGCAAAAAATACCAACTATGACTATTCTATCTGAATGTGGCTACAAGAACACCAACCCGCGAGGAGCCGCACATAAAGGGTCCAGACAGCCAGAACCGCAAGCGCTCCTTCAAGTCCGACTAAGTCATTGCCTAACCCCGCTACATCAGGGCGTCAATGGGACCTAAAGTGGCTAACACTAATCAGGCTTGTGTGGAGATTTCCATTGCGGGATTCAAACCCACGCCCTAGTTCGTGCCAAATCTCTTGGGAATTTCCTTGAGTCCACTGAATCACTACCACTACTGATGGTAGAAAAAAAGAAAAGAAAAAAAAGATATCAATTGTGGGGAAAATAGTAGAATGAGAGAATAATTGATTTACCAACTTTCTGAAATTGAAATTGAAGCTTACAAAACAATAAATAATTATTTATTTTTTATTTTAAAAAAAATTAAGTTTCAAAATTTAATAGTAGGAAACAATTCTACGACAATCAACAATAAACAAATTTTCAAGCAAACAGGACGCTTTGAAACTTTTGTAACTTTTTTCAACTATAAAATTTAAGGAACTATTATTTCTCAATGCAATTGAAATAATTATAATTACAGGGACCAAAATAAGAGTGCCAATTCATTCCTAAAGCCTGCAAACTGCAGACCAGGGAACGGACTTTCTCGTACAAAGCTATGTAATGTAGCTAACAGTCACAACAGGGAAAAAGGGGTGGAAAGAGCCATGGAGAAGATACCACTGCCTAGGGCTATTTCTACAGAACTATTTTACAAGATGGCGTTCAAAACGACTCGATTTGACATGCCAAAAAAGGTGAAAAGGATTTTTCTTTCTTTCTTTTTTTTTTCCGAAAAACAAAAAATTCTCTGCATTTTTTAATTTTTGGCCTGCACAAGCATATGTGGAATCTTAAGACAAATAACTTGGATGTAAGGCCAGATTCAAAATTTGTGTCCACAGCACATTCTGTTACCTTTGCTTAAGAGTTGCAATGGAAGGAACAGGAAAGATGATCAATCCTTGGTCCTGAAGCAGTGAGATTCGAAGTGCAAGTATTGCATACATACTTTGTTACTTGAAGTAGTCTTGCCGCAAAATTGCGACAAAATTGGGAGGTGATCCGTCTTCTTCCTTCTGCTTCCAAACTTCACCATTGCCTTGGATGTACCATGATACTCTCGGAGATATTGGTGTATACAAATCTGCAGGTTTACAAAATCAGGCCAGGCAAAATGCTTTTCTGACGAAGAATCCCAATTTTTATCAACTTTGTTAAAAAGTTGTCATGGCATTAATATTGCTCAATAGAAAACAATTATAGACAAAAAAAACAAAACTGGAATAGTAAACTAGAATACCCAAATATTGTCATGAAAGTCATCGTGGATGATCTTTGTGAAACATATCAAATACGAATTTAATCTAAAAACACATTGGCCTCTGCAATGCCATCCTTTCCACAATCACCATCAGCTGGTGCCTTAAACAAATTGACATTCAGAATGCTTTCTTACATGGTTTTTTGAAAGAGCAGGTCTTTATGAAACAACCCTCTAGATTTACTCATCCACAGTTTTCAGATCATGTTTGCCATCCGGAAGGCGATCTATGGATTGAAACAAGCTCCGAGAGCTTGGTTTTCTCGTTTGAGCAATAAACTTCTTCAACTTGGTTTTGTGGCTTCTCAGGCAGATTCATCATTGTTTATTTTTCGGGGCCGTGATTACTGTTTGTTCATTTTAATTTATGTTGATGACATCATATTGACTGGTTCTTCTGCTGCAGCAATTGAATCTTTACTTGTTCAACTTCAACTGGAGTTTGCTATTAAGGATCTTGGCTCTTTGCATTATTTTCTAGGTGTTGAAGTCATTCTAGTCAGTAGTGGTATTATACTTTCATAACAACATTACATTATCTCTTTTGCAGCATGCTAGCATGGTGACGGCAAAACCAATCACTTCTCCTATGTCATCTGCCCCTACCTTTATTTGATGGGGATCCTTTTGAGGATCCTAGTCTTTATTGTAGCATTGTAGGCTCTCTCCAATATCTATCATTCACCAAACCTGATATTATGTTTGCAGTTAACGAAGTGTGTCAATTTATGCAACGGCCAATAGTTACTCATTGGACTGCAGTTAAACGTATCCTTCGGTACCTGAAGGAAACTGTTGGTCATGGATTGCTCATTCAACGCTTATCTTCTTCTCTAATAGCTTACTCTGACGCAGATTGGGCAGTTTGCTCAGATGACAGAGAATCTACAGGTGGTTACTATATTTATATGGGTTGCAATTTAATTTCTTGGGCTGCTAAGAAGCAAAATACAATCTCTCGTTCTAGCACAGAAGCAAAGTATCGTACTATTCACTACAAAAAATTTGATCATTAGCGGCCAACAAATTTGGCCGCTAATGATGTTATTTTGGCCGCTATTAATAAATAGCGGCCAAATTTGGCCGCTAAAGAGTGGCCGCTAATAGTCCGACGCTAAAGACTATTAGCGGCCACTTTTTTTAGTCGCCGCTAATAATTGTTTTATAGCGGCCACCAAGTTCGCCGCTAAAAGTAATTTTATCCGCCGCTAATAATTGTTAACTGAGTCTAAAATCGCCGCTAATACTAGACTATTAGCGGCGACACGTATGTGGCCGCTAATAGTTAAAATAGTCGGGTATTATTAGCGGCCACATGAGTGGCCGCTAATAGTCTAGTATTAGCGGCCACACATGTGGCCGCTAATAATACCCGATTGATTTAACTATTAGCGGCCACATTTGTGGCCGCTAATACTATTAAAAAATTGAAAAAAAATATATATATATATATATACAAAAAAAAAAAAAAAAAAGATCCATTTAACTTCATTGCATTAATTAAATCTCTATATACAATTAATACTACTAAAAATGAAAAAAATATATATATAAATACAAATAAAACTAAATACAAATACATCATTAAAAAAAAAAAAAAAATGTTTACCCCCAACGCACCCCCTCTCCTCATCTCTCCTACTAGCTCAAATCCGACAATTTTTTCAGATCCGGCCATTTTTTCAGTGCCCCTCACCAAGCAAAATATATTCCAAACAAAAAAAAACGGAGGAGATGAAGTATAAGAAATTAAAAATGACCCATCGGGATCTCACAACTGATAAAACTCCTGGACATCTGCAAATTCAACCCCAAAAATATGAATTAACAAAATTTGCAAAAAAACAAAAAGAACATAAAAGAAATGGAAACCCACAAAGACAAAGAAGAAGAAAGTGGAGAAGAGTAAGGTACCTTTTCCTTCTTGTTTCTCTTTAAAATTGAAGTATATTTCAATAATTGCAATAAATAAACCAAAATCTGAAACAAAGACAAGAGAGACAGAGCTGAGATATGTCACAAAATTTGCAAAAAAAAAAAAAACAGAAAAGAAAAGAAATAGAAACCACAAAGACGAAGAAGAAGAAAATGGAGAAGAGTAAGGTACCTTTTTCTTCTTGTTTCTCTTTAAAATTGTAGCAGATTTTAATAAATCAAATATCTGAAACAAAGACCAGAGAGAGAGAGAGAGGAGAGACGAGAGTTCTGAGAAATGAGAAATGAATCAAATGAAGTTGAGAGAGAGAGAGTAAAGAGAGTACAGGCTATTTAGAAAGAAACAAAAAAAACATTGAAAAAATAAAAAAAAATTTAACTTTTGGGGGTGAGGCGCGCGCGGGACACGAAAATTTTTCGTGTCCCTCGCGCACCCCTGCACCCCCTCCCCCCCTTCACCCAAAAGGCTCAATCATGAGCTTTTTGATTTTTTAATTCATTTTTATTTTTTTTTGAAATCAACACCTCAGAATTGCAAGATCACAGCAAGGCTTTAAAGCCATTCAGTCCCGAAAGATGGTAATTTGGTGTTTGATATCATCACCGGCGTTTTAATTCATTTTTTGAATATATATTGGTTTTTTTTCTTAATTTTCATATATATTTTTTTTGTTTTTTTTTTAAAGAAAAATTATTTTTCGTTTTTTTAATTTAATAAAAAACAGGTTTTTCTTTTTTATTTTTCGTTTGTTTTCTTTTTTCTAAAAAAAATTGTGTTCATAATTATTATGTATTTTTTCGGTTTTTTTTTTAAATAAATTATTTTTTGTTTTCTATTTTTTTTTTCATTTTTCTTTAATTTTTTTAATTCCTTTTTTTTTAAATAACTTTTTTTTTTGAAAAATTAGTTTTTTATTTTTAATTTTAAGTAAATTTTGAGTTTAAAAAAAAATCGTTCTTTTTCTTCTTCTTTTTTTTTTAATTTTAATTTTGTTAATTTGTTTTTAAAAAAGTTATTTTTATTTTTATTTTTATTCAAATTTATAGACATTTTTGTCTTATTAAAAAAAAAAACCATTTTTGCCTTATATAGTATGTCAAACTAACATATTAGATCATCCGATCAATCATGGTAGATCATCCGATCAAGATAGATCAATAGGATCGATAGATCATTCGATAGATCATGGTAGATCATCTAATCAATCATGATAGATCAATAGGATCGATAGATCATCCGATCGATCATGGTAGATCATCCAATCGATCATGATAGATCAATAGGATCGATAGATCATCCGATCGATCATGGTAGATCATCCAATCGATCATGATAGATCAATAGGATCGATAAATCATTCGATCGATCATGATAGATCATCCGATCAATCATGGTAGATCATCCGATCAATCATGGTAGATCATCCCATCGATCATGATAAATCAATAGGATCGATAGATTATCCGATCAATCATAGTAGATCATCCAATCGATCATAATACTTCAATAGAATCAATCGGATGATCTATCGATCCTATTGATCTATCATGATCTATCGATCCTATTGATTTATCATGATTGATCGGATGATCTATCGATCCTATTGATCTATCATGATCGATTTGATGATCTACCATGATTGATTGGATGATCTATCGATCCAATTGATCTATCATGATCGATCGGATGATCTATCGATCATATTGATCTATCATGATCGATTGGATGATCTACCATGATCCATAAGATAATCTATCGATCCTATTGATATATTTTAATCAATTGGATGATCTACCATGATTGATCGGATGATCTATTGATCTTATTGATCTATTGATCTTATTGATCTATCATGATCGATCGGATGATCTACCATGATTGATCGGATGATCTATCGATCATATTGATCTATCATGATTGATCGGATGATCTACCATTATTGATCGGATGATCTATCGATCCTATTGATCTATCATGATCGATCGGATGATCTACCATGATTGATCGGATGATCTATCGATCCTATTGATCTACACGATCGATCGGATGATCTATTGATCTTATTGATCTATCATGATCGGTCGGATGATAGATCGATCAATAGGATGGATAAATCATCCGATCGATCGTGATCGATCCATAGGATCGATAGATCATCCGATCGATCGTGATCGATCATTAGGATTAATAGATCATTCGATCAATCGTGATTGTATCGATCAATAGTATCGATAGACCATCCCATCGAAAGTGATAGATCAATAGGATCGATAGATTATCCGATCGATCGTGATCGATCCATAGGATCGATAAATCATCCGATTGATTGTGATCGATCCATAGGATCGATAGATCATCCGATCGATCGTGATCGAACAATATGATTGATAGATCATTCGATCCATCGTGATAGTATCGATCATATCCGATCGATCGTGATAGATCAATAGGATCGATAGATAATCTGATCGATCGATAGGATTGTTAGACCATTTGATCAATCGTTATAGTATCGATCATATCCGATCGATCGTGATCGATCAATATGATCGTTAGATCATCCGATCGATCGTTATAGTATTGATCCTATCTGATCGATCGTGATCGATCAATAGGATCTATCCCATCGATCGTGATCAATCCATAGGATCGATAGATCATCTAATCGATCATGATAGATCCATAGGATCGATAGATCATCCAATCGATCATGATAGATCCATAGGATTGATTGATCATCCGATCGATTAATAGGATCGATAGATTATCCGATCAATCATGGTAGATCATCCGATCGATCATGATAGATCAATAAGATCGATAGATCATCCGATCAATCATGGTAAATCATCCGCTTGATCTTGATAGATCCATAAGATCGATAGATCATCCGATCAATCATGGTAAATCATCCGCTTGATCTTGATAGATCCATAAGATCGATAGATCATCCGATCGATTATGATAGATCATCCAATCGATCGTGATTTATCGATAGGACCGATAGATCATCCGATCGATCCTGATCAATAAATATGACCAATAAATCATCCGATCGATCGTGATCGATTAATATGATCGATAGATTATTCGATCGATCTTGATAGACCAATAGGATTGATAGATCATTTGATCGATCGTGATAGAGGTCGACTGATCAGACTTCACACAATGAAGGTTTGATCGATTAATATGATTGATAAACCATCTGATTGACCATAATGCATTAATTATGAAAACAATTTTTTTTTTTTTTTTAAAAAAATAATAATGAAAAACTAGTTTTCTATTAATTTTTTTTTAAAAAAAAAAGAAAGAAAAAAGAATGATTTTTTTTTTTTTTTTTTGTTGAAAGAAAAACCAAAACTTAACTTTTTTTTTATTTATTTTAAAAAAAAAAAAATCTCGAAAAACAAAATTAGTTTTTACAAACAAATTAAAAAAATTAAAGAAAAACAAAAAAAAATTAAAAATGAAAAATATTTTTTTAAAAAAAAAACGAAAAACGAAAAAAGAAAAAAGTAAAAATATTATTAGTGGCCATATAAAAAAGTGGCCGCTAATAATCATCCAATCGATCGTGATCGATCGATAGGACCGGTAGATCATCCGATCAATCCTGATCAATCAATAGGACCAATAGATCATCCGATCGATCAATATGATCAGTAGATCATTCGATCAATCTTAATGGACCAATAGGATCGATAGATCATTTGATCGATCGTGATAGAGTTCGACTGATCAGACTTCACACAATGAAGGTTTGATCGATTAATATGATTGATAAACTATCTGATCGACCATAGTGCATTAATTATGAAAACAATTTTTTATTTTTTAAAAAAACCTAGTTTTCTATTAATTTTTTTTTTAAAAAAAGGAAAAAGAACGATTTTCTTTTTGTTTGTTTTGTTGAAAGAAAAACCAAAAATTAACTTATTTTTTTTTAAAAAAAATAAAAAATAAAACCAATTTTTAGGAAAAAAAATAGTTTTTACAAACAAATTAAAAAATTAAAGAAAAACAAAAAAAAAAAAAACTAAAAATTTTGAAAATAAAAAAAAAAAAACCGAAAAAAGAAAAAAAGTAAAAATATTATTAGCGGCCACATATATTTCAAAAAAACAAACGAAAAAATAAAAAGAAAAACTTGCTTTCTATTAATCTATTTTTTTTCTAAGAAAAAAAAAGGAAAAAGAACGATTTTTTTTTTGTTGATAGAAAAACCAAAAATTAACTTTACTTTTTATTATTTTAAAAAAATTAAAGAAAAAAAAAATTAAGAATGAAAAATATATATTTAAAATAAAAACAAACAAAAAAAATGAAAATTTTGAAAACATTAAAAAAAAAAAAAAACGAAAAAAGTTAGCACATATTATTTTGAAAACATAAAAAAAGGCTAAATATTATTAGCGGCCACTTAATCAACTATTAGCGGCCACAAATAAAGTGGCCGCTAATAATTGATTATTAGCGGCCAAAAAAGCGGCCGCTAATAGTTCTGGAAAACATTTTTTTTTTAAAAAAAAAAACAAACAAAAAAATAAATAAAATAAATAAAAAAGAAAAACTAGTTTTCTATTAATCTCTTTTTTCTTTTTTCTTTTTTTTTTTAAAAAAAGGAAAAAGAACGATTTTTTTTTTATAGAAAAACCAAAAATTAACTTTTCTTTTTATTATTTTAAAAAAACCAATTTTTTTTTAAAATATTTTTTACAAACAAATTAAAAAAATTAAAGAAAAAAAAAATTAAGAATGAAAAATATATATTTAAAATAAAAACAAACAAAAAAAATGAAAATTTTGAAAACATTAAAAAAAAAAAGAAAAAACGAAAAAAGTTAGCACATATTATTTTGAAAACATAAAAAAAGGCTAAATATTATTTGCGGCCACAAATAAAGTGGCCGCTAATAATTGATTATTAGCGGCCAAAAAAGCGGCCGCTAATAGTTCTGGAAAACAATTTTTTTTTTTTTTTTTTTTAAAAAAACAAACGAAAAAATAAAAAGAAAAACTTGCTTTCTATTAATCTATTTTTTTTCTAAGAAAAAAAAAGGAAAAAGAACGATTTTTTTTTTTGTTGATAGAAAAACCAAAAATTAACTTTACTTTTTATTATTTTAAAAAAATTAAAGAAAAAAAAAATTAAGAATGAAAAATATATATTTAAAATAAAAACAAACAAAAAAAATGAAAATTTTGAAAACATTAAAAAAAAAAAAAACGAAAAAAGTTAGCACATATTATTTTGAAAACATAAAAAAAGGCTAAATATTATTTGCGGCCACAAATAAAGTGGCCGCTAATAATTGATTATTAGCGGCCAAAAAAGCGGCCGCTAATAGTTCTGGAAAACAATTTTTTTTTTTTTTTTTCAAAAAAACAAACGAAAAAATAAAAAGAAAAACTTGCTTTCTATTAATCTATTTTTTTTCTAAGAAAAAAAAAGGAAAAAGAACGATTTTTTTTTTGTTGATAGAAAAACCAAAAATTAACTTTACTTTTTATTATTTTAAAAAAATTAAAGAAAAAAAAATTAAGAATGAAAAATATATATTTAAAATAAAAACAAACAAAAAAAATGAAAATTTTGAAAACATTAAAAAAAAAAAGAAAAAGAAAAAAGTTAGCACATATTATTTTGAAAACATAAAAAAAGGCTAAATATTATTAGCGGCCACATAAAAGTGGCCGCTAATAACTTGGTGGGGAATGGATTATTAGCGGCCAAAAAAGTGGCCGCTAATAATTGATTATTAGCGGCCATATATAAAAGTGGCCGCTAATAACCAATTATTAGCGGCCACTTTTTTGGCCGCTAATAGTTTTATTATTAGCGGCGACATTAGTCGCCGCTAATAGTTTCCCGGAATTTTCCGCACCTCCCCGCCAAGTTATTAGCGGCCATTTTTAGCGGCCACAATTAGGTGGCGGCTAATAGTTTACAAATAACGGCGACTATTAGCGGCCAATTGTTTTTGGCCGCTAATAGTGTATTATTAGCGGCCACTTTTAAAAGTGGCCGCTAATAACATGATCATTAGCGGCCACTATGCGTTGGCCGCTAATAATGTGGCCGCTAATGATCAAATTTCTTGTAGTGATATTGCTGATACCACTGCCAAGCTCACATGGTTATCGGCGTTGTTGAATGAACTTGGTATTTCACAATCTCAATCTCCTACTCTATGGTGTGATAATATAGGTGCTACTTATTTAACTGTCAATCGTGTATTCCATGCACGAACAAAGCACAGAGAAATTGATTGTCACTTTGTTTGTGACAAAGTAGCATCCTGTCAATTGACTGTTCAGTTTCTTTCAAGCAAGGATCAAATTGCTGACATTTTCACCAAGCCTCTTGTTGCTACACAATTTGCTACATTACACTCCAAACTCACATTCGTTCCTTGCCGTTGAATTTGAGGGGACGTATTGAAGATGAAGAAGCTCACGTTGGTTACATTTGTAAAGCTTTTATTTCTAGTCATAAAGAGTGATGTTAAGTTTGTAACATTTAGCATTTGTAAAGTCTTTAGTCTTAATTTAGCATTTGTAAAGTCTTATTCATGACTATATAAACATATGATCTCTGAAGGTTAGTAAGAGAGAAAAACCAAAATCATAGTCTCTAACAAATTGGCATAGAAAGCTTCTTCCCATTCCAAATAAAAACCTTATGCAACATCTCATTCATTATTGATTTGAGCAAAAGTTTTTACTCAAGTTATCTACATAACCTTCCCAGTTCAAGATTTAGGACAACCTGTGAAAATAATATAGCCTTGCCTTCTTTACAAAACTTCATACCAATTTAACATTATAATCAACGGGTCATTTATACCGTTGTGGACTATAAGCTCCCTAGGATAAGGAACCCCTAATCACAGGGCCAATATTCAAATTTTTAAAATCTATTTGTTCTAGTGACGGATGTAACACGTACCTATGCCGTATGCAATAATTTAAAAGTTTAACTGAGTATTAGTTCAATTATTATGTCAGCCGTGGTAGACATCATCGATATATATAACAAAATATTTTAATTAGAACACTATGACAAAAAAAACTGATACGGACAACTCAGCAAATAAAAAAAGAAAAAGTAAAAAGAAGAGAACTTTTAAAATCACCATATATGATTTATGCAATTATGCCGGGAGAGGCAAACAAGAAAAACAAAATTAAATAATAGCAAGAAGTATTTTTAGATAGCTAGATGTAAATCCCAATTTGTTAGAATTGAAAAGATTGCCTCAAGCTTCAAAGCCCGATGAAAAAGTCCTAAGTTTTTTTTTTGAGAAGTAAGTTTATTAAAAAGCGTAAGGCGCCCTTAAGTACACCGGGAGTATACACGAGCAGCTAAAGCCAAGACAAAAAAAAGAAAAAAAACCCCAAGAGGACCAAAACCCACCAAAAACCCCAAAAGGAAAACCCTAGAACGCGAAAAAAAAACCCAAAACAACCCACAAAAGAAACCTAGAGACAACCCAAAAATCCTCTAAAGAACACTACCCTACAACTTGAGGCCATTTCCTTTCTTGCGCCTAGAGGAGTCTGAAGCAACACCATAGTTAACGGAACTTTGCAAATTCAGCAACTCCCTCTTTCCCTTCGATTTCTGGGGCGCTATCATCTTCTCACGCAGAAATTCCTCTTCCATGGCATCCCAAATAACCAAAGCCTCCTCCTCAAAATCACCATCCATATCCCAATCCAAGGGCAAACCATCCCAAAAATCATTGACGTCCTCCCAAACCACAACCTCCCCGTTATGATCAAATCCAACCGGCCAATTTCGAGATTGGCAGCCTCTCGAAGGGGAGGAAGGGCCAACCATCCCTAAAACATTTGCCTTCCGAGGCAAGGTGGGAGAAACTGGCACCTTCAGACGATGGTTGAGAAACCCCTTCTTAAGACCCAGCCTCACTGGGGGCTCCGGAGAATCTACAACCTTCTTAACTGGCGTCTCACTGTCAGCACAACCAGGAATCAGACAAGAAGAGGCAGAAACCGGAGAAGGAGCTGGATCTGCCGGACAAGACAGATCAGAAGCCGGCACTGGGGGAAAGAAGAAAACGCTAGCCCCTCTCCCGGAAGAAGGCAGATACGGAACCGCCCCAGGAGAAGGAGACGATGGTGGTTCCGTCTGAAGAGAGCACCCAAGAATCGCTGACGGAGTCGGGTCTGCGGTCATAGTGGCTCCCGACGGAGCATCCTCTAAACCCCCAGTAAAAGAACGAGCCAGTCGCGACCCAGAAGACAACTCCGATGTCGACTCCGGCAAGGATCTAACATTCGACAGAGCCGTTGCCGCCGCCTCCGGGAAACTTTGAGGCAAACCCAAACTAGGGCACGAAACCAGACCCAATACCCGCTCTGAACTCGTCTCAGAAGAAAAAGCCGTCTCGCTTCCCAAATCAATAACCCTAGTAGCATTTGGTATAATCACCTTGGGCCCAGCACAAAAACCAGGTCCTTTGAGAGCAACCTTACATCTCTTGAGAACCCGGCCTACCACAAAGCCCGGCCTATGTTTAAAACTAAACGAGGACTTAAAGCCCATCTGCTTTGAAGACCCGCAAGCCCAGACTAACGCCTTAGAGAGGCAACCAATTAACTTCATAAACTTCCCGAGCACGCCAGACAGAGCAGACACTCCATCCTTCAGCAGTGAAATGTCACCCTCAGCAGCGGCATCCCTAGACACGCAAGCCGAGTCACAGACACACACTCGAGAACTGGGCTTCTCAACAACTCGACGGTCCTTACCCATAGGACCACACGCTTGCTTTTCCATGGCGGTGCAATCTTCTGGTGACAGGGCCTCCAACCCGCACCTAACCACCGCCGGCCTATCGACACCAACCTTAGCCATATCTCTAGAACCCGAAGACTGACCCTAAGAACGACGCCCTAAAGCAGAAACGGAAGCTAACGAGCGCGCCACCTCCGCGTACGTCTGAAAGCCAATACCCAAACCCAACTTAACACCCGCCGGAATACCAACAGAAGGCGGAGAACCATCCAAAGCTCCAAGAAAAGCCACAACTTTGCTCAGCTCTCCAGAAACACGGCTCCAGCCCGGCCCATCACGGCCTTCAGGAAACATAATCAACCCTTTCCGGCCTCCCGCGGCATAAACCTCTACCACCAAGAACCTACCGGACTTATTCTTCCCTCTCCGTAAGATGGTCGTCTTAGTTCCCTCCATAAAATATTTGACGAAGTCCTCGATCTCAGGATTCCCCAAAACTTCTTCCACCATCGACAACAGCCAAGCGGAGCAACTCGACCCCAAAACAGCATACCAAGAGAACCCTTTCCTCTACTCCTCCAACCGAAGATCAGAAGTCCCTTCCACCACCGAGAAGCGGAACGATTTAGCCTCCACAAAGAAACGGCTCTCCATACCCACAGAGAAAGCATATTAGGATATCACCACATCTGAAGCGGTCGCCATCCCCAAGCACTACAATCAGAGGGAGACACACGAACACAAACCCGAGTGACTGGAAGGAAGAACGAAGGAGGGACCTAGCTTGACGTGCTCACACGCGCCATCTCTAGGCAGAGAGGAGAGCTGGCCAGTCAATAGTGCCTAAAGGAATTGTTTTGTTTTTAATTTCCCGCTGGCCCATTGATGCGTTTCTTTTTTTTAATCAATATGGTATATAAAAGTCCTAAGTTTTTTAGGACTACAACATAGATTTTTTTTTTTGATAAGTAATAAAGAGTTTTATTAAAAGCGTAAGGCGCCCCTAAAATAAAATAATAGTCAAAGTCAAAGTTTCAATGAAAATTTTATTTGATTTGTATCTTGCAAACTCGTATTAGGGCAGGCACCAAACATGTAAAACCTTGGGTTGGAATGAAAAAAGAAGATGATAAGGCCTTCTAAGAAATTCCATAGTTGACAACCATGAAAAAACAGTTATTTAAGGTAAGATCTTGAATGAAAGGCCTACAATCCCAAACGCAAATGGCATGGTTCCCTAGTTTATTTATTTCTAGAAGCAAAGAAGCTCCATCGTAGACTCCCTCAATGATAGAATCAATGGTAGCACAAGCTTCACGCAAGTGTTATGCAGGGTTGTTGACAAACTCACAGATAAAAAAGGTCTAGACAATTTAGGCTGCTAATGGTAAGTGTGGAGAAAAATAAATAGTGGGTTTATCTTATTTTCTCTCATGCTAACGTTTATTATTTATAGGATAAATACAATTCAAGATAACAATAAATATAACAAACCTATACAAGCTGAACTATCACCAAACCTGAGTTCATTAAAAAAGCTCTTATGGAAGAGTTGAGTGCTCTTGATAGATTAGAGGAAGTTCGTGGTTTAACTCCTGAAGAGAATCAGAGGAAATGTTTGGTTATTAGAGATTTGGAGAATTCTATTCTTCGGGAGGAGATTAGTTGGAGACAAAAGTCAAGGGTTCTTGGGCTTAAAGAGTTCAATAAATGCACTAAATTTTTTCATCAAGTAGCCAACTCGAATAGGAGGTTCAATGCCATCGAGTCTCTTTGTCAACGGCTCTGTTCTTCTGATCAGTCAGTTATCAAGGATTATGCTGCTCAACTCTATGAGACCTTATTTGTTGAACCGTATAGTTGGCAGCCTAGATTGGATGACCTCGCTTTCGACTCTTTGGATGCGGTTGAGGCCTCTTCGTTACAACTTCCTTATAAGAAGAGGGAAGTTTTAGAGGTGGTTAATGGCATGAACAAAGATAAGGCTCTAGCCAAATGGGTTCTTTATTGTGTTCTTCAAAGACTATTGGGACGTGTTCAAGAATGATATCATGGGGGTCTTTCAAGACTTTCATGCTCATAGCAAGTTTGTCAAAAGCCTTAATGCCACTTTTATTACTCTAATTCCGAAGAAGTCTGGGGCTTTGGATCTTAAATATTTTCGGCCTATTAGTCTCGTAAGCGAAGTTTACAAGATTATTGCTCTAGTTCTCGCGAATAGACTGAGAAAGGTTGTGGTGAAAATTATCTCAAAACCTCATAATCTTTGTGAAAGGTAGGCAAATCCTTGATTCGGTTCTTATAGCAAATGAATGCTTGGATAGCTGTCTCAAATCTAGTGAACCAAGGTTGTTTTGCAAGATGGATATTGAGAAGGCTATCATGTCAACTGGGATTTCTTGTTGTATATGCTGAGAAGATATGTGGTTTTGGGGAGAAATGGTGTTCTTGGATAGCGCATTGCATCTCTTTAGTGCACTTCTCTGTCTTGGTGAACGGCACTCCGTCTAGTTTCTTTACTAGCTCTTGCGGGCTTAGACAAGGTGATCATCTGTCTCCTCTTCTGTTTGTCATTGTTATGGAGGCTCTAAGTTGCTCACTGCTACTGTCCAGAGAGGTCTTCTTTTAGGTTTCTCTATGGGTTTTAGTCGCCCTGAGGTGGTTAACATTTCACATCTGCTATTTGTGAACGATACTTTATTTTTTTGAGGAGCTAATCTTGACCAACTTCATTTTCTTCGTATGTTGTTCTTGTGCTTTGAAGCTGTTTCAGGTTTGAAGATTAACTTGGCTAAGTCTATCTTGGCTCCAGTGGGCTGTGTGGATAATGTGGATGGTTTGGCTAGCATCTTGGATTTTAAGGTTTCCTCATTACCTTTAAAGTATCTTGGTCTTCCATTGGGGGCCTCCTTTAAGGCCAAGTCTATTTGGGATGGTATTTTTGGAAAGATTGAGAGGCGGTTGGCTAGCTGAAAGCAAATGTACCTGTGCAAGGGTGATAGGGTTACCCTTATAAAGAGCGCTCTCTCCAATCTCCCTAAATATTTCTTGTCTCTTTTCCCTATTCCTGCTAGTGTGGCAAGTGGTATTGAGAAGCTCCATCATGATTTCTTATGGGGAGGTCTAGATGAAGAGTTCAAATATCACCTAGTTAGCTGGTCCAATGTCTGTTCCCTTATTTCTGAAGGACGTTTGGATATTCGGAATTTGAAGATCTTCAACAGGGCTCTGTTAGGGAAGTGGTTTTGGCGTATGTGCATGAGAGAGAGGCTTGGTGGAAATTTATTGTGGATACTAAGCATGGTGGTGTGTGGGATGGGTAGAGCTCCTTAGATCCCCCTGGGTCTCATGAAGTGGGGCTTTGGAAGAATATTAGGAAGGGGTGGAGTTTGTTTTGTAGTAATACCAGATTTAATTTAGGGCATGGGTCCAGGATCAGATTTTGGCATCATGTGTGGTGTGGAGAGATGACCCTCAAGGAAACTTTTCCGGTTTTATATGGCATTGCCCGTGACAAGGATGCGCTTGTTGCAGCTCACTTGTTTCAGGGGAATGGTTCCCTTCAGTTGGACGTCAGCTTTATTCGAGCAGCCCACGATTGGAAGGTGGAAGTCTTGGCTTCCTTCTTCACCTGTTGTACCCCATTAGAGTGAGGAGTGAAGGGGATGACAAGCTTTGGACTCCTTCTCACAAAGGGAAGTTTGATGTTAGTTCTTTCTATAAGGTCCTTGCTTGCAAAGAGGAAGCTTCTTTCTCCTAGAGAAGTATTTAGCGGACCAAGGTTCCCTTGAAAGTGGCTTTTTTTAATTGGTCGGCAGCGCTAGGGAAGATTCTTACCTTGGATAATCTTAGAAAGAGGCATGTCATTGTGATTGATAGGTGTTGTTTGTGCAAAATGAATGGGGAGTATGTGGACCACCTTCTTCTCCATTGTGAGGTTGCTCGTGCCTTATTGAATGCCATTTTCAGCCACTTCAGTTTGTCTTGGGTTATGCCTCTTCGGGTAGTCGATTTATTCGCTTGCTAGTGGACGGGTGGTCGCTCTCGGAGTGCTGTAGTGTGGCAGATGGTTCATTCTTACCTTTTTTGGTGCCTGTGGAAGAAACAGAATGATAGAAACTGTGAGGACAAGGAAATGACGATTGAGGAGCTCAAAGCTTTCTTTTTTTATTCTTTGTTCTCTTGGACTGCTGCATTCCTAACTCCCTTAGTGATTAGCTTTCATGATTTTCTTGTTCTTTTTTCTTCTTCGCCTTGGTCACTTTTCTTGTATACTCCCTGTGTACTTGTCTGCGCTTTGCATTTTTTAATGATATTTCTCTTGCTTAAAAAAAAAAAAAAAAATTAGAATAAAAAAAAATCCTTACAAATTAGGAAAAAAATGATATATTTAAAATAAAATTTACAAAAAAATGAAAAAATTAAGGAAAAAAAAATAATGAAAAACCAATTTTTCGATTTTCAATTTTCAATTTTCAGCTTTTATTTTTATTTTAGATTTTTTAGTTTTTTTATATAATTTTAAGAATTTGTATAATTTTATGAAATATATTTTTGTCAATAGGGGGGCATTGACACAATTAGTATTTTATGAGAGACATTGACAATAATGTGGTAGTTTCAAGGGGTTATGAGTATTTTTTCCAATTTTTAAATTCATAAAAAGCAATCAAAGATAAGATCGAAGAGAATGAAACGCACATAATAGAGTCGTAGTTCATTGAGTTTGACCCAAGGAAGTACTAGCCACATCTATATTATCACCCAAAGGACTACACACTATTGGACCTTGAATTCATTTATATAATGCAATTCCACCTAGTATTCAACTAGTGTAAGAATTAGCTCATGTTAATGCAACCTCTTCATAATCCACTCGCCAAATGTGGGACTTAATACTGTATATTCACAATCCAGGATATTACAATTTTATTGTAACCTAGGCAAATGCTAGCTACATATGTGTTAATCTTAAAAAGGCTAGTCAATATTGGAGCACCAGAGAATTACTTAGATAGCCCAATTTGACACAATATATAACTAATGTGAGCACCATGCAACCCCATTCACAGTCACTTAGATAGCCCACATTTGTGCTATACTTCAAAAACATTAGTCAATATTGGCACTCCTTGAAACCGCTTATACAGTCGAGATCCATTTCATACACACGTATATGGGACTTGGCACTTGGCACTTGTTCATGCAATGTTTTGACAATCCGTCCACCCAATATACTCGATGTGGGATTTAACATATTTTCACAATCTAGAGTATCAGAGAGAACTAATCAAACTCTTCAATATGCAATCCAGATGCACCACTCCCTCATATATTTACCTTTATCTTCCCCCCAAAAAAATAATAAAAAATAATGCAAATTCAGGACCCCTTTCCCACCCAGATACAAAAAACAAAAGAAAAAAGGAAAAGAAAAGGATCAAAAAATAAAATCGTAGAAGTAAAAAAAAAAAATAAAGCATAAGATATAATGAAAAAAATATATATTATCTTCCTAAGAATTTAAATTTGTTTGCCTCAAACCAGAATTGGGACTGTACTATGACCATTAAGAGTTGGTAGTCAGCCGGTGTGACCATACAACTATAAATTTCGGAGAAGAGTATAAATTATATGGTCCGTCATTTTTGGAACCAATATTTCAAACTTTGATGTTTCAGTTGTGATTATTTTGGAATAAAATTCAGTTTGCATAGATCATATTAAAGCTCACAGAAAATGCAATAGATTGAGATTTGATGGAAATTAGCCTTCAGTCCAAATTAATAACGGGAGGTATTTAAAAAGATAAAAGGAAATTATATTCCCAAGTATTTCGAGTTTCCGTTTTACTGGTTTGTTGGGGTGTGATTCTCGCAGGGGAGTCTGTCAGAGTGCTCTTTGGTTTGGGTGGTTCTTTTTCTGGAGATGTAATTTTTGGCTTGGCTTGGTCGTTGGTGCTCCGAGGGTGTTGTGAGATGGATAAGAAATTTTTAGTGGAGTCGAAGTCTTTTGCTTTCTCTACTTTGGTTGGGGCGTCGGCGCTGAGGGTGGAGGAGAAGAGGAAAAATTTTCTGGGAGTGGTCATAATGAATTCTCACAACTGCAAATGGCTTGCGTCGATGTTGGAAATGTTGTTGGGTTTACCGGAAGAGCAAGAAATTGTAAAGTCGTTCAGAGAGGGATCGAAACTTCTGATTGCTCGAAGAGGTGGGAACAAGGATGGACGCTTTTTAGAGGTTTCTTCTTTCAGGTTGGGTGGTCGGAAATGGTTCATTGTTATCCCCGAGGGTAATGCAGGGTGGGGTTGGATCAAATTCTCTGATGAGCTGAGAAAGGTTGTTGACTTTCTCTCTGGCCCGATGGGTAATGGGAGTAGTGGGAGTGGTTCCTCTTCTTCTTCGGAGAAGAAGGAAGTGAAGGCTGTTCAACCGAGTTTAGGTTTAGCTCCGAAGTGGACAGGACCCTCTTTTGCGGAGGTGTTGAGGTCGGTTCCGGCCATTGTTGCGAAGGAGTTGTCCATTGTGGGTGGCGGTTGTTCCAGGTCAAGGGCTTCGTTCCCGAAGCCTTGTGAGCTTGATCTTCTTCCGACACTGTGGCATGCAGAGTCTATACATAGAACAACAGTGAATTGCTTCTCGGTGGAGTCACATCAGCTGTTACTGTTGGACAAAGACCGTCCTCTTCGTACGCAGGGTAAGAAGCGTCCCTCTTGTTCAAATTTGAAAATCAAACATTCAAGGTTGCGGACGTGGCGTAAGTTGGGTACCAGGTTTTCTTTTGGCTTTGGGCCGGGTCGTAAGGATGATATTTTATGATTTGTTTTATGAGGGATTTCATACTAGGTGTATCAGTATGTATATGTGTCTATATGGAATAGAGCATATGTATACCGTTACAACGGGTTGCATGCTTAAATATGCTTATATGCATGTGTTTCGCCTGAGATTTCAAACACATGTATATGGGCTACCTAAGTCAGGATGTTTTATGGTTTTATGCTTAGACATGCTTATATGCTTGTGCTTCGCCTGAGGTTTCAGAACGCGTGTATATATGTATAGCTAAGTTATATGATGTATATATATATGACTTAGATGGGTTTGTATACGTATTTTTCCAAGTGGGAGATTGGGTCGTACACATACGTTCACAGCTAAATATTATGTTTCAAAAGGTTTCATAACTATGGGGTTTACTTCATTAGCTACAAAATACTTTTGAAGATACGTCACACCAATGGTAGCTGTGATTGTAAACTCATGGTAGTAAATGAAAAGTCAGTGGATTCTACTCAGTGAGAACTGTTGACTCACTTATGTCATCATGGGGTTCCGCAATCGCATAGATTTTGTTGATGGAGGTACTGATAATGTTGACAAGGATCCCCTGGCCTACTACTTAGGCTACTACGATTGAGGTCGTGGGGTGTCGTATTCTTTTCTTTAAACTAGCATATGTTAGTCTATCTTTTGTATATCATTTTGAAATGTGTATAAGCACGTATGATGTATATGACTTGTGTCGCTTGTGACACTTTTGTATAGTTATTCTTTTGTACGTACTAGATACAATGTAAACATTTAATGATTTAGATTTTTTACTTGTCAACTCTGATGGGTTATGCCTACTCCCTATGTATAATGGCATTGTTTGTTAAGGCACGTTACAGTACAGAGTCGTGCTGTAGAGTCCCACGGCTGACATTTTCTTCAGTTTTTTCAGATGAATTCGTTATGAGAGAGGGGAGTTTACGTTGAACTGGTCTCTACGTGGAATTGTCAACAAAAGCAAGTATAATATGGGAAAAAGTGCGAGATTCCGATCCTACGTTCTCAAAAGGAGGGATCACGTGAACCTCTGACTTGATTTGACCTGAAAATCAATGGTAAATGCGCAACGTAAAAGAAAAAGAAAAAAATATATATTATACTTGCTTTTGTTGACAATTCCACGCAGAGACCAGTTCAACCTAAACTCCCCTCTCTCAGAACGAATTCATCTAAAAAAGTTGAAGAAAATGTCAGCCGTGGGACCCTACAGCATGACTCTGTACTGTAACGTGCCTTAACAAACAAGGCCAATGTTTCCACTGGATGTTATGTAACTCTGATGCAATAGATTTATTTTCATAAGACATTATGAGATGTATGTATGGCACAGGTTATTGGGTTCATGGCAAACAGTCATGCCACTATGATGATCCGATTTTTTTCAAAAAAAAAAAAAATGGTTCTGAATTAGGTCGCCACAACTTATGCACTCCCCTAACCCACTCCCATCCTCGCAACCTACCCGACGACCATCCCCTTGGAGGTGTTGGGTGGTCCCACCGTGACCCACCCTGCAGGGTGGGTTGCTAGGTACCCCATCCTTGCACCCTCCCACGCGTGGGTTGCGAGGGACCCACCCGGCAACCACCTCTGCGGGACAGAAGGAGGTCATTGCGGGGTGGGGAAGTCCTCTGCAAAGCACCCTAAAGGGTGAGGGGTCCCGCATGAACCACCCTCACGAGGGTGGGGCTGCATTGTTGGGAACCCACTACCACCCGCGGAGGTGTTTCTGCCCATAGCCACTACCTTCCTTTTGTCCTTTTTTTTTTTTAAGTAATATGTTGATGTGGCAAGACTGGACATGTGTCAGTATTCTATTGGTCTTAGTGGGGCTGCCTGAACGTGTGGCAGAGAATCCATTATCTACATCTCCATCCTTCCTATACCGTGCACCGCTAGAATCAATTTCCACAATCTCCTTTCACCACCCACTTGGATATTATCCTACAATGTACTCTCTCAAGCCCACATCAAGAAGCTAAACATGGGAGTTATACCAATAATTGGCTGCTCTTCCCGAACAAACAAAATGCTGCATTCAGTATTTCTTTGAAATGGCCATGTGACTGGAGTGACCTATCAACTTGATTCAATAACCAATATAAGACAGAAGAAATTCAAATAAAAGCACAAAGACAGAAATCGCTTAAGTTCTTCAATCATAGCATGTACTAATTTGAACATAACTAGGCAGAAACGACTTCTACTTTTAGAGACTGGCATTTGATAAAATACTGACCATGTTTAGATAATTTAATTGGGTGATGATACAGGTAATTGCAACCATTCCAAAAATCCATGTCTGAAAGTATTTGAGCTGGTTTGTGCCCTCTAATGTGAGTTTCATTGCAATTCCAATGGCTTTTATACTCATGACCTGCGAAATTCAAAAACTCAGTTTCACATAGAAAACCATGAATGTCACAAGGAAATTAAATGATATTTCAAGCACATAGCATGAACATAAAACTACAAATTAGAAAGCCCAAAACAACTCACTGTCAGTGATCCAATTATGGAGCATATTCCTATATAAACCATTAAATTGGTTTGGCCATAGCCAGGAGCACAGTACAGGATCAGAACCAATGCTACAGCTACAGCAGAGGCTGTATACAAAAGAAATACTGGACAGAAAGAACACATCAAACCAGTCAGGAGATAAGCTAGAGATAGGAGATTAGGATTCTATTTCCATAAAACAAATCTATTAGCATACCTGGTTGCACTACAAAAAAAAAAAAGCAAATTCTGGACTGTTTTAAACCGTCCAGAAATGCAAAAAAAACAGTCTGGAATCAATTCCAGACGGTTTTTTATGGACGGTTTAAAACCGTCTAGGATATAGCGTCGGTAAATAAATTTCTGGACGGTTTGGACAAAACCGTCCGGAATTCTAGACGGTTTCACAAAACCGTCCATAACTAATTATGGACGGTTTGGGACAAAACCGTCCAGAAAATTCTGGACGGTTTGGTCCCAAACGTCCAGATTTGCTCCTTTTTTTTCTTTTTTCTTTTTTTTTTCTTTTTTTTTCTTTTTTTTTTTTTCTGCTTTCAGTTCCCGTTTTCTTTATATTAATATAATTAATTAATTAATTAATTAATTATGTAATGAAAAAGTAAACAAGGCGTCAAAAGACTCAAAACAACGAATCCGGCCGACGCCTCGAGCTTGCTAGGGTTTGAGCGGGACCGCTCGATCTGCCTCTGGTGGGATACGCGCCGAGGAAGGGAGGGTAGATCCAGTCGTTGGCGTTGTTGGGGTAGGGCCAGGAGGGGCCGTCGTCGTCGATGAAGAAGACGCAGAGGTCGAACGACCTTGGAGGGGTGGGAGTTGGGGAGGGTGGAGATGCGGCGGATGGCCGGGAAGAGTGGGCTAGGGAACTGCGGCGGACGGCCGGGAAGAGTGGGCTAGGGAACTGCGGCGTGGACCGCGGGCCGTGTAGCCGGTGGATCCGAATCGAGGGACAGAGCCGTCACCGTCGATCTCTCCCTCAACGCCCAATCAGGTCGATCTCACTCTCACCCTGAAATGTTACTGCAGATCCGTGAGCATCGATGATGGCCGGTTGTGAAGTTTCAGGGCAGCTGGGTTTATAATTTCTATGTACAATTTTGTTTTGGTTGTCAAATGAAATGGATGGTTGTGATTTTGGCTGGTAACAAAATCAAACGGATGTGGTGAAGTTTGGGAGCATCATGCGGATCGATGACATGGGTGAGGAAAAAAATTTCCAGACGGTTTCATTTGAAACCGTCTGGAATTGAAATGTTATCTCTAAAAATAATATTTATAAACGGTTTGGATGAAACCGTCTATAAATTTCTAGACGGTTTCATCCAAAACCGTCTGAAAATTTTAATTTCCAGACGGTTTAGTTCAGACCGTCTGGAATTTTATGGATGGTTTAATCAAACCGTCCATAATAAATTTTTTACAGACGGTTTCAAAAAAACCGTCTGCAAATTTTTTTTTCTAGACGGTTTTTAAAACCGTTTAGAATAAAACCGTCCATAAATGCCTTTTTTTTTTTTTTTTTTTTGTAGTGTTGGGTTGCTAATTCTCAGATTTCTTCTACAGAATTAAGAGATCGCTCTTCAGGTGCATGGAGTACAATCACTGTGGACCCAACTATACATAGAAGACAGCCCAACATCCCCATTTTTTGGAGTTTCTCCTTCAACAAGAAATGCGCTAAAACAGCACTACGTACATACACAAATAGTTCAACTTCATTAGATAAAATAAAAATTATAACTGATTTTAGGGTCCCCAAAAAAAAAAAAAAAAGACTCAAATCATGAGAAGTCAAATTTACCTAACTATAATACTCAATGCACCAAGCGGTGTCACCAGCACAGCAGGTGCATGTACGCTACAAAATTTGATATCTCCCCAACAATCACCGTCAACGTTACAAAAAAACAATGATATCACCCGGGAGACCAACAGACTAAGAAAGTAGAAAAATCAATGATCTAAGACTCTAAATGATCCCTAGAAAATGGAGGAGGGAAAAAAAAAAAAAAAAAAAAAAAAGAAAAAAGAAAAAAAGAAAGAGTTAAAAATTGTCAATTATGTACTAGGAGCTGGGTCAACCAAAAATATCACCTAATTGAGCACGATACAATTACTTAGGCTGATTGAGGAAACCGAAAACGTCACCTAGTTGAGACTTGGCTAATTGAGAACCAAAGAAGGAAGGTAATACGATGCAGGAGCGAGCAGAAGCAAAAGAGTAGCTTACTTGTTATCATCCCCACCCACCATAGAGGCTCTAACAGAGCCATATCCTCCAACACCTAAGCCGCCACAAAAAAAAAAAACCGAGAGCAGAATTTATTGAAAAATAGAGAAAGGAGTAGAAAAAACAAGAATGTTGGAACTTACTAGCACGAGGGCCGTTAACCCCGGCCCGGCGGAGACCCTTCTTCTTGATGATGAAGCTCGATCCTATGAAGGCGCTTGAAACCACCGCCAGAATGAACCCTTTCAAATTACTCGAATACATCTACTAATCTATTCAGACACACACATACATATATGTGTGTGTGTGTGTGTGTGAAATTATTTGTAATGGTAAGAAGACCGATGCTGATGTTTATGGATAAAAAGGGAAGCTAATAATTCGAAGGCATTCATAAGTGAGCTGAGCACAATGAGCAAGCAAGCGAGAGGAATTTGAAACCCTAGACCAGAATTGGACTAGTGCTAGTACTAGAACTAGAAGAATTTTTTTTTTTTTTTTTTTTTTTTTTTTTTTTGTAGGTAGTAGTAGTAGTAGTAGTAATCTCTTTCCTATCTCCGTCGAACTCAACCCTGGATCTACCCTGAAACATGAGAGGATCGTCTCAGGGAACCTAATTTGTCACCTGCCACTCCTCTTCATGCCAACCGTCCGTATCGTGTGTCGTGAATGACAGACAGTTTGTACGGCTTTGTACCATTTTTCTGTTCTTTTATTTATATATATATATATTAATAATTGCACCATTCGTTCTTAAATTGATCTAAATTACAAATCACTCTATGTAATATAAAAAATTCATAGAGGGTCCTTATGGTAAATTATAATTACAAATCAGTCCCTAAACATGTTTTTCATCCGCCAAGTTAACAGATTTTGTTAGTCAATCACGTCACACCCAATAAAAAGCTGACACATGTCCATTACAATAAAAAAATAAAATCTAATAAAATTTTTTTTTATTTTATTTTATTTTTAAAAAAAAAAAAAAAAAATAGTGTATGTAGTTGAATATAATCTTTAAGTAATTTTTTTTTAGGCGTTACAATTCTTCTTATTAGTATGTCATTTATGTCGTGCAGGAAGGGCTCGTGCAGCTACAACAAGATTTGAAAAGGAATTTATCGTAATTTTGAACCTGTTCTTTCCATGACTTTCTTTTAACTAATACAAGAAATGTAATGTTTGAAGTTGGAATCCATTTGATTTCAGCATATATATTGGGATTGGGTTGAGGCGATTAGGCCATATTTAAGTTCATGTTTAAGTTTTGTTTTGTGTCTTTTTCTGTTTTTGATTTTGTTTCTATCGGAGCTATTGGTGATACATTAATAATTTTTTTTAAAAAAATGTTTAATTTTAAGGGTATTATATGCAATTTTTGTTTATAAAGTTAGAGTATTTGTGTTGTTTTAAGTTTTTTAACGAGGTTAACTAATAGAATAATGGTTTGGATAAATAAATGGTAGTTTGAGGTAGTCGGGTGATAAGAGTGTCAATTCATTGGGCCGATCATATTGAGAGAGTTTGGTAGATCATGAGAGAAAGATATAATTACCTTTTTTAATTTTACCAAATAGAACATGGCCATACGAGTGAGTTGATAGCATTACTACCTATGGAGAGATATTTGGCGGTGTAAATCTATAGGTTTATCTGTATATATACAATTAGATATATAGATGATCCACCGGGCACTTTTTGCTTGTGGAATTAATATATAAAGAAAAAAAGAAACCAAGATCCTTTATAAAAATCATCATACGCCTCCCTTTTTCTTTTCTATTGCAATTTCTAGATTATTATATGATGATTTTTTTTAACTTTCCATACATATAGAAATAGAAATAAATAGACTAGAAACGACATCTCTTATCTCAATGACACAAAAGGGACATATATTATTGGAATCGAGACAAGGATGAAATATAAGTTAGGGGTATAAACAAGCTGAGCTTGAGCGAATAGTGCTTGCTCAAGCTCAGCTCGTCTAAGTTTTTCTTGAGCTTGAGCTCGTCTAAGTTTCTCTCAAGTACTCAGCTTGAAAAAGCTGAAAAGGCTAGAACGCCCCCAAGATCGCCCCCTCAGAGCTTGAAATTTATCTCTCCAACACGTTACATAGAATTAGAAAGTAGATTCCAAGATTGGAATTCTTGGGAAAAAGAAAGAAAATGAGGAAGAAACATAGCAGACAATCGGCTCGATTTCAATTCATATATCATGCTTTCGAAATTACTTTTAAAATTGGTTATTTTGCTATGGAAGTAATAACTTACTAAACATTAAAGCATTAAAACCTTTAAAAAAATATTAAAAACGTAGTATCATCCTCAGTAAGTAATATACTTACAATATCCACTTGACCTTAAAGAAATGACTCCTAACCCAAGCTTTGCAGTGCCCACTGCGTGTTTCCCATTACAAAAACATGATTATTCACAATCCACAATACTTCAACTCTACACAACTCAACAATACTTGAATATTACAAGTGTCATCTACTAATGATAACCCGTAGAAATTCTAGGGTTTCATTTGACACCCCATTAACAAAGAACATTAACCCATAGAGAAACTCTAGGGTTAGACACCAAAATCCCAATTTATAACACTTGGAGAAAATTTAAGGTGTGAGGTCTTACCTTGATTTATGGAAAAATTCAAAGTTTCGCAATGCGAAACTCCTTCTCGTTGCTAGAGGAACACTTTGAATTCCACAAACTACAAAAGCCTTAACGAAATGTGAGGAATTAAACATAAACCCCAAAAAAATCAACCTGAAGCAAGGATAATCTAGAGTTTAAGGATTTACCTCAAATCGATTGGTATAATCGATGTTCTAATACTAAGAATCATGTTTTCGAGGTTAGATTTGGCTTTAGAATCATCTCCCTTGAATCATTACCCAAGGGTTAAGCTCAAATCCTAGGTGAGATAAGAGAGAAAATCGTGAAGCTAGAGTAAGAAATGTGAAAAATGGGCCAAAAATCATGTCTTTAAACCCAATTTTTGTGTCAAATTTGTCATGAGTGAGTTGATAGCTTTACTATCTATGGAGAGATATTTGGCGATGTAAATCTATAGGTTTATATGTATATATACAGTTAGATATATACATGATCCACCGGACACTTTTTGTTTGTGGAATTAGTATATAAAGAAAAAACAAAGAAAAAAAAAGAAAAGAAACCAAGATCTTTTATAAAAATCATCACAAGCCTCTCTTTTTCTTTTTTATTGCAATTTCTAGATTATTATATGATGATTTTTTAACTTTCCATACATATAGAAATAGAAATAAATAGACTAGAAATGGCATCTCTTTTCTCAATGATACAAAAAGGAATATTAAATTATTGGAATCGAAACAGGGATGAAATATAAGTTAGGGGTGTAAACGAGCCGAGCTTGAGTGAATAGTGCTTGCTCGAGCTCAGCTCGTCTAAGTTTCTCTCAAGTACTCAGCTCAAGAAAGTTGAAAAGGCTAGAACGCCCCAAGATCACCCCCTTAGCGCTTGAAATTTCTCTCTCCAACACATTACATAGAATTAGAAAGTAGATTCCAAGATTGGAATTCTTGGGAAAAAGAAAGAAAATGAGGAAGAAACATAGCAGACAATCGGCTCGATTTCAATTCATATATCATGCTTTCGAAATTACTTTAAAAATCGATTATTTTGTCCTGTAAGTAATAACTTACTAAACATTAAAGCATTAAAACCTTTAAAAAAGCATTAAAAACTTAATATCATCCTCAGTGTGTAATATACTTAAAATATCCGCTTGACCTTAAATAAATAACTCCTTACCCAAGCTTTGCAATGCCCACTGCGTGTTTCCCATTACAAAAACATGATTATTCACAATCCACAATACTTCAACTCTACATAACTCAACAATACTTGAATATTACAAGTGTCATCTACTAATGATAACCCGTAGAAATTCTAGGGTTTCATTTGACACCCCATTAACAAAGAACATTAACCCATAGAGAAACTCTACGGTTAGACACCAAAATCCCTATTTATAACACTTGGAGAAAATTTAGGATTTGAGGTCTTACCTTGATTTATGGAGAAATCCAAAGTTTCACATCGCGAAACTCCTTGTTGCTAGAGGAACACTTTGAATTCCACAAACTACAAAAGCCCTAATGAAATGTGAGGAATCAAACATAAATCCCAAAAAATCAACCTGAAGCAAGGATAATCTAGAGTTTAAGGATTTACCTCAAATCGATTAGTATAATCGATGTTCTAATACTAAGAATCGTGTTTCCGGGGCTAGATTTGGCTTTAAAATCTCCCTTAAATCATTACCCAAGGTTTGAGCTCAAATCTTAGGTGAGATAAGAGAGAAAATTGTGAAGATAGAGTAAGAAATGTGAAAAATGGGCCAAAAATCATGTTTTTAAACCCAATTTTTGTGTCAGATTTGTCACGCGTTCAGACAGTATAAGTCACTGGTCGAACGATACTGTCAGAACAGGCGCTATTTGAACAAGACATTTTGTCCCATTTAGACTTCCACTGTCCAAACACTCCCAGCGAAGAAACGTTATGGCCTTCACCATTTGCTACTCTATTCAAACGCTCCCAGTCAATAGAATGTTATTGCCTCCACCGTTCGAACGCTCCCAGTGAGCGAAACATTATGTATCACCTCTGAAACATTTCGTTCAAACGAAAAAAAAACTCTTGTTCAAACGCCAACTCTAGTATTAGGAATTTTTCTCCAAATTTTAAGGCTTTTCTCACTTTTTCCAAGTGTTTATCATTGGTTATTAGTTCTACTTGTTTATTTACTTAATTCAGTTATGATGACTCTTGTAATTACTTTCTTCGGTGTTACACCGAGGGAATGAAACAAAATGGAGATGCACCACCTCCAACTAATGCAGAAATTTTGAGCGATATACAACTGCTGACAAGAATATATAGTTCAACAACTATCTACAATGTAGAACCCGCATCCAATGATCAAACATGGAGGTTGTTCTTCCAAAGATTTCTATAAGTACAATCACCCACCGTTCAACGGTAATCAAGGACCCATCGCGGCAGAATCCTAGATTTCTGGTCCTCAAGAGTTGTTTGGAGCAATAGATTGCAAAAGTGAACAAAAAGCAATCTTCTCTTCTTTCATAGTCTCTCTCTCTCTCTCTCTCTCTCTCTCTCTCTCTCTCTCTTGATTCTTCTCTCTGTTTGTCGTCGAGAGAAGGAAATATTAGGAAGGAGAAAGAAGAGAAGAACCGAAGAGAAGAGAGGAAGGGAGAAAGAAGGAGAAGCCGTGCGTGAAAACTGAAAGGGGCTACACCTCCTTTTTATAGAAGCTTGAATGGTTGAGATTAGTTGGGTGAAATCTGATCAAAGGCTAGGGAGCTTCTACGTGTGGTGACTCATCACAGCAACTAGAAAACCATCATCAAGCTTTGATAATATCTCATCTCATATCTCTAAGAAACCATAAGTTAAATCTTAACTAAATGCAAACTAGCTCTTAAAGTTCATCATCAAGGCTTCCTTGATGACTAAGGCTTGAAATCGATGATGCTAAGCTTAAATGAGGAAAATATCGAGTTGGTGATGATTACTTTGATAAATATCAGAAAACCATGAGTTTTAACGACTACTCTGTTCTTTGCAATTCTATGTCGATCGAGCGACATACTGTGGGGATCGATTGCCAAGTAAATCGAGCGCCAATTATTGGGGATCGATCGCTACTTGGATCGATTGCCAACATGTGGATTGATTGCCTCCAAGATCGATCGCCAGAAGCTATGGATCGATCACCATCTATCAGAACAGTTATTCCTATTTCGGTTGTATTCTAAAGTTTAAGGTCTGCTAAATTTATCTAATCAATTTGGAACCGTAAACGTTCCTCGAATACCGATGAATATTTAATCCTATAAATATTCATATAGTCCTTATATTCTTTGGATTTACCACTATTTATTGTTTCTGTCGTGTATATATATATATATATATATATAGTTACAATATTATCTTCTTGGGTGTTACAACCTAGGGGCAGTGTGACTCATCTTTCCACAAAGTTGGCAGATAGGTCGAGAAGATGCTAAATATTGTGAGAAGTAGGAGCCACATCCACAGCTGTTGGATGAAGAACTGCGACCATGATCCACTGAAGGAAGAACCACAGCCTCGATAGCCATGTCCACAAGGCAGGGGAGCCCAAGCAGAAAAAAGAGCTGATGGCTATGATTACTCATTGGATGAGATATGATGTTCAATACGCATCTTATGGGCAAGAAGGTATCCATACAATTTATTGATGGATAATTGATCCATACGAGTGGTTACAAAAGTAACAAATGGATCATATTCTGATCCGAGGCCAGCAAGGAGGTATGAAACGCTTTCAAAATCATTCAACGGTTGTCCGACAGCAGCCAAGTTATCACTCATGGCCTTGATATTCTGAAAATATTCAGTGATGGAGGAGTTCTTGTAAAGACCAAAAAATTAAATATGAAGTTTAGCAATTAATAAATCATATTTATTAAATAGGATGGACTAATATTAAATTTTAAGTGATATTCATATTATTGAATTAAAATAAGTAAGATAAAATAATAATAATAATAATAATAATAATAATAATAATAATAGATCCTAGTGAACAATCAATTAAGTGTATGTGTAGAGAGTAATTGAATTAAGGGAAAAATATAATTTAACCCCCCAAACTACCACATTTTCTCCAAATGGCTTCCAAAACTACCAAAGCTTTCGCTCTGACCCTCCAAACTATTAAAACCTTTGAAAAATGCTCATTTTGGCGAAATGTCACCATAATACCCCTGCCACGTGTCATTTTTCAATTAAAAAAAATTAAAAACAAAAAAATTAAAAATTTTAAAAAATAAATAAACTAAAATTTTATTTTTTATTTTTTAAAAAAATTATGGGTGTTTGGGGTGGCCTTATTTCCCAACCGTGACCCGATCTTCCCGACACCCCTCTGATCACCGTCCGTTCCTCTGTCAGAAACCGATCGAGGTTTTCCACAACGATGATAGACTTGCTCATCGTTTGTAACAAAACAAAATTCAGATTGGAATCATTCATAACCTTCGAAAGATCAATATCATAAACATCGAAGAATAAGAAATTAGCCATGTTCGCATTAGGAGAGGCGGGGATGAGTTTGCCGATCTACAAGCGTGCATCGTGCCCAATGACGATGTTGGAAAGATGCAGTACGTCCTCCGGCCGATTGCAATATTTTTTTTAAAAACAAAAAAAAAAATTATTATTTTTTTTTTAGTTTTTAATTTTTAAAAAAAAAAATTATTATTTTTTTGAATTTTTTCTTAATTTTTTTGAATTTTTTGAATTTTCCCCTTCAAGACGTTCCCATGTAGCCACAACACATGTCCAGATAGAATCATCCAGGAACATCAAGAAGGCTCTTATAAAACCATCCAGTATGCATAATTGTTCCCATCAAAGTGAAGGGGAACAGACAAGGCTTGAGACTGCAACATCTATCCTAGGTTCAAGGTGTGTACCCACTATGATACTACATGAGAAAATACAGTCATAAGAGTTAATATCAACTCTCTACCAATTTAGACCCCAATACACAACGGAATAAACACAATCATAGCAGTTACAAATATCAATAAAAATACCGTAGCGAATCAAAATATCAAACCATCAAAGCAACAAACATCAACACCGGATTTTGTTGACGAAAAGGAAAACTTTGCACCAAGAAAAAACCTCTCTGAGACAACAAAACCCAGGATATCACTTAACTATTAGAAGAATTAAATACAAGCAAAATAAACTTACAACCCCTTGTAAAATACTTGGACATTCTATATCACGACATGTTCCTCACATGTCTCTACTCCAACACCCTTATTGTCCAATCTTCTGAGAGTGATCTCCTTACTGATCGCCACCAGTAGACTTCAATAGTTGATGTTCAATCCGTGCAGTGACATCACCATGGTTTGATCTCCACTCCAAGAGCCTTTGATAAACACGAATCTTGGCTCAATAACACAAGAACCTTGTTGTATTAACCCAAGGTCTTGGTTCTAATCTATCAATTCTCCTTGGAGGCTTTGAAATTCGTTCTTGAGAACTACTAAGAGAGATGAAGAAAACTGGAGCAAGATTAGCTTTTTTAGAACACAAATTCGTGTTTCTACATGGCGACGTCTGGACAAATTATTACCAAGTCCGGACATGACTAGGGTTCCATGCCCAAACCACCTTACATGTCTGAACGACATCCCATATGATAGGAAACATGTAGTCTCGAATCTCCATCATGTCTAGACATGTGTCCTCCATATCTGGACATCACTGCCAGTGATGCTTATTATCTTCATCATGTTCGAACATGTGTCCTTCATGTTCAAACATCACTGTCAAAGGTGTTCTCAGACCTAGGTATATCCAGACAACTCAGGGAACATGTACTCCATGGAGGTCCTCATGTTCGGACAGCTTCATCCATGTCCAGACATTGGTCTTCCCGAATGACCATGTTCGCTGACATGTCCAAACTCCATAGGGAACGAGTACTCTGGAGTGCACCATGCCTGGACAACTTTGTCCATGTTCGAACACCAGCTGTTGTACTTCTTGAAGCAATCTTAATTTATCATCTTCAAGCACAAACCTAAGTACAAAACTACCCAACCCCCAAAAACATAAAAACAAAGTTTGGAAAACTGAATAAGTCAATCATAAAACCTAACAAAAAGGAAATAAATCTCGCAGGAATTAAGAAATCAAATATGAAAGTACATAATTCCACTTCCAATGAAATTTTATAAGAGGAACATTCAATTCAGAACTTCCCTTTTAAAAACATTAGCATAAACAAAGTCCTCAAAGATGTTATATAACAAAAATATCCCATTTCAAGTTTCTTTCTTTGGCTAGACATATGTAATATGTAACTTATTATAATATTTTGTTTTTTCATGAATCCTGTTACACATTATCTGAAGCATCACTGAAATTTTTTTCGCTCAAGTTTTATGACTATATACACAATTTACAGATCCAAATGTAAAAGCTTTCCATCAGAATCTGAGCTAATGTTAGCTGAGGTCAAGGGTAGTTGGTTAAAAAATCTTGATAGGATTAGTCGTGCTATATTCTCCGCTGCAACAACACTTGTCTCCATGGTGCTAGCTGCATTCTCAAAAGCATTCACATAGTACAAGTGCCGACCATCCAAGATAAATGATGCAAATACTTCAGGAGCATTGTACTGCGGGTAAGCACCCCAATTAATTCTAATTGTCTCCTGCCTCACACTAACATTGAAGCAAAATAAAAAACAATTAGTATCTAAGCGTTCAAGGACTCATGTTTTTACTTCATCATTTGTAGTTCAATTGACTCCTATTTGGATAGTCGCAAGCAAAAACCAAAAATTAGAAAGATTAACTAGCGAAAATCACATTCGTTTATATCAACTACAGCTTTTCCATTGGTAGGGTCTGATCTTTAACTAGGCTTCAAGAACAGAACCAAGATCCTTCCTGAATTACCGATTAGCTACTTTGCCAACTGAACTAAGCAAATTGACAGAAATCAACTTCCCACATATTTATTAGGTATCAAGAAATGAACCCAGATCCTCCTGTAACCACTAATTTTAGGTACTTTGATAAATGCAAGTGGGTAACTTCTGTAGTGAATCACACAGGCTAAAATTGACACAAATCTACTTCCCGTATTGCAAATGTTCTCCTCACCGCACCTCCAAAAGATAGAAATAAAAATAGAACAAGGAAAGAAACAACAAAACAGAAACAAAGGAAAGAAAAAACAAAAATGTATGCTACAAAATACTATGAATGTAAAATATTACCTAAAGATGCTATCCAGTAAGATATCTGCCATGGGTTTACGGGAAAATATCTTGTAAGTCATATCTTTCTCACCATGTTGCTTGAGAACTGAAATACTTGAGAATGGAAGGTCAGGATCCTCTATTGTGCCCACCAGTTCTGGGATTTCTGATAAAGCATCTAGGCCAAAATATCCCTTCCCACAACAATACATCATGACTTAGAGACGTATATAGAAATTATGGACCATGCATGAAAAGAGACCAATAAAGAGTATTAGCAATTGCTACTCACAGGATTTAAAAGGCCCCTCACAAAAGTTGCATGTGTGTGCTGTAATTTTCTTTTAGGAATTGAAATTTGTGGGGTAATTTGAACATTCGACTCATCCAGAGGAGTGGCAACCACCGCAACATCACATGTGTAACTATTTCCTAACGTAGAGTTAAGCTCATAATATTCTCCAAGATAAGAGATCGATTCTATTTCTTCATGGAGGTGCAATGCAGCATCTGAACGATTAATGAGTCCAGCGGCCATCTGCCAATTACCTCCTTCGATAGCCCACAATCCTCCACCAGATCCTGCCAATGAAACTGCGCCAGCAAATCCACTGATACAGACACTTTGCCCATAATTGATTCTTGTGATAACCTGCATAAATTAACAGAATCTAAATGCTGATGAATCTTGAAAAATCTATATACTGCTCAAGTTTAAAGTAAGGGAAAAATCCAAAATCAGTCCATATGATTACACCAATTTGCAATAAGCTCATTGTGTTATAAAAATTTGTTGAAAGCTCATTATGGTATGCAAAAATAACAAATAAAATTTGTCCCTGCACTCAACTTTCATCCAATTTTTTTATGGAAACCATTTAAATACCACACAAACACCAATCAAATTATGACACGTGTCACCCATAATAAAAATATAAAATATAAAAACTATGAATATATTTTTTATGAATATAAAAAAACAAAAAAAACAAAAAAAACAAAATTAAATTTTTTTTATAAGTAATAAAAAAAAAACAAAATTAAAATTAAAAAAGGCTACAATTTTCTTTTTCTTATTTTGACATTTGGGATAACCGAACCATCCCCCAATGGTCATGCAGGAAGGGTGCCCAAAAAGCACCCCCATGGCCAGGGGTGGTTCGACCACCCCCCATTTGGCCAAAGTCAACCCCCTCTTCTAGCTTTTTTATTTTTATTTTTTATATATATATATATTATAGCTTTGATATTTTTTCTTTTTTATTATGGGTGACACGGTCATAATTTGATTGGTGATGACATGGCATTTAACGGTTTCTATCAAAAATTTGAACAAAAGTTGGTTGCAAGGACTTATTTGTTATTTTTACATACCACGGTAAGCTCTCAACGAATTTTATACAACAATGTGCTTATTACAAATCAGAATAACCACATGAATTGATTTTGCATTTTTCCCTTAAAGTAAATTATATATTTCAACATATCAAAATTACGGCCCAAGCCAACATCTTTCATTAAATTGAGAATAAGTAAGAATCCTACTCGCAAAATATACTAAAGGATGCTTCACCTTGATATAAACCAGTTGAGAAGAATCCCAGACACGTGAGGTTCAAGATAACTACTCTTAACTTAAAGAGTTAGCATAGCAGGCAGCAGCATTTAAGGAAAGTAAACACCACAGCTTACTCGAACCAAATGCAACAGTAGACATTTGTCTCACCATCACCCACCAGACTAAAATGTTCTTCAGAGAAAGCAAAAGCCAAAGAAAAGGAAATGATGTCTAAACTTGAAGCTAGGCCGTTTCAAATAGGGCAACAACCTTCTATATGTTCATGCCCTATATGAGGAAGTGAATGCACAGATATATGTGAATTTCTGCAGGAAGCTCTTCAGTGTTGGTGATGGTTTTGCTTCTGACCTTTTCTGAAACTTGAAGGTGCAAGTATAAGCGCCTCTCCAACTACAATATTTCAAAACCCTGTGGCATCTTCTCACCATACACTTCAGTGTTGGTGCATGTATAATTGCCTCTCCAACTACAAAATCTCAAAGGTGCTAGTTTTCTTCAAGTATGTCTAAATTACCACAGCTGACCCATTTAAGTATCCTACAGGATATGTCCGCAGATTATAGTTTTTACCAAATTCACCCATTTATGATCTTAGAATTTCTAGTTTCTTTAAGTTATTCATCCCAAATCTTCATCTCAACTATACTAAACTGTAAATATGTCCAGTCGCGGTCCATATATGTCTCATTCGTCATAACAAATCTTTTTATTTTTTATGAATATGACAAACAAATCATTTTATCATCATTTATACAATTGATCTGAAAGTGAGCGTGTGACGAGTCCATAACATCCCAGGAGCACAACCAGACTCAACCTACCTCTATTTGTAAGACAGAATATTCCCCAAGAAAATTCAAAAATGAGAGTGTTGTAATTGCACTCAACCAATGTGTAGAAAAAATAAGGCAAGAAACATTGAATTAAATTGCTAGACGTTCTTACAGTGACAAGCTCTTGTATCAATAAGGGAGACAACCCGGCATCAGCCAGTTCCTCTTGAAGAGTACGGGTGGTGAGATTGTACAAACCCGCCCATTGAAGCATCCCATCCACAGTCTCAAAAATGGGTCTGGATTCAAAGCTTCCATAGTACTTCAAGAACCTATCCACAGTACTCTACATCACAAAGACACATCACAGTCCGCGTCGGAAATTCAGCCAAACAATTATGAGAGAGAGAGAGAGAGAATACAATGAAATTAGACCGAAAGATTGCGCGCGTGCATAGTCTAGCAGTTATGGAGGGTGAGCTAAGGTTTTCTTCTTATATATTCATTTTAAGGAAACCAAAAACGACATAGTAGGCTCGCAAAGTATTGTTTGACTAGCAATTTGAGACAAAAAGAGAAAGAACGGAGCAATAAAAGCTTGACCAGACACTGAAAAACCACCGAAATTTCCGATCTTTGAAAAAAGGAATTTCCACCTTTTTCTTCACTTTCACAGCAAACAAACAAACAAAAAAGTAAGACTCAGAAAGCAAAACAAAAGAAGAGAGACCTCGACGAAGGTTTCCATTCTGAGGAGCGAGAAGCCGTAGCGCAGGAACATGAGCACAGAATTGGCGAGCGAGACGATCTTGTCGACGAATGGGAGCTCGGAGCGAGCACGTAGGGTTTTGAAGGCGAACTTCTTGCCGTCCCAAATGCCGAGAGAGAAAGAGTCGGAAGAAGACGAGGGCGTCTTGGATTTCAAACCGAGGAATTCGGTGTAGTTCAAGGCGTAGAAGTTCTTCGGGTGGAGAATGGAGGCGCCGGCCTCAAAGATCTCGCCGGAGACGTTGACCGTGGCCATGCGGCCCCCGACGACGCCGTTTCGCTCGAAGATTCGGATTGAGAAGGGGTCGGAGGAGTAGCGACGAAGGAAGTGGGCAACGGAGGAGCCGCCGATGCCGCTGCCGATGATGCAGACCGTGGGTGGGGGCGGGTCATTTGGGCCTGAGCGGGGGGAAGCTCGGGAGGAGAGTGGCGGACAGAGGAGGAGGATGAGGAAGCTGAAAAGGGAGAGGCTGACTGGTGAGAGCATGTTGTCTCTCAACTTTCTTCTTCTTCTTCCTCCTCGCTATCCAGACAACAGGTTAACAACTCTTTTTTTGTCTTTTGGTAAACAATCCAAAACCTGATGCGAGCTTGACTAAACTAAAACTAGTGGCGGTTAAAAGGTTTTTATTGGTATATTATTATTATTTTTAAGATTAAATACTTTATTGGTACATGAGATTTTAGCTTTTTTAAATTTAGTACTTGAGTTTTCATTTGTTTTATGGGATTTGATTCTTACACTACACCATCACAACAACTGCACAACAACCCCTCACAAGAGGGTGGGTCCCAGTGTGTGGGGCTCACCCTCATGTGAGGGGTTGTTGTGCAGTTGTTGTATTAGTGTTGTAAATCTAACATTTTCCTTGTTTTATAGGTGATACTTGAGTTTATGGTAAAAACAACTTTGATACTTCTATTACATTTTCTGTCCAAATATTAACGGTCTGCCACGTGTCAACCTATATAAAAAAAAATTAAAAAAATTAAAAATAAAAATCTTTAAAAATTATATAAAAATAATACAATTTAAAAAAATAAAATTGGCCGAACCACCACGTGGCCCTTGGGGGTGGTCGGACCACCCCCAAGGGCCAAAACCCATCAAACAAATTTTATATGGTGTCACCTATGAAACAAATGAAAACTCAGGTACTAAATTTTAAAAAGCTGAAAACTCAAGTACCAATAAAGTATTTAACCCTTATTTTTATGAGTAATGTTTACGGTTGGGTCTAGGGCTGTAAATGAACCAAGTCGAATCGAGTTTGAGCTTTTTTGGACCTGGTCGAAATATTTTTAGTGTGTTCGAACTTGGCTCGGGAGCTCGAAAATTCTGTTTGAAGCTCGACTCATTAAGGGTTTTTAAGGTTAGAACTCGTTACATATTTCTAAAATGAACGAGCTCGAGCTTGAGTTTTTTTTTTTTTTTTTGGCACTTTCAAGCCATTATAACAAGCATTTTAAGTTTTAAACATTCAATTTCAATGCAACTTAGAAGATGTAATTTATGTAAATATAGCATGACAAAAACATTGAAAGTTGAAACATTGATTCTCAGCATTCATAATGTTACAAAATACAAGCTATCAAACTTACAACTTAATATTTAAACTTAAAACTTAAAATTTACAATTTACAACTTAAAACTTACAAATTACAAATTACAAATTACAACTTCCAAATTACAAATTACTTATTACAACTTACGACTTACAAAATACAAATTAAAAATTAAAAATTACAAATAACAAATTAAAACTTACAAGTTACAATTCACTTCATAAAGCCAACATTCAACAACAAATTCTAGATTACACATTCTCAAGAATTCCAACATATTAAAAAAAGAAAAAAAAGAAGAAGAAGAGCAATATACAAGAATTCCAAGTATTTTAATTTTCCAACACATCCAAGTATCCATCTATGATCTATCCAAGCTTCAAGCTAACAAGATTCTCAAGAATTTCAAATTTCCAAAACATCCAAATATACAAACATAGAAAACAACATGAACTATAAATCTAAGTTATCTAAGTTCTAACAACACACTAGCATTCACAAAAATAAGTCCAGTAGCATATTCCTATGGATGGATAGTCCCCATCTCAAGAATTCTAACAAAAACTAGTCAATAGCTAACCTGTTAAGGCTGCCAGCTTGCAAAGCTTCAAGCTAATAATATAACATCTTAACATACACAAAATAACATAAACTAGTAAATTACACAGTCTACACTACATAAGCATTCAAAAAAATTAAGTCCAATTGCCAAGCTTACAAAATAAACAAGTTTAAATACATGGTACTATGGCAGTGCAACAAATCCCCCGGGAAGCAAGGATTAACTTCTTCACCTATTTATTATACATTTACAAGAGAAAATGAAAAAATTAGTAAGAAATTAAGAATCATAATCAGAAAAAAGTAAGCATGCAAACAGAACATAATTAATGTATAACCAGTGTATAAATGACCATTAAATATTTCACAATCAACTTACCATGAGCCTACAAAATACTAACAAAAACTTCCCCCAAATACAACACTTCCAGACTAGTTCCAGTTCACTTCCATACCAAGTATCTGCTTAAAATAACCAAACAAAAAAGTAGATTAGTTATTTTTTTAAAGGCAAAATACAGAATAGCAAAATAAATCAAATATATATATATATATATTAAAATTTGATCTCATTAACTATAACAAAAAAAATACTCCATAATCCAATACTAAGGCAACTCAATCTCCACCAAAGAAGGTTTATCCAACTACAAAAAAAAAAAAAAAAAAAAAGGAACATTGGTTACTATTTATTTAAGAGAAAAGCTAAAACTCATTTAACAACACACTTACAAATTATAATACTCACATTAGAAGATTTACTAAGTCCACGTAGTGCTCGAACCCAATCAGCTCCACATTGTAGAATCTCAACAGTTTTAATAGCTAAAGATGCACATAGGGATCAATGACCCTTCCACCAACACTAAATGTTGATTCCGAACTCACTGTAGAGATAGGAATTGCAAGGATGTCCCGTGCCATCTTAGATAAAATGTGGTACTTAAGTTAATTGGATTTCCACTACTCCAAAACATCAAACTTCAAATCAGTACCCTCATCGCAAATATAAACATCTTCTTCCAAATATATTTCTAGATCCGACTTCACGGGTAGAAAGGTATCAACACTTCTTACAAAAGAGTTAAACATAGCCATTCCACTTTTAGTGCTCCTTCGAACACCACCAGATGAACCATCATTTGAAGCTGAAGCTGAATCAGAAAAGCTTTGATGCCCACAGTTTGGGGTCGCAGTTATGTTGTGGGCATCAACATACTCACCATATAACTCATTTAAAACACTACGTACCTTTTCAACATTTCTAGTGGCTTCAGGCTCTTGATAAATTTCAGGAAAACAAAATTATACAAGTTTCATCTTAAACCTTGGATCCAAAATAGCACCAACAGCCATGAGCAGATTGCATTCCCCCCCAATACTTCTCAAATTTCAAATACATTTTTTCTGCCATTGTTCTTACATAAACATTGTCATCCTTATATTTTTTACCCAACACATCTCTTATTCTCCAAACCTCAGGAAGAAATAAATTTGCAGTTGGATGATTACTCCATGATATTATCTTTGTCACCTCATTAAAAACCTCTAAAACATGACAAACATTCTCAACTTTAACCCAATCATCAACACTTTGCACCTAACGAAAACTTTGATCCCTACCTTCATACCTAGGGAACACCTTCCTAAACTCTAATGCAGTAGATAACATCATATAAGTGCTATTTCACCCAGTTGGAACATCTAAAATCAGTTTCTTAGAGGACAATTGTAACTGCTTTGCAATTTCAGCAAATTACTTCAACCTACCCTCCGATGCAACTATATACTTTATACCATTCCTAACACAATCCATAATATCCTCAATTTGACTAATCCCATCTTGTACCAACAGATTAGTGATATTGTACACATTATTCTCAACTCCCCACTCAATGAAACTCTTTTGAAGCGCATCAGCAATTATAACACCACTATGAGGGGGTGGGACATTAAAAAAGTTCAAGACACGTTTTTGTAAATACCATCAAGAATCAACAAAATGACATGTAACTACCATATAAGACACTCTATGACCTGAGGACCACATGTCAATAGTTATGTTTACTTTGTTAACATTTCTCAACAAATTTTTCAGCTTCTTTTTCTTTATTTCAAAGGTAGACATACATAGGGACGGAGCCATGAAGTATTTTGGGCAAGGGCCAAGCCGTTAAGGCATAAATTACAAATATATTAAAATAAGAGTAGTGGTCAAAGAATGAATAAAAAATATATAAAGATTGAAGATGAAATAAATATATAAAGATGAAATTAACATCAATTTAGTTTTGACAAAAAATAATAATAATAATAAACAAAAGAAAATATACAAAATATGTGTTTCATAATACATAAAATTTCAGCCAAAACACCTATAAAAAAGGAACCCGTCGTGTTTTTGAATCCCGAAAACCATCTATGATTGAATCTATGCTAATTGTTGCAGCAACTTCTCTTTCGATGTACACCATTAGAGAATCCGTCAAAAACTCGTCTTCAATTTTGTTGCGAAGCCTAGTTTTGACAATATTCATGGCTGAAAATGCTTGTTTTGTAGTTGCGGTTGAAACGGGAAGAGTAAGCACAAGTACAATAACTCGAAAAACAAGTTGGTAGATAGTTGATTTTCAAGTACTAACCAACCATTGGCACAATTCAGAAATATTTGACAGTGCTTGGAAACTTGAATGTTGAACTACATTATGCTTATAATGGTTAAGTTTTATTTCCAACTGTTCCTTTTCAAGATCAGTAAAGTCTTGAAGATAAAACTTGTTTACCAACTAACAAATATCATCAATTCTGAAAGATTCATGTGCAGCTCGAGGATCAAGAGCTGAGCCGAGAATAAGCAACTCCACTGCATGCTCACTAAACCGGCGATTTAATTCTTGCAATTGAGAATCTATTGAGGCACAAAAAATATCCACTCGATAATGTTTGTTATGCAAATTATAATACTCGCAAGTGCACAAATCGTTTGCAATATTGCGTTTTGCAAGTGCGAGGTCGATCCCACAGGGAATTGTGTTGCGAAAATTAATCTCTATTCAAACTAATCCTATTTTAACCTAGTTCCAATTTTAGTGATTTTTAACAAAAGAAAACATAAACGAAAATAATGAAAATAAAGGGGTCTAGGGTTTTGGAATCTACACCCACCAAATCACAACAACATAGTCTCATGCTTATCACACATATTTCGAATTCTCTTCTACAAATCTTAGGCATGTTCTACTTATGCTTCAAAAATAGTTTAAATCATTCAATGAATCCATTCTTTCCACAAATCACAAAAGATATCTAGTTTCAACTAAATCATCAAATGTATCTATAGAATGAAACACACTGAATATCCAACATTTTGATAAATGAAAACCCAGGACATCAATTTAATGAAACTATCTCAAATCATCTCATGTATCCGGAAATCACAAGAGATATCCAAAAATAATCTCAAAAATCGAAGTAGAACAATGAGAAATCAAAACCCATAAACTCAAATAGCATAAACAAGCATGGAAACTCAGTTTATCTTTAATGGTGAGGTTTCATCCTCAACCCTAGACGAAATTTCAGCTACACATAACTAAATAAAGCATAAATAAACAACAAGAATGCATAAAAAATCAAAGAAACTTACAAAGAATTGAAGTTCTAGGTCAAAATCAACCCAAAAGCCCTAAACTACAGTGAGAACGGCGCCTAGGGCGCTCCCAAGCGGCCTCCTCCCTCAAAAATGAGAAAAGAATGGTATTTATAGAGTTAGCTAGGGTTTCTGAAATTCCAGCTCCTCATAAATTCGATCGATCGATCGACATCGAGCAATTTTCGATCGATCAACTTGAGATTCGATCGATCGACTTCCCAGCAATTCCGAATTTCCAGCTTTTTATGTATTTTCACTTGAAAATTACCATTTTTCTCTTAATGTCCTGCAAAAACGCAAAAATACCAAAACTAACCAAAACATCAGAAAATAATAACGCCAAAGGTCTAACTAGTGTAAATTAAGGGGTTCAAATATACAATATTTGGCACTCATCAATGTTGCTCAATTGTAAAGTCAACTTGTTGATGGCGAGCTCGACCCCGTCTTTCAACATAACGAGCATTCATATCTGGGACATCTATATTGCATTTCTTGCAAAATGACTTCACATTGGTAAGTAAATCATCCCATTTATCATCTCTATATTGTTGGATATATGCTTTAGTGGATGAAACAAGATTCATGGCACTTAAAATGTCTTGAGATTTTGATTGCAATTCTTGACATAGATGATCAGTGATCTGCATTGCTTCTTTCATGAGGTGCAAGATTAAGACAAATTCAAATGAAGTCATTAACTCATAAATTGAATCTGCTCCTGCTTGTTGGGAAGAAGTAGTTCCCACATCAATTATTTTAAGAAGAACTTCACAAGTTGGACTAAAAATTTTGATCAAGCTAGAAACTTATCTCAAGTGAGAACTCCGACGAGTATCTCCAGCCCGTTGTAAATTACTAATTTGATTAAGTCCCCTTCCACTTTGAATCTCATCAATTTCAATTAGGTAAACAATTTCAACAGTTTGGGCGATCCGCAATTCTTCAAATCGACTGCACGAAGCACAAACGATATTGACAATAGAAGTCAAATTAGTATAAAATTGATGAACAAGAATAACTTCCTTTGATGCCGCTACTAATGCCAATTGCAAACGATATGCGAAACAATGAATGTAGTAGGCATATGGACAATCATTTGAAACCAAAGCTTACAACCCATTCCACCCACCTCGCATGTTACTTGCGCCATCATATCCTTGCCCTCGAATATTTTCAATCGCTAACTTATCTTGAGACAATACAAAATATATACCATTTTGTAATGTTACTGTCACAGTATTAGAGACATGAACAAGCCCAAAAAAGCGTTCCCATACAAAACCATCTTTGTCAACAAATCTTAAAACTATAGCCATTTGCTCCTTCATTGACTTATCACGAGCTTCATCAACAATTATGCAAAACTTTGCATTACCAATTTCTTTGCGAATTGTCTCCTTCACTTTGGTTGAAAAAATATGTAAAATATCTTTTTGTATCATTGGTGATGTGTAACAGACATTTTTTGAAGCTTTAGCTATTACTTCAGCAATTTGTTCATTATATGAAACTATCAAATTCAATATTTTAAGAAAATTTCCACAATTCGTTGAATTCATACTTTCATGCCGACCTCTAAAAGCAATACCTTGAAATGCCAGCATTCGAACAACTTCAATTGAAGCTTTTAACTGCAGTCGATTGTTTGCAATTTGTTCAGAAGTGAAATTTTCAAACACGTTTTGTATGTGTTGAGACTGGTTCTTCAAGTCTTCGTATGACCTCTCCATCTCTAACTTTCTTCCAATTCCTGAATCCATCTATAGTGAATACACATTGCGTAGGATGCCCAGATGGCTTATTAAAGAGAAAGCATGGTAGACAAAATGTTGCATTTTTTTTCTTCAAATATTCAAGCCATGTAGGAAATAAATTGAACCATGAACGTTGAAAGCTACGAAGATGATTTGGATTTCAAGATTTTGGGTACTCTTCAAGGATAAATTGGTACGGACCAGCTTGAATGTAAGCTCGTCGAATTTCATCCCGTTCATTAACATTATACTCCCATATTTGATGACACAATCCAGGGATCAAACTCCAATGAACTAATATCAAATTCATTGACATCAATTCTTCGAGATTTTTTAGAAGAATTTTCAAAAACTATGATATCAGAAGTTGGCGATGATGTATCACTAACATTGGCATCTGAACTTTGTGCATTTTTTCTTTTGAAAAAGTCAAGTATTGTATTTGGCTTTCCCATCATCTACAAATAAATTTACATGGTTATATTGGAGTCTTTAGAAAAGTAAGAAAAAAATATTTGTAAGTTAGCAATTAATGAACTCACATAAAGAATAATAGAATATAATAGCTTTCATATGTCAAATTCTCCAATTAATTGTTTAGACTTATAAACTATAATAACAAATATTCTTAATATTTGATAACCATAATATTCTAATTACAATACCACTTATATTAGGAATTGAGCTTAGAAAACTAACCTCAAAAAGTGCGACCTGCGTTGAGTGATTTTGCACCGCTTCTGTGTTGCAAATTAATTATTGTTCTGTATCGTAAAAATCAAATCAAATCAACCATTTTCAAAATTTTATCTGTACACAAAACAATTAACAAACCTATTAAAAAAAAAACTTTGTAAATTTTATATGTACACAGTACACAAAACAATTAACAAACCTATTAAAAAAAAAACTTTGTAACCTTTCTAGGTACAAAGTATATATGTTCACTCACTAAAAGGTGCATCAATCTTCAATATTAAGTTTGGTTACCCAAAAGGGTATCTGTTATTTGAATCTGAAGTCTGTTGTTCAATAAGCATGGGTTTGTAATACCCCAAATTTTATTAGACAATATATTTATAAAACAAATAATATATATATATATATATATATATATATATATATATATATATATATATATATATAACTTATTAAGTAAGTAACTTACTCAAAAAGTAGAAAAAGAAAAAAGAAAAAAGAAAAGTCCACAACTTGCACGGCAAGTTGTTTTCTCTTTTATTTATTTTCTTCTCTTTCTTTTCTCATCATCTTCTTTCTTCTTTTAGTTCTTTCTTCTTCTTTCTTCCTTCCTCTTCTGTTCTTCTTGTCGCCCGAAACAGAGACACAGAGAGATTGAGAGAATGAGAGAGTGAGCATGAGAGGGAGATCGAGAGACTGAGGGGGGAGAGAGAGAGAGACAGGGAGCGTGAGATAGGGGGGAGACTGTGAGATCGGGAGAGAGGGGATTCAGTGGATCCGTGAGTGGGTGACCCGACGGGGCGATTCGTGGACCCGTGAGCCCAGGAGCTCCGATCCTCCATGATCGGCGGCTGGGATTGAAATCCGGCGATGGAGGAGCTCCGATCGTGAAGTCCGTGCGACCCGTAACCCGCCAGACCCGCAACCCGATCCTCTGAAGCCGTGAACCATTGAACCCGAGTGAGACCCGGTTCTCCATGGCGGTTTTTCAGCGATGTCCGGTGGTTCCAGCAGTGGTTTCCGGCGAGTTGTGACCTGTGTGCAGCAACCCAGACGAAGACCCGAAGCCCTTGACCCAGAACCCGACCCGTCAGACCCGAGAGGAAGACCCGGTTCCTTAAAGCGTTTTCCGGCGACTTTTCCGGCGGAATCAATGGATTTTCTATGAAAATCCTTGGGGTAATTTCTTATAGCCTATGATGTTTTATTTTTAGGGGTTGATTTGCTTATTATGGAATTAGGGTTTGATTAATTTGGGGCTTTTCAAACGATTGTGTTTATATAGGTTGATTGGGTGTTTGTGGTACTTTGTTTTCTGTTCTTGGCTGATTCAGTGGGTGTATGAGTGCTTTGGCAGATTTGAGTTCTTGTGTGTCTTAACCGATTAAGTAGTGTTTGGATTTATGATGCTTTTGGACAAATGGTTTTGAGGTTAAAATTGTCTCTGTTGTGACTGTGATGGACTGATTGGAGGTGTTCGGCCATGATTTAATTTTGGGTAGACTCTCCTAATTTGGCAGTGTATGTAGTTGTTAGACTTGTAATATTTCATGTTGAACTTTAGTTGCTGGAATTATTTTGAGATGTTTTATTTGGAGTAGCTGAGTGGGTGTGTTTAACTGTGGAGGATTTTCTGTGTTGAGGTGCTGGCCGGTTAGTGTTGGTGTGTTCACTGTGGAGGGCCGTGAGTATGGACTGATGTTTGGGTGGATTCTTTTTATGAGTTCGGTTTAATATTGGTTTGTTTGAATTATGGAGTTTTGGACTATGGATTTGATGATTTAAGAAAGTTCATTTTTGGGGATTTATGTGAATAGGCCAAATGGTGTCTTGCTTCTTATATGTTGGAATTGCTAACTATTGAGGATTTAATTCACTAAGGTAGTGATGTTAGTTAGATTACTTTGATTTTCAAGAAAAGTCATAAGCTATAATTTCAGATATCTGTGGTAATTTGGGTAGAGATTTTGTATTAATAGAAAGTATCTGAATAATTATGATTATGCAGTACGTAGGATGTTATATAGGATATTTCGAATTTTAGAATATTCTTCTAAGCTTCTTCTTTCAATTTATTAGGTAAAAGCTCGATCCCGATGCTGATGGAAAGTCCAGGTAAGGGGATACAACACCGAAAAACCCCCATCAAGATTTTATTATAAATCTTTTGAAAAAGTGTTGGGGAATTTTACAAAGCGTTGCTCATGTGATTTTTAATACCAAGCTTTATTACTCATATGATATTGTTTAAGACTTTTGAGCATAAATCACAGTTTTGGGTTAAGAGCATTTTTTTAAGAATTATGATTTATGCATAATTACCGATATGATCAAAGGCATTTCAAAGTTATGAATTATGCATACTTACAATGATGAAAAAGAGAGCATTTGAAAGTTATGACTATAGAGCATTCCAAAGTATATGACTCTATTCATGAATACAATTTTGAAAGAAAAGAGTATCTAAAGTTAAATTCTGCACATGACTACAGTTATGAAAGCGGCTCTTACAGTTTTGAAATAAAGTATACAGATAAAGCAGAGCCTACAGTATTACAGAAAAACGTTCATGTGCAATAACTGTTTAACCCTGAGGCACTATTACAGTTAGGATTGGTACCCATAGGGTAGCATGGCAAGCATACCCTAAGTTGGTGTGTGCTACCAGCCGAGGTTGGCCTTCACCTAGGGAAGATCCCCAACTCGGAACGGCTCTCCCCTGTGACGACAGGCCGAGTCCATAGGCCTGTGTGACAAAAGCCAACGTGCTTTGCTCACGGGTAACAGTGGTTTAGAGTCTGTAATGGGTTAAACCACAGATAAAGGTTTAAAGAGAAAATTGATAAAAAGAATTTACTGAATCATTAGAAAATCTGTTTAATTGTTCATCTTGTTAATCTACGTAAACTGTCATTTCTTGGTATTGGCGTAGATCTCGCGAAGAGCAGTAGATCATTGCGGACCGACCAAAGCTTTACTTTGTATAGTATGTTTCTTTTGGAGAATTCAAGGTGTTGTAAAAAATTATTAATAAAAAGGTATAAAAATAGGAAGTTTAAATTTATATGTTGTAAATGCACGCTTCCATTTATATGATTTTAGTACTCAAACTCACGTTTCCCTTATATCCCAAAACGGGGGCGTGACAACATGGTATCAGAGCAATTTTGCTCTATGGACTGTAGGAGTATATCTTTTTAGATTCTAACTTCTATAAGATCTAGGGAGCGGATAGGATTTTGCTTCATAGCAGATTGACTTTGTGGACCATAGGATTGATCTTATTAAAGTTGAGGTCTCTAAGTTGGAATTAATACCAAGGTATAAGCTATGATCGACAATAAAGTGGGATAAGTTTTCAAGACCTGTTTACCTAAGTGTTAAGTTGTACAATCTTTCTCGAGGAATAGCAAATTGCATCAGTTATAGACCAACTTGTTTTGGATGGATAGGTAATGATGACCACCATATTTTGAGGTATAGTCATGATTTATGAAATGCTTTTAGAGATATAGATTATAGAAATTCGGATGCTTAATATCTTGGCAGATTTATGGATATTAAGTCAATAAATGTATTAAGCATCATATAGATATTTCAAGTGCATAGAAATAAATATTGAAGTTTTGAGATTACTTGATTTACTCGTGGATGTAAACAAAGATATCTAACATCTTGAATCTGTATCATTTTGAAGATGGATACATAATCTATAGATGCTGATTCATGTGTTTTAAGGACATATAATGAAATAAGTTGATCAAGTAAATTGATGATTTTTGGAGCAATTATATTCTTATGATCTGATAACTTTAGTGAAGTTAGAATTTATTAATTGAGAAATGTTTGGAGTTTTCTAGAGGTTAAGATAATCTATATGATATGAGATGAATCTTTCGGAAGATGTTAAGTTTGAGAAATGCTCTAATTATCATATGTGAGGATTGATCAACTGCTTAGTTAAATTGGATTGATGATAGGCTTAAATTCATTGATCTATGTGGATAATAGTATTTATGCAGGAATAAGAAAAAGATCATAGTACCTATGTAAAGAATCAAAGGAATAAAAGTTCAAGGAATATGACAGTCTTAGAAGATCTTTGATATAATGATTTTCTTTTAACCTCTTTGAGAAGATTGATCAGTTGTGATTGAAGATTATTATGGACTCATAAAGAGGACTGCAATGCTTTGAGGTATGGATTATTAATTCTTCAGGTATTTTAATTTATAGGGTTTGATAAAATCTGATGATACGGTATGTGAATTTTGAGGTTATATAAGCAGTGGATTTGTTAATTAGGAATTTGGAGATAGGAATTCTGAACAATCAAAGAATCGATCATTTGAGTAAAATTAGTACTTAACGGTTCGGATTAAGAATTTCTACGTTTGAAAAGTTCATGGTTGGCATAATAATTGTGTTCATATGGAGATAGGATACAATGAGACCTTTAGAATAAAATTGAGTTATTTTCAGAAACTTGTGATTTCCTTATTTGGTAATTTAGTTTTCCCAGTTTTAGTTAAAATAGATTTGTGGAGGAAATAACGTTTGTTTCGATTGTTAGTGGATTTAGTTGGTGCGCAACTTTAGAGATGGATTTAAGTCGCTTAGGCGGTTAGGTAAGACTTTGACAGTTATAGACTTTAGCCATGAATTGCGAATCTTGATATTATTTGATCTGTTATGAAGATTTATAATGAGGATTTCTTAAATGATATCTAGAAAATCAATTATGATGAACTGTCGGGATTCTAAGGAAAGATTTTTTTACTTGATTTATGTTGGCTGAGTTTGAGGTTTAAAAGTTTAATATCAATTCCATGATAGCAGCCAGTGATTACGGATTTTGATGATAAGTTTATATTTTAAGATGATTCTAAATCATGGAATTGAAAATATATGATTATGTTATTGGAGGAATTTTGGTGTTATAGAAATATGATTTGCATAATTACTATTGGAAAACGATATGTTATGATTAAATTCCCATTTTGGGGTTCATTTGGATTAGAATATGTTTATGGGATAATACTGTTATCATTCTTTTGACTAGAATCATAATGAATGGTAATGATAGATATGGAGACTAGGTTTCGATGCATTTCTGATGTTGATGCTTAGTTGATTTTAAGAAAGTGAAAGATATTATATGGTAGCCAATGAAATCGTTTCTATATCCGATAATATGATCATGGGAACTAATTATGTTATTTGAGGATTAAGCCTTAGATTTTGAAATTTTCTGAATTACAAACTTGATATTTATACTTTGAGGATCTTGGAATTTTGCGTCTTTATTAGATATTAAGTATACCGTTGATGATTAATTGATCTATACTTCGAGGTTAAATCTTGCCATGAAATGCAAGGATATTGCCTGATTTATAATTTGAGGTTTACCTATGATTGGAGACAAGATTTGAAAATGTTATTGTCTTGCACACTTTTTGTTGATAAAGGAAATAATGATTATAAGACCTAATCTTAAGCCCTTATACCCTTGTCATGATATTAAGGATAGTTATGATTGATTGATCTACGTGTTTAAAATATATTACTAATTTATGATCGAGGTAAAGTTTTGGGATACCTGCCAATTTGAGTAAACAAAACTACTTGGTGTTATCGTTGGAGAATCTTATGGATTAAGAAAATTATATTTTGAGCTCAACAGCTTAGCCTTTCGCAAAGCCATTTGAGGTTAATTAGGGTAGACACTATTGTTTGGTTTTTAAATCTTGCTGCTTGTACTTTATTATGATATGATTTATGTTTTGAGGTAAGAAGAATTAAAGACTGTCTTACTTGAGGATAGGAATGATTGGATCCGGAAATAATATTTAATGATTTTCTAATGGAAAGAAACTCCAACCCCTAAGGATTTATTAAGCACGGTCTTTTTATCGAGACGTTGGACTTTAAATAAGTTTCTTCCCTAGTTTTGGGCGTTGGAATTTCAATACCATGAGATGAAAGATTCTTTCTTGGGAAGCATCGAATAATAAAGTCAGAGCTATGTGTTCTTAATGCAGAAGACCGAATCTAAGTTGGGTTACACCGCTCAAGCACGAGTATACTCTCTTGTTTTCGACGAGGCTTATGAAAAAGTATACGCAGACCTGTCTGTCAATATTGAGTAAAGGTACACCTGCCTTAGTCGGTAGATCGACTCATAGAATAGATCATAGTACTATATAAAATATTATTTTCTTACACCCTTTTCAAAGGGATAGGGACAGCCGCTTATCATGGTCAAGGTTTTCGTCTATAATAAGTTTATTTCTGAAAAGAAGTAGATGGAATTTTAACAATAGAAGTTAAGGTGGAATTTCAAGATATTGCTTAAAGTATTTTGAATACAATGATCTGATGAGGTACTGCAAACACAGACGAACGAAATAGACGAGCTCTACAATAAGAGCAGACCTTTACGTTGAAGCAGAGAAATGGAAATAGAAACGATGTGGATGGTGATGGTTATATTGAAAGTCATAGTTATGGCAAGATGATATAAAGTATGCTTTATTTTTCTTCGATAAGGGAAACTTTATAGTTTTTGAATTTCGAGGACGAAATTCTATTAAGGGGGGAAGATTGTAATACCCCAAATTTTATTAGACAATATATTTATAAAAAAAATAATATATATATAACTTATTAAGTAAGTAACTTACTCAATAAGTAGAAAAAAAAAAGAAAAAAAAAAAGTCCACAACTTGCACGGCAAGTTGTTTTCTCTTTTATTTATTTTCTTCTCTTTCTTTTCTCATCATCTTCTTTCTTCTTTTAGTTCTTTCTTCTTCTTTCTTCCTTCCTCTTCTGTTCTTCTTGTCGCCCGAAACAGAGACACAGAGAGATTGAGAGAATGAGAGAGTGAGCATGAGAGGGAGATCGAGAGACTGAGGGGGGAGAGAGAGAGAGACAGGGAGCGTGAGATAGGGGGGAGACTGTGAGATTGGGAGAGAGGGGGTTTAGTGGATCCGTGAGTGGCTGACCCGATGGGGCGGTTCGTGGACTGATGAGTGCCAAATATTGTGTATTTGGACCCCTTGATTTGCACTAGTTAGACCTTTAGCCTTGTTATTTTCTAATGTTTTGGTTAGTTTTTGTGTTTTCTGCTTCTGTAAGGACAATAAGAGAGGAATGACAAACTTCATAAGGAAATAGCTGGAAATTCAGAGATCCTGAAAAGTCGATCGATCGAACTTAAAATTAGATCGATCGAAACTTTGCCCGAAGTCGATCGATCGAAATAAAAGTCGATCGATCGAAATTTCCCAGAAACTGCTTTTGCAGAGCGCGCCAGAACGCCCAATCAGAAGCCAAAAAGCAGTCCTCCCTCTGATTTCCGCTGCAGAACACGCTGGTTTCGTGTTTGTGGTTGTCTCTAGCTGCAGAGGAACCCTAGAGGAGTCATTTCTTGCCCTAGCTTTCTTCTATAAAAGCCATAGCCATCCCCTTGTTGAAGTAGTAGTAGAGAGAGTAGGAGAAAAAAAGAATAGAGCAGAAACTCTGTAGATAGGTTTAATTTCGTGCTTCTTGTAGTGTAATTCAGTAGTTTATTTTCAGATACTTTCTCTTTGTAGAGCTTTTCTTTCATTTCCATGGTTGTTCATCATTTTCTTGTGGTGTCCTTAGTCATGGAAGGCTAGTAACCTCAACTAGGGTTGAGGATGAAACCTTTCCATTGATGACACTCACAATCTTGCTGTACCACTTGCACATTTAATGATATATCATATTAGTTGTTCAAGTTCCATTCATTTAAAGCTTTATCTTTTGCAATGAATGTGGTTAGTGGTGGATAGATGACATTTTATGTGTTTCAACCGACTAATACATTGTTTTATCGGTTTGAATGATAATATCCATTGTGATTGAATGATACATTGGATGTTTTGATTTCAATCGGTACTCTTTGTGATTTGTCAATGTGTTGGATTCATTTAATGGTTCTTGGGTTTATGGTTAAGAAACTTTAATAACACCTTAAGCTTAATGTTCTTTGGGTGTTCAAGTGGAAACTAGGAAGTGTGAGTTGTAGGATTTGGTTTGGTGGATTCCTTAACCTTAGTTCCTTTTAATTTACATATTTCCCTACATCTCTTCAATTTAGTCTTTTGTTCTTCAATCATTTCTCAAACCTTTGGAACTAGGTTAAAATGAGGTTGATTAAGCAAGATTCCAATATTTGACCATTTCCCTGTGGGATCGACCTCGCACTTGCATAACACTATATTGCAAAATGATTCGTGCACTTGCGAGTACTATTTAAAACACACATCAAGTTTTTGGCGCCGTTGCCGGGGAGATCGGTTCAAAAATTGGTTTTTGATTGATTGATTTTGTTTTTCTACTAGTTAGATAGATTTTTATTTCATTTTTACTGTTGTTTAGTTTCTGTTCTGCATTCTAAGTCTTTTCTTTGTTTTTCCCGGATCTGTTCTGCAGCTTCTGCAACTTACTGGGTGCCTTGAAGAATCGATCGATCAAAAATAAATTCGATCGATCGACTTTCGATCGGTCGACTTAGAATCTGCACTATAAAAAGACGATCGATCGACAATATATTCGATCGATCGACTTTCGATCGATCGAAATATACTTCGATCGATCTACTTCCTGCACAGCAGCAGTTCGGAACTAGGTGAGTATCACTGTTCCAGTACTTTTTTCAGTCCATTTTGTTCATAATTTGTTTCTGTTTAATAGTATTTTGCTGTTTGTTTAAATTTTCTTTTAAATCACTATAACTTAGTTCAAATTCTGTTTAGTTTGTGTTTTATATTATCCTCAATTTGTTTTATTTTGTTCTAAAATAAAAAAAAAAAAAAAAAAAAAAAAGAGATTTTCTGTTCTATTTTTGTTTCTGTTCCTGGCCATGCAAATTTCGAACATTCGATCGATCGAATAAAAAGTTAGATCGATCAACTTTCGATCGATCGACCACTACATTCGATCGATCTACCTCAACTCAGAAGGCAGCTCCTGGATAAGATCAGTAGCAGAAAATTTTTACCAAAAAATTATTTTTGGTCCCAACTTGTAAGTATTCTTATCTTTACTTTTACTGCTGTCTTAGTGTAAATTGTATGCATTTGTGTTAGTCTTTACAGTTTATCTTAGTTGTGTTATTTTTCTTTGTTATAAAAAAAATAAAATAAAATAAAATAAAAAAAAAGAATATTTTGCTAGTAAGGGTTTACTTAGCGATCTAAAGGGCAATGACAAGGTAAATTCTGGCAAGGATTGGTCATGGGATTTAAGTGTGTCCATTGTGACCCCCCTCACCTACCTGGGAATTAGCCTAGATTGTACTTTGGAGAGCTTTGTTCCCTATTAGCGAATTGTTTTCTTTATTTTTGTTTGTTTGTCTTTTGATTGAATATTTGTGTATGTTTGGTGTATGCTTGGTAGAAGATCATTGAACTTAGACTTGACATCTTTAGATCCCGAAATTGAAAGAACTCTTAGGAGAAATCTTAGAAATTCTGTAGAGATGGGAGATAACATGCATGCAAATGAAAATGAGAGGAATCGGGGAGAAAACGTGGATCATACTAGGACACTTAGGGATTTGTTTGCACCCGTTGCAACAAATTCTCCTTCATGTATCGTATTACCCCCAACCAATGCCACTCATTTTGACCTCAAGCCTCATGTCATCCAACTCCTACCCGCATTCCATGGCTTGGACCTCGAAAATCCTTATAGCCATGTGAAGAAATTCAAGGACATCTGTGCCACCTTCAAATTTCAAAATTTTTCTGAAGAGTCTGTGCATCTTAGGCTATTTCCTTTCTCACTCCATGATAGGGCCAAAGCATGGTTGGATTCAAACATGCCTGGTTCCATTACTTCTTGGGAGAACTTGCTCAACAAGTTCTACAACAAATTCTTCCCCATGTCCAAAGTCAATGAGTGTAGGAAGGAGATAAGCTCATTTACTCAAGAAGAAGATGAGAAATTTTCTGAGAGTTGGGAGAGATTTCAAGATATGCTGATTAAGTGCCCTCCACATGGATACGAGAAATGGAGACTGGTGCAATTTTTCTATCAAGGATTAACTCAATCCAATCGTAGCATGATCGATTCGATGAACGGAGGTGCATTTCTAAGTTTGACGGGAGAGGAGGCGTATAGGACCTTAGATCAATTATCCGACAATTCCCAACAGTGGGATTTTTCAAGCTGTCGTGATAAAGCTGCTCGCATTCAGAGGAAGGGAGGCATCTATGAGGTTAAGGAGGATGTAGAATTAAAAATGAAGATAGATGCCCTTACCAAAAAGGTCGAAGCCCTAGTTGTTAGCAAATCCATGAATGCTGCCAACCCATTTCATGTTGACTGCTGTTCCATCTGTGCTAGTCCCTTGCACTTAGCACAGACTTGCCCTTCATTGCCTGCTTTTGTCGAGTCACCAATGGAGCAAGTGAACGCTTTCAACGATTATCGAAAGCAAGCCAGTGGACCTTTCTCCGAATCATACAATCCAGGGTGGCGGAACCACCCTAACTTTTCTTGGAAGCAGAACCAGCCTATGGCTCAAGGGGGAGTTCCTCACCAATCCCATACTCAATACCCCCCTGGCTTTCATCAGCCGGTCCACCATCAAAACCGTCCATCCCAACCAGCACCATCATACCAATCCCCTACTCAAGCCCCTGCCTCTTCTTCACAATCTTCTTTGGAAGACACTCTTAAGGCCTTCATCCAGATTACAGGCCAATCCATCAATGACGTGAAGAATGCTACCATGGTGAACACTCAAGCTATTGCCAAGATGGAGACCCAGATCGGGCAAATTGCTAGTCACCTGGGGGAGAGAGAGAAGGGAAAGCTCCCTAGTCAGCCTGTGCCGAATCCGAAGTTGCAATTTCATGAGGGAGGATCGTCTAATGCAGTGCATGGGCAGGAGCATGTGCAAGCCGTTGTCACACTTAGATCAGGGAAACAAGTGGACAACCAAGTGGTTCAACCAGAAGAGAACCCTGCTGCACAAGGAGAACAAGGAAGCAGGAGCATCGAGAAGAAAGATGCCGAGCCATCTACATTAGCTCCGACCATAGAGACTCCTCCTCCTAGGCCGTTTATACCTAGGGCACCTTACCCTGATAGACTTCTTGCGCCCAAGAAAGGAGGAACATTCGAGGACATTCGGGAGATATTCAAACAAGTGCAGATCAACATTCCATTCTTGGATGCCATCCAGCAAGTGCCGTCTTACGCCAAGTTCTTAAAGGACTTAATCACCGTCAAGCGGAGGAACAATGTCCTGAGGAAAGTTTGTTTGACCGAGCAAGTCAGCTCAATCCTCCAATACCGGCTGCCCATCAAGTACAAGGACCCTGGATGTCCTACCATCTCTTGCACGATAGGAGTTAGCCACATTGAGAAGGCCCTGCTTGACCTTGGAGCCAGTGTCAATCTCCTACCCTATTCAGTTTACCTGCAATTAGGATTAGGAGAATTGAAGCCCACCTCCATGACATTGCAATTGGCTGATCGGCCAGTGAAGATACCACGGGGAATAGTGGAGGATGTTTTGATTAAGGTGGATAAGTTTTACTTCCCCGTGGATTTCATAGTGCTTGACACCGAGCCGGTACAGAATGTTGGAGTTCAGATACCGGTAATCCTAGGGCGACCATTCTTAGTTACGGCTAACGCCCTGATCAACTGTAGGACGGGGGTAATGAAGATCTCTTTTGGCAACATGACGGTAGAGCTGAACATTTTCACCATCAGCAAACAGCCAAGGGAGTGTGATGAGATCAACAATGTCTGCTTGATAGAGGAAATCCTGGAGGAGAGCATTGAAGAATCAAGCATACAAGACCCCCTGGAAGCGTGCCTTGCTCAATTTGGAGAGGATCTGGACTTGGATGTCCTGCTTGAGCAAGCAAATGCTGTTTTAGAGTTTGCTCCTCTAGAGAGCAAGAAGGAAGAGGAGGCAGCAGTATCGGAGCCTCCAAAGAAGGAACTTAAGCCCCTACCGGACAATCTCAAGTATAAGTTCCTCGGTCCAGCAGAGACTTTGCCTCTCATCATAGCTTCGGATCTTCACACCACTCAGGAGGAGAGGCTGTTAGATGTCTTGAGGGAGCATAAGGAAGCTATAGGCTGGACCATTGAAGATATTAAGGGAATCAGCCCCTCGGTGGTGATGCATAGGATACACTTGGAGGAAGACACCAAACCATCGAGGGAGCCACAGAGAAGGCTCAACCCAACCATGCAAGAAGTCGTCAGAGGAGAAGTCATCAAGTTGTTGGATGCTGGCATCATCTACCCTATCTCTGACAGCAAATGGGTGAGCCTCATTCATGTCGTGCCCAAGCGAGCTGGAGTTACAGTCGTGCAGAACAAGGAAGGCGAGTTGGTTCCAACTCGAGTACAGTCTGGATGGAGAGTCTGCATCGACTACCGCAAGCTGAACACCGCCACCAGGAAAGATCACTTTCCTCTTCCGTTCATTGATCAAATGGTGGAGCGGTTGGCCGGGCACGAGTATTATTGCTTTTTGGATGGTTATTCTGGATATAACCAGGTCCCTGTGGACCCTGAAGACCAAGAGAAGACGACCTTCACTTGTCCGTTCGGAACGTTCGCCTACCGACGCATGCCCTTTGGCTTATGCAATGCACCAGCTACTTTTCAGCGGTGCATGATCAGCATCTTTTCTGATATGGTAGAGCGTTTCCTGGAGGTGTTTATGGATGACTTCTCGGTTTTCGGGTCATCTTTTGAAGAGTGTTTGCACCACCTCACGTTAGTTTTGGAGAGGTGTAAAGAGAAGAACCTAGTGCTCAATTGGGAGAAGTGCCATTTTATGGTGCAACAAGGAATTGTGCTCGGGCACGTCATCTCTCGTCGGGGGATTGAAGTCGACAAGGCGAAGGTAGATTTGATATCCAACCTTCCTCCCCCATGGACGGTGAAGGAGGTTCGCTCTTTTCTGGGCCATGCAGGATTCTATCGGCGATTCATTCAGGACTTCAGCAAGATCGCCCGGCCCTTGTGCAAACTGTTGGTAAATGAGGCCCCTTTTATTTTTGATGAAGATTGCAAGAAGGCATTTGGGGCCTTGAAGGCAATTCTGACGTCCACACCCATCATTCGGCCCCCGAGATGGGGTGCACCTTTCGAGATCATGTGTGACGCGTCCGATTACGCCGTTGGAGCTGTGTTGGGGCAGCGCATTGACAAACTTCCCCACGTCATTTACTATGCAAGTCGGACTCTGAACGACACCCAGCTAAATTATTCGACCACTGAGAAGGAGCTGCTGGCAGTCGTGTTTGCTCTGGATAAGTTTCGATCCTACCTACTAGGATCGAAAGTCATCATCTACTCGGATCACGCGGCATTGAAGTATCTTTTTTCCAAAAAGGATGCTAAATCTCGCCTCATCCGGTGGATTTTGCTCTTACAAGAGTTCGACATTGAGATTCGGGACAAGAAGGGTTCCGAAAACGTGGTGGCTGATCATCTCTCGAGGATTACCGTGGACTTCACGGAAGAGGCCGCCCCCATTTCTGAGACCTTCCCCGATGAGCAGTTGATGCATATTGCTCATGCTCACTCACCATGGTTTGCTGACATAGTGAACTATCTTGTCACCGGTCAAATGCCTTTGCATTGGGGACGGCAAGATAAGTCCAAATTTATGTCCATGGTGAAGAATTTTTTCTGGGACGATCCTTACTTGTTCAAGTATTGTCCCGATCAGATCATTAGGAGATGCATTCCCGAGCCTGACCAATCCAGTGTCATCTCCTTCTGTCATGATCATGCCTGTGGATGCCACTTCAGTACGAAGAAGACCGCTGCAAAGATTTTGCAGTGTGGTTTTTATTGGCCCACCATCTTTCAAGACGCTCACACCTATTGTGTTTCATGCGAGCGCTGTCAGAAGCTAGGGAGTATTTCACGTCGAAATATGATGCCCCTCAACCCGATTCTTATTGTTGAGATTTTCGATGTATGGGGCATTGATTTCATGGGACCTTTCCCAAACTCCTTCGGCTATCTGTACATTTTGGTTGCTGTGGACTACGTGTCCAAATGGGTAGAGGCAGTTGCTTTCAAGACCAACGACCACCGAGTTGTGGTCCAGTTTTTAAAAGACACTATATTTGCTCGTTTTGGTACTCCTCGAGCAATTATTAGTGATGGTGGAAAGCACTTCTGCAACCGGGTCTTCGAACAGCTGATGAAGAAATATTGCATCACGCACAAGGTTGCCACTCCTTATCACCCTCAGACGAGTGGACAAGTGGAAGTTTCAAACAGAGAGATCAAGAGGATTCTGGAGAAGACGGTGAACCCGTCAAGGAAAGATTGGTCTCTCCGATTGAACGATGCATTATGGGCATACCGGACAGCGTTCAAGACACCGATTGGCATGTCACCTTACCGTATCGTGTATGAGAAAGCATGCCATCTGCCTGTGGAGTTGGAGCACAGAGCCTATTGGGCCATTAAGCAGCTAAATTTCGATCTCACAAAAGCTGGCTCACAGAGGAAGCTCCAACTCAATGAATTGGAAGAGCTGAGGAACGATGCCTATGACTGTGCTAGGATGTACAAAGCACGGATGAAGAAGGCTCACGACCAGAACATATTGAGACGATCTTTTGAGTCCGGTCAGAAAGTCCTTCTTTACAATTCACGTCTGCATCTGTTCCCAGGGAAGCTCCGATCTCGATGGACAGGCCCTTTCATAGTCCGATCAGTGTTTTCTTATGGGCCATTGAGATTGAGAATCCAAAAAATGGCAGCACGTTCAAGGTGAACGGGCAACGATTGAAGCCATTTTTGGAGTTACAGAGCTCGGAGGTTGAGACGACCCTTTTAGAGGACCCGAGTTACTCGGAGTGATTGTCGTCATGATGGAAAGTCTGGCTGAAGACTGAAAACTTAGCACTTGTGGGAGGCAACCCTCATCATCATTTTTCCCTATCATTTGATTTTCTTGTGTTTCAGTTGTGATTTTCAGGACAGTGTCCGCCATTCAAGTTTGGGGGAGCGCTTCTCTTACAGTGTGCCCAACTTGCATCACCCTTCGGTATTGTATCTCTAGCCACATTGGGGACAATGTGTTATTCTAGTTTGGGGGTGGGGTAGACATTTCTGTCTGTTTTCATTTAATTCTTGTTTTGTTACCTTGTTAATACTCATTTAAAAATAAAAAATAAAAAAATGCTTTATTGTTAGTTGAGCATGGTTACATCTTACTATGGTTTGCATCTCATTGGTTTGTTTAACATGTTGAATTTTGCATATCATTAAAATCTGAGATCTTTTGACTCATCTTTGGATTAGAGAGACTTGACATGTTTAACTGTTCATCACAAGCACATTAGCATTTGTTTCAGTGGGGTATGAGATTTGAATTAAAATTTATGTGTCTTGAGATTTGTAGGATGACTTGTTGATGAAACCTTGACTTATTGATATAAAAAAAAATGTTTAGAATAATATCACCAATTTGACTTTTCATTGAGTAACCGGGCCCCTTGCCTCATTAAGCATTGGGTGTTCGCGTAAAAATATGAGTATTTCAGCTTGGATGATTGTTTGGCTAGTTTGACTTCGTAGCCTTTTTGACTTGAGTAATTAAGCCCTTAGAGATGTTTTTACATCTAGTGCCCTAAGACCATCTGGTTTGGGAGTCACTGGCCCAACACTCGTTACATAGGTCAATTAGAAAGCTTAAAGGAGTCACACATTGCACAGCCGACACAAAATAATAGTAAATAATAATGAATGTAAGATAAGCCTTGGTTATTTGACGGAAGTCCTGCGAATTTTTGGATATATGTGCTTTGAGGAAAATCAAAACCCCATGACTCTATGTTATTCACACCTTACACTTTTGAACATGTGTTGTCTCAATTTTCCATCTATGAGTTGATCGATTTTTGATAATATGACAATGTGACATTCATTTTGTTAAACATGCTCATGATGTGTGAACCACGTGTTTGAATGATGATTTTCGCTCAATTGATAATACGGCATTCCAATGTTTGTGGGTACCATTTCTGGCAAACCCTCACGAGACTTCACTCGTCCACTAGGGAGTCCTAGGGGTTTAAAAGGCTTATTGCATATGCTAAATGCAATCGTTTATCCCACGAAAGATGACTTATGTTTCATGCTTTGATTTTGTTTTTCATTTTGTTTTTGCTAAGGGACTAGCAAAATGTAAGTTTGGGGGTATTTGATGAGTGCCAAATATTGTGTATTTGGACCCCTTGATTTGCACTAGTTAGACCTTTAGCCTTGTTATTTTCTAATATTTTGGTTAGTTTTTGTGTTTTCTGCTTCTGTAAGGACAATAAGAGAGGAATGACAAACTTCATAAGGAAATAGCTGGAAATTCGGAGATCCTGAAAAGTCGATCGATCGAACTTAAAATTAGATCGATCGAAACTTTGCCCGAAGTCGATCGATCGAAATAAAAGTCGATCGATCAAAATTTCCCAGAAACTGCTTTTGCAGAGCGCCAGAACGTCCAATCAGAAGCCAAAAAGCAGTCCTCCCTCTGATTTCCGCTGCAGAACATGCTGGTTTCGTGTTTGTGGTTGTCTCTAGCTGCAGAGGAACCCTAGAGGAGTCATTTCTTGCCCTAGCTTTCTTCTATAAAAGCCATAGCCATCCCCTTGTTGAAGTAGTAGTAGAGAGAGTAGGAGAAAAAAAGAATAGAGCAGAAACTCTGTAGATAGGTTTAATTTCGTGCTTCTTGTAGTGTAATTCAGTAGTTTATTTTCAGATACTTTCTCTTTGTAGAGCTTTTCTTTCATTTCCATGGTTGTTCATCATTTTCTTGTGGTGTCCTTAGTCATGGAAGGCTAGTAACCTCAACTAGGGTTGAGGATGAAACCTTTCCATTGATGACACTCACAATCTTGCTGTACCACTTGCACATTTAATGATATATCATATTAGTTGTTCAAGTTCCATTCATTTAAAGCTTTATCTTTTGCAATGAATGTGGTTAGTGGTGGATAGAGGACATTTTATGTGTTTCAACCGACTAATACATTGTTTTATCAGTTTGAATGATGATATCCATTGTGATTGAATGATACATTGGATGTTTTGATTTCAATCGGTACTCTTTGTGATTTGTCAATGTGTTGGATTCATTTAATGGTTCTTGGGTTTATGGTTAAGAAACTTTAATAACACCTTAAGCTTAATGTTCTTTGGGTGTTCAAGTGGAAACCAAGAAGTGTGAGTTGTAGGATTTGGTTTGGTGGATTCCTTAACCTTAGTTCCTTTTAATTTACATATTTCCTTACATCTCTTCAATTTAGTCTTTTGTTCTTCAATCATTTCTCAAACCTTTGGAACTAGGTTAAAATGAGGTTGATTAAGCAAGATTCCAATATTTGACCATTTCCCTGTGGGATCGACCTCGCACTTGCATAACACTATATTGCAAAATGATTCGTGCACTTGCGAGTACTATTTAAAACACACATCATGGACCCGTGAGCCCAGGAGCTCCGATCCTCCATGATCGGCAGCTGGGATTGAAATCCGGCGATGGAGGAGCTCCGATCGTGAAGTCCGTGCGACCCGCGACCCGCCAGACCCGCAACCCGATCCTCTGAAGCCGTGAACCATTGAACCCGAGTGAGACCCGGTTCTCCATGGCGGTTTTTCGGCGATGTCCGGTGGTTCCAGCAGTGGTTTCCGGCGAGTTGTGACCTGTGTGCAGCAACCCAGACGAAGACCCGAAGCCCTTGACCCAGAACCCGACCCGTCAGACCCGAGAGGAAGACCCGGTTCCTTAAAGCGTTTTCCGGCGACTTTTCCGGCGGAATCAATGGATTTTCTATGAAAATCCTTGGGGTAATTTCTTATAGCCTATGATGTTTTATTTTTAGGGGTTGATTTGCTTATTATGGAATTAGGGTTTGATTAATTTGGGGCTTTTCAAACGATTGTGTTTATATAGGTTGATTGGGTGTTTGTGGTACTTTGTTTTCTGTTCTTGGCTGATTCAGTGGGTGTATGAGTGCTTTGGCAGATTTGAGTTCTTGTGTGTCTTAACCGATTAAGTAGTGTTTGGATTTATGATGCTTTTGGACAAATGGTTTTGAGGTTAAAATTGTCTCTGTTGTGACTGTGATGGACTGATTGGAGGTGTTCGGCCATGATTTAATTTTGGGTAGACTCTCCTAATTTGGCAGTGTATGTAGTTGTTAGACTTGTAATATTTCATGTTGAACTTTAGTTGCTGGAATTATTTTGAGATGTTTTATTTGGAGTAGCTGAGTGGGTGTGTTTAACTGTGGAGGATTTTCTGTGTTGAGGTGCTGGCCGGTTAGTGTTGGTGTGTTCACTGTGGAGGGCCGTGAGTATGGACTGATGTTTGGGTGGATTCTTTTTATGAGTTCGGTTTAATATTGGTTGGTTTGAATTATGGAGTTTTGGACTATGGATTTGATGATTTAAGAAAGTTCATTTTTGGGGATTTATGTGAATAGGCCAAATGGTGTCTTGCTTCTTATATGTTGGAATTGCTAACTATTGAGGATTTAATTCACTAAGGTAGTGATGTTAGTTAGATTACTTTGATTTTCAAGAAAAGTCATAAGCTATAATTTCAGATATCTGTGGTAATTTGGGTAGAGATTTTGTATTAATAGAAAGTATCTGAATAATTATGATTATGCAGTACGTAGGATGTTATATAGGATATTTCGAATTTTAGAATATTCTTCTAAGCTTCGTCTTTCAATTTATTAGGTAAAAGCTCGATCCCGATGCTAATGGAAAGTCCAGGTAAGGGGATACAACACCGAAAAACCCCCAACAAGATTTTATTATAAATCTTTTGAAAAAGTGTTGGGGAATTTTACAAAGTGTTGCTCATGTGATTTTTAATACTAAGCTTTATTACTCATATGATATTGTTTAAGACTTTTGAGCATAAATCACAGTTTTGGGTTAAGAGCATTTTTTTAAGAATTATGATTTATGCATAATTACCGATATGATCAAAGGCATTTCAAAGTTATGAATTATGCATACTTACAATGATGAAAAAGAGAGCATTTGAAAGTTATGACTATAGAGCATTCCAAAGTATATGACTCTATTCATGAATACAGTTTTGAAAGAAAAGAGTATCTAAAGTTAAATTCTGCACATGACTACAGTTATGAAAGCGGCTCTTACAGTTTTGAAATAAAGTATACAGATAAAGCAGAGCCTACAGTATTACAGAAAAACGTTCATGTGCAGTAACTGTTTAACCTTGAGGCACTATTACAGTTAGGATTGGTACCCATAGGGTAGCATGGCAAGAATACCATAAGTTGGTGTGTGCTACCAGCCGAGGTTGGCCTTCACCTAGGGAAGATCCCCAACTCGGAACGGCTCTCCCCTGTGACGACAGGCCGAGTCCATAGGTCTGTGTGACAAAAGCCAACGTGCTCCGCTCACGGGTAACAGCGGTTTAGAGTCTGTAAAGGGTTAAACCACAGATAAAGGTTTAAAGAGAAAACTGATAAAAAGAATTTACTGAATCATTAGAAAATCTGTTTAATTTTTCATCTTGTTAATCTGCATAAACTGTCATTTCTTGGTATTGGCGTAGATCTCGCGAAGAGCAGTAGATCATTGCGGACCGACCAAAGCTTTACTTTGTATAGTATGTTTCTTTTGGAGAATTCAAGGTGTTGTAAATAATTATTAATAAAAAGGTATAAGAATAGGAAGTTTAAATTTATATGTTGTGAATGCACGCTTCCATTTATATGATTTTAGTACTCAAACTCACGTTTCCCTTATATCCCAAAACGGGGGCGTGACAGGTGGCAAATCAAGTTCCAATCAATAATCACACAAGGTATTTGCACTCGAACAAAAGGAGCATCAATCTTCAATATCAAGTTTTGTTTCAAAAAGGGTATTGTACCTATCACTGTATCACATCATCTTTATCAGCTTTTTCGATATTGAGAACAAAAAATAATTTTTTTGTCTGGCTCTCTAGGGACAAACGTCACAAAAGCTTAAAGCTTTTTCAAGGGACAAGTCAAGTCACAAAGTACACAAATACACAATAATTTTTCAGTTTTCTAGTGTCTAGAGACTTCTCACTTCCATAAAACAAAAAAAATAGTTGTTTTCAAGAGTTAGACTCTCTCGGCTCTCCTAGTCTCCTCTCCTTCCTCAGAAAGGCGAAAGCCAAACACAAGTTCAAGTTGAAAACAAAAAGTCATCAATAGTTATCATCACCAAAAAATATGAGTACAATAGATTACCATGGTGTCATGGTCCCATGGACCCGGTGTGTAAAGCGATAATATTGTGCTTACTGCAGTGCTTGGCTGCGGCTTGTGGTGTCGGATTTGGTGTGCAAACTAGAAACTGCAGTGGGTCGGTTGAGGGGTGGAGAAGAGTACAAAGGTATTCTTGTTTCAATTTTTTTTTATTAAATATTTTTGTTTCAGAATTTGAGTTGTTTGGCTGTGTTGGAACTGGAAACGCCCCCCTTAATTAAGTGCTTGCCGGCTTTTGATGTCTAGAGACTACAAGTCTACAACAAATCTGTGGATTTAGGCTTCTTTTTTTTGGTTTATTTGGTTAAGGAACAAAAATTAATAGGTTAAGGGCCAACAAATTGAGAAGGGGCCAATGGGCTAATTTTTATTTTACAATCACTTTTATCAGTTGCACGAGATATCTTTTGTCAATAAGGAGTGTTAGCCCCTCATAAACTTGTTAAACAAAACATGTTTCACTACCATAAAAGGATACTCATGATAAAGTATCATATGAGAAGCAAACTCTCGTACCTTCTTATGATCATAAGTAAAACATAATCTGGAGCCCACACTGCCACTATTAGAGTCAAATGTAATCACTTTCTGCTTCTTGCTAGCTGCTATGTGTGGAATACAGCTATTCAAGTGCTTGTGAAACTGTGTTGTGGCACCCGAAGAATGAATGTCAAGGATGGATTTACAATGAATGCATTGAGCTTTCTTCACACCAGATTATAGTACTTTCTTAAAGTCCTTCCAAATTGGAGAGGTCTTCTTCCTCGGCTTTCTTTCATAAGCATGCTTTTGAGGATCATCACCCTCCTGAACCTCCTCAGCCGCACACGCACTTTCCCCACTGGGGACAGGCTGGACAGCATCTCCATCAAGTGATTCAAGACTTACAAGTCCATCATCATCATTTGATGCAATATTCATCAGATTCAGGTTCACATGATGTGAACCTTCGTTTGAATCGTCTACATTGGCTATCAACTCGTCCATGGACAGAGAGTGGTAGTTGACTACATTATAATAATAAACACAGACTACACAGTTACACAAACATATACAGAGCATTAAATAAAACATAATGAATAATAAATCAAACCGAAATATTTAAATAGCATCATGTTCATATTACAAATTAAAACCTAAATGATAATATGAAACTTCAAAATGTATCATTTTTCCCGAATTTCTTAGAACCCAAACAGAGACAGAGAGTTGAAAAAAAATTATAGTATATTATACAAAGCATTAAATAAAATAGAATGAATAATAAATCAAACCTAAATATTTAAATAGCATCAAGCCATCAATGCATCATGTTTATACTACAAGTTAAAACCTAAATGATAAACATGAAACATCAGAATGTACCCTTTTTCCAGAATTTCTCAGAACCCAAACAGAGATAGATAGCTGAAAAAAAAATCATAGTATATTATACAGAGTAATAAATAAAACAAAATGAATAATAAATCAAACCTAAATTGTCAGAAAGCCCTAAAATCAATTTCTCGTCAAACATCAAACAACTCAAACAAATCAAATAAGGAAAAAGCTATCTCTTTTTTCTGAAAAATGGATAAATGAGAAAAAATGATTTTATTTTATTTTATTTTATTTTATTTTTTTTTGTCTTCCTCGATTATCTTAGACCCAAGACTTAGGGCAAGCGATATGGCGAGAAAGAGTGAGAGAAGAAGATGAACAAAATCAGAAGATAGGCTAAGAGGATGAAGGAGAAAAAGAGATTTACCGAAAAAATCAGAAGGCCTTTGAGATTTTTGGAGAAAACTCTCAAATCTCAGAATTCTTCCTGCAAGAGAGGAACCGAACCAACTAAACAAAGAACAAAGAGTAAATAACAAATATTTATATATATATACAACCCATAAGCCGATGAAGTTGAAGCGTGCGAATTGTGGTGCGGGTTGTCGTCCTCATGCTCAAGATTTGACTACAAATTGTAGATGTGAAGTCTCGAGATCTACTGGTACATAGAGAGGATGAGAGAGGCTGAGAAAGGGGTTGAGAGGTTCTAAAGGAAAAGGTGGAAAAGCTGTTGGTGGTGAGGGTTAGAGACGTTTGTGAGAGAGATGAGATCAAATCTCATTGAATGCAACAGGTGGGTAGTTGAGAGCATTTACTCTCCTTGAGTCTGTCGAGATGAGAAACGAAGAGTCGAGAAGAAAGGGAGTGGCAGAACGACAGAAATGAGAGAAAAGAAAGAAACCCTAAACCTAAAACAACATATCTCTCTCTCCATCTCTTTTTGGCCGTTGGATCTTCATCAATGATGAAGATCCAACAGCCAAAACAAAGGCTAGTGAAATTGATAAAAAAAAAAGAAAAAAAGGGAGAGGCCGCTTGGCAATTCAAAGTTCAAACGAAATCAAACCTAACTACTAGTTAGGTTTTTTTTTTAAAAATTATTATATTTTAATATTTAACTTATAAATATATATTTATTAATTAATTAATTACTTATTATTATTATATGAACGAGGCCATCGAGCCGAGTCAAGTTTCTATGAGCTTTGTTCACGATCATATCCCGAGCCGAGCCGAGTATTGACATGTTCAAGTTATGTTTGTTTAATAAATGAACTGATCTGAGCCAATCTTTGTTGAGCCGAGTCCAAATATGCTGGTCAAAACTAAAAAGAGTTGCGGGCGAGACAATTTTCCTTAAAATGTTTTATCTTCATGAAAGAAACAATTTAATTATAACCAACTTGTTTATTCGCACAAACGGGGAATTTTTTAAGTGAAAAATGGGAGGAACAGTACCTAGTTAACTTTGAGCGAGACCATTTATGTCGGTTCAACAAATATTTAGTTAAATAATTTATATATATTTTAGGGATAATTACCTTTTTTTTTCTCGTGAACTACCAACTTTTACAGAAATCTTTCATGACCCACTAATTTGACCAAAATAAAGCATTCAACTACCAAAGTTACTCATTTTCTCCCTTAGTCAGAGGTGTTAAGTCCAACGGTCAACCTCATGTAACCGTCACATGCGTTTTTAATGAATTTTTTTCCTCTTTTGCCCTCACTTTCAAAGATCCAACCGCAAGTCATCCCTTCGTTTATCTTCTTCTTCGTCTCTACAACACCATGGACTTCGACACCTGAACTAATCCTCTCGTTTATCTTCTTTATCTTCTTCATCCTCGCGTGTCCCACAACTCATGTGGATGCTCAACAAGCTCAGCTCGCCTTACGGCAACATCGGCCAGAAGATCACCGCCTACTTCCTCCAGGCCTTGTTCAGCCGCATGACAGACTCTGGCGAGAGTAGTTACCGTAGCGTTGCTTCCGCGTCGGATAAAACCTGCTCCTTCGAATCAACGAGAAAAACGGTGTTTTATATATTTTTATCCTTTTTTTTCTTTTTCTTTTTTTCTTTTTCTTTTTTTCTTTTCCATTTTAGTAGATATATATTGTAGGTGGCGTCGTTTTTTTGTTCTCCCTTCACTGTCTGCGCCCAGTCTGTATTAAAAGATGCTTTTTCTTCTTGTTTTTTCCTTTTTTAGTGGTGAAGGTCACGATCAAGAACGGAGACTTTATGGGTGTGGATCAACTATGTACAAAAGAAGTCAAGCCTTTACCTGAGACATGCCTCTTGTACGTATCTTAACAAGGCTCTGTTACAGACCCCCCAAAACAGAGCACAAAACTAACTAACAAATCCTCCTTTATATTGATTTGTTGGCAGACTTGTTTTGAGGGCGAGATGGTCAAGTAACTAATCAGGGGCTTGTTTTGAGGGCGAGAGAGATGCTGAAGAGCCAGGGCTTTACTCAGTGACCTGGCCTCTATTGCAGTGACCATCATGTTGATGCTCCTTTTGTGTGCTGATCTTGAAGCCCTTCCATATATATATATAGTGAGAATAAATAATTGTGTGGGATTTTTGATATGCGTGAGTCCAAAATTGTACTGCTTTGCTTTTGGGATTTGGTAAATAAATCTTAAACTAATTTATCTGTTCTTGGAATAAAACAGTATGTTAACAGTCGACTCATACAAATTAGTTGAAGCGGAACTATTATCATAACAGCCTAAGTAAACTGTAGTCTTTCACCTTTCGTGACAATGTTGATAATTTATCGGTGCATAAGAGCTCTGACTTGGCCATGAAACTCAGATTATCGTTTGCGTCCATAGACGACAAGCTCGTGATCAGCTACAACCTACATTATATATATATATATATAAATAAATAAATAAATAACCCGAGACCAGAGGATGGATCCCTTAATCGGTGCTAGTTTCGGTTCACATTCATGTGCATGTTGTTCCTACAAGCACGTTTACACAAGAGAACAAGTTGTCAAAACTCAGGTTTAGGCACGTCTGTTAGCCCCTGTTTCTTGCTAGCATGAACAGAGCAAGTGGTAGTACAATGAGCAGAAACAACAACAAAACAAAAAAAAAAGAGAGAGGAGGTGTTTTTTGTTGATGATGGCATAGCTGCAATAAATGTGTAACATCCTATGAGTTTATTAGGTGGACTAATAATATTTTAGTATAAACAATAATTTTAAGTTGGATTAAATATATTTGATGACCAAATATCCTCAGTTTGGATTAAAAGAGGACAGTTTAAACTAAGCTTTGATATACATTACGAATAGTTTAACGTTTAAAATTTAAAATGCTTTGACTTAAAATATATTAATTACAATAGGAAATTTGGATATAAATTATACAAAGACTAATTAATAAATCATTAAATTAAAATTACTTTTAATAGTAAGATGGGTGAAGTGGTCAAACTGTACGTGACTTAAAAGGAAGAAGAAAAGATGACCAAAAGAATAACAAAGAAAGAAAAGAATTTAGATGGGTCAAATTAGTGAGCTTCAGTTGTTAGTTGTTGACTAAGTCAAACAATTGATGGGAAGACTTTTCAATTCTACAAAAAGACTTACGAGAAAAGCCTACAAAGATATAAAATTCTAGTAAACTTTATGGACAAATGTTAGAGCATCTTTTTGTGTTCTCTTGATATTCTTTTAGAACTGTATAAATATAATATTTTATTTTGATTAAAAAATTACATTTATGTCATTCAAAATGACATAGATATAATTTTTAAATTACATTTATATCATTCCAGGAGAACGTCAAGAAATACACTAACATTTCTCAAATAAAAAAACAAAAAAACTGAACGCACGGCGTGAAAAGTGAAGAGGATTTCAGCGCCCACTCTCTCTACAAAACATATCCGTTTAAGCTTTTGTCAAAATACCATCTGTATACCAAAAGTTTGCCTATAAATAGGCCGAACTCTCACTCATATTTTTACACTCAAAAATTTACTCTCTTCCTCTCAGTCACGCAGAGTAATAGAAAAAATAAAAAATAAAAATAGATAAATATTTAGAATAGTGAAGGAACTTGAGAGCTATTTTGAAGGGGATTGCTAGGTATAAATTATTTTATCCTTAGTTTACGTCCTAGTTATTAAAATTAAAATTATGTTAATATAATGCTTAAATTGTTGGGGAAAGTGTGATTGAATATCTCAGGGAAGAATATTATATTCAATCATTCTTTTAAAATTATAAATGCATCGTTGTGCTGCCTAAATATTTTTAGGTATTTTACAATAGCGCTGTTGTGATGCCCAATTAATTTTAAGACATTTTAGATATGTCGTTATGATGCCCAAATAATTTCAGGATATTTTAGATATGTCATTATGATGCCCAAATAATATTAAAATATTTAGAAATGTCGTTATGTTGCCCAAATTGGATTTATGACATTGTAAACATGGCGTTATGCTGCCCAAATTTTTAAGATTTAGAATAAGGCTTAGGAATGAGAAATAAAGAATATAGGCTAATATGGATGTACAATGTTAATGAAGAAAATTTACGAAGGTGCAAAAAGTCATCCTAAGAGAATAAGCCGTTTGAACTGTATTTCAAACTTACTGACCCTACATTATTTTACAAAAGCATGTTATGTATGTTTTCTTAAGCCCTGTTATTTTAATTACACGTATGAATATATTTTGAGATGTTTTACATATGTGTTAAATGAAAATGTGTTTTCAAAAGGATATGATTGAGTTTGGGAAGGAAAATGTGATTTGCGAAAATGATAGTATTATATGAAAATTATGTATGAATGCATGTCATTGGCCCAACGGTTAGGTGGGGATTATGCGCCTAACACATCGAAGCTATGAGAGATCGAGATAAATTATTAGCACATTACAGTTAAGTGGGGTATCGCTTGACACCTCGAAACTATGAGATGAATAAATTATTAGCGACATTGCGGTTAAGTGAGGGTATAAATTCACTTATTGAGATGTTATGCTATGCAATGTTATGTGCTAAAGTATGTTAGTTTTAACTGATATATACTTATCATGCTATGAACTATTTTACTGCTTCATATTATAAAATGTGGAGTTAATTATGTAGTAAGAAAATGCAAAGAAAGATTTTTAGGTTTTATTATTAAATTGTATATCACCTGGTTTACTATTTAGCCATACTTTTATTGAAAACAACTTTGTGAAAACCCTCCATACGTGGCTGTCTAGTAAGCACTAGTGATGAGATATTTTATAAACAACTGAGAGTTCAGATTAGAAATTGTCAGTTTGCTTGAACTTGCTGAGCCATGGACTTACTCTTCCACCTATAAATTTTTATAGATGTGATTGAAGAGGAGGAAGAAGAAGAAGCGAACCTGTACAAATGTCCGATTTATAACGAGAGAGGCTGACTGGAAGCCTCAGTTTTTTTTGGAAGAATTAGTGTACTTAATGTTAATAGTGGAAATATTAATAGTTTTAGATGTATGTATTTTAGTATGTCACTTATGACAACTTCTGCTTTATAGTGTTTTGTTAATAACTTTGTAAAGGATATAGCCTGCTGTCTGAGGCATTTTGGGTAAACTAAGTTTTTAGTTGTTGATATATATATATAATATGTGAAGATTTTAGATGCTTTGGTACAATTATACTTCTGAGGAAAACTTTGATATTTTTTTTTAAAAAAGTTTGCTGCTATTTTATGTAGTAGTGTTACGTGTAATTCTAGATAATTACACTTACGTCTTGTTAAGAAAGCTAGGGCGCTACAAAATGCATGTCTTTGTCGCTTTTTGCCTTCTTTATAAGTCTAGGTCCTTTCAGAGTCTGGACGATGTCATTTCTCCATTCTGGGTGTTTATCAAATTCCCATAACAATTGATTCCTCATATCTGCGTGGTGCTCAAAAATCATTCGGAAGTCATTTGATATCGGGTGCGCTCTAAAAAGCGGTTGTATGTTTTGGGTCGGAGCCGATGGTGGAGGAGGTGAAAATGCGGACTTATATTCTTTGTTTCCTATTTTTTTATTTATTTCTTTTTTTTAAAAAAAAAAAATCAAAATCCTTTAACAAATGAGACTGATGGCAAAAGTGGAAGAAAAATCATTAAAATAGCACGTGACGGTCACATAATGGGTTAACCGTTGGACTTAATACTTCTGACTGACAGAAAGGGGAAAAATGAGTAACTTTGGTAGTTGAATGCTATTTTTGGTCAAGTTGGTAGTTCATGAGGAATTTTTGCAAAAGTTGGTAGGTCATGGGGGAAAAACGTAATTACCCTTATATTCCAACTTAAAATTTTAACCATTCACTTTAAATAATGATTTTTGCACAACTCTTACATAACTTTTGCACAACTCTATTATTCTAACTACTTTTTTTATTATTATTATTACTAACCATTTAATTTGTTTTTTCTATATGTGAGCCCTAAATATTTAATGATTGATCTTAAAAAAATAAAATAAAATTGTTAGAGTTGTGTAAGAAACATTACTCATTCATTTTTAATATTTTATTTAAATATTCTTCTTCTTTTTTTCTCCAACGATTATAAGCAAATGACTTCTCAAGGAAGACAAAGCTCATAAATAAGAGAAATGATACACACAGGGACGGAGCCAAAAGCACTTATAATTTTTTTACCTTATATGTATATATAATTTTTTTTTCTAACCTTATAATTTTTTTTTTTTTAAGAAATTGAGGCAGGGGGCACCCCCCTCCGTCCCTGGATACATATACATCCCTTACACATCCCTATATAATCAAGTTTCAAATTTATTATTAAATTTATGAGACCCAATATAGATCTCATAAATTTAATGATAAATTTGAAAATAAAATATTTAAAAGATCTACTTATATCATTTCTCAGTAATTAATGTCATATTGTTAGGATAATGTGTTATTACAAAAGTCTACACCTGTATTTTTCAAAAAAAAAAAAAAAAAAGTCTACACCTGTAAGAAGGATTGAGGTTTCGCATAGGAGAGCATAGAAAAAGATGTGCGATAATCTTTTATTAGAAGAGAGAATATCATATATCATTTTTTATACACTGTTAAGCTACAGTGCTCAGCATTATTGAGCCATAGCTTCTCCTTCTTTTTTTGCACTGTACCAGGTAGCTATTTCCCCAGCTAAAGTCTCTGTGACAAAATAATTCCTCATTGTTCGACAGTCCATACGAAATTATAAAATTTACCCTCAAATAAAAAATTATAAAAATAAATAACAAAAGAAAAGAAAAGAAAAGAATATTTTGGGTTTGATCACCCCTATGGCCCATTTTAAGCGTGGTCAACTGTAACGACTCGCACTTTTACAAAAAGGCGTACGTGAAAATTTCGATTTCCACGTATCGTTATGACATCAACAATGACGTCATCAGAATATAAATTGACAGCGAAATACATTTGTTCTGATATAACTATAACAATAACCTCAACAATAACCTCAATATATAAAATAATAACTATTTGTTCTGATATAATAAAATACATCCAATTCACAACATACGTACCACATGCGGCACAAACATTACATAACCATTGTATATAACATCTACAAACTAAAGGTCTCATCCATAACCTAGTAGCTCCTGCCTTCGTTCCTGCAAAACTCGCATGTGATTGTGGTTTACACCACAATCCTATACGGTGGTCAAGTGAATCAACGGTCTTCAACCACATAGTGACACACTGATTTATTTAACAATATACAATGCATCCAAATGATAACAATTATATCCACATACAATCATACTCGTTCTTTTACTTTAACTATTCACATACTCATAACCATATCTCTTGTTAACACATCATTAGCGCTATCTTCTCCGCTAATTTAATATACTATTAGCGCTATCTTCTCCGCTAATTAATCACACCATTAGTCAACCACATACATCATTCTTCTATCACTGTTTTTCTCTACTATTCCTTCAACCTTTGGTTCATTCGTCGGTCTTATCAACGGATCGATGCCTTAGTACCTAAACTTTCAGTTTATCCATCAGTCTAGTCAACCTCTTGACGCCTTGGTACATAAACCTCAGTTCATCCGTTGGTCTACTCAATCCACCAACGCCTTGGTACTTAAACCTCCAGTCTTTTTATTAAGACTTATGTCACACCATCATATAATCATACAAACAACATTACATCCATAATCTCAATCAAAACATGTTACACATATTAAATGTCAGACATCAATTAGCATATAATAAAATAAAACAGATATCACTATATTGTTAAAGACTAAACCACACGTATCACCCTCAGTGAGTAAGAAATACTCACAATTCTTTCCTGCTACAAAGATTGATCCACAGATATAATCACTGTAATATACATATATAATACAAGCAAATAGTGAATCAATACAATTTACTAAACATAGATTTTAACTCTATACTCAATTCTGATTTCTTAATCCTATTATTGTTTTGATATAGTAACGGCATATAAAATTCTTCAATCATAATGCCACATATTCCATGTGGGCATTATAACGGCATTCATTATTAAATTACCAAAATAAAGTTTATTTAAAAATACCAATTTTAACATCACATAATTAACACATGGTTAACACTACACAACCCTATATTAACAAATCCACAATATCCCCCATATCACAGTCCATTCGGCCAACCACCATAATATTTGGTCAATTAGACTTCAAACGCTCAACCAACAACATGGATTAAACTATATTTTGAAAACTTTATTTTACAAACATAACTTAAATCATTAAAGGATACGAATCTTATCCAAAATATCTAAAATATCTTTTTAGGATTTTTTATAAAATATTTCAAAATATCTTCTGGGATATTTTGTAAAATATCTCAAAATATCTTTTAGGATATTTTGTAAAATATCTCAAAATATCTTCTGAGATATTTTGTAATATACGTAATCATAAAATATGTTTTTTTTTTTTTCGTTTTTTAATCCGTTCTACCTCTTATCTTCTAAAGCGTTCTTTCATTTTCTTTTCTCGTTCTACCACTTATGACATAAAAACTAACTTAAGAGCTTTAGAAACTTACTACGAGCAAACTCAAGAGAGATGAGATCTGGCCAAAGAGTGTGGTGAAGAGGATCTTTGATTCTTTTATAGTACCAATCCAAGAGAGAGAGAGAGAGAGAGAGGGAGAGAGAGAGAGAGTTAGAGATATCTATATATGTTCGTGAAGAATAAAAGAGAGTTCTTCTTCTTTTGAACCGAAACTAAAAGGGAAAGAGCAAGAGCTCTTCATGCTATGGCATCCATGGATGGAGTGATGCAAAGAGGCATGAAAGAACTAAAGAAATGAAGAGAAGAGGAGAGAGAACTTACCAAAGGCTGTTGTCCAAGGGATAAGAAGATGCAATTCTTTTTCTTTGATGTATTTCTAATTAAAAAGGACTAGAAGAAGAGCTAGAGAGCTTCTTCCTTTCTCTTGATGCAACCAAACCAAAAGAGAAGAAAAGAGAGTTGCAAAAATAAGAGAGAAGCCGAGAGAGAAATTTGAGAGAGTTTCTCTAAGAGAATAAGAAGATGCGATTTGCGTTAGGAGTGATCCTTTTATAAAAGAATGAATGGCCAAGATCTTTCCACCATAATCTCATCTAAGAGATTAGAAATCAACTTGGAGAACAAGTTTATGAGTCATCAAGTAATCATCACCTTTTCCAAATATCTCTTATCGTCAATTTTCATCTAATGGTTGGGAGAGTTTCTTAAGCATTAAGTTTGGATCAATGGTTGAGAGTTTTGCACATGGGTAGATGAGGTGTTGCTATGAGTCATCAAGCAATGATGATTTGTTAGAAAAGATATCACGGATTAAGCTTTCAAAACAATAAATTCAACTGTGAACACATTTAGTATATCATGATGAATTATTCTAGTAATCATTCCATTATCAAAATATCTTCTTATCTTATCTTCAATCCAATCTTATCCCATAGTTAGGTAATTTTATCCTTAAATATTTACTTGACCTCATAGTAACTATTAAACTACCATACAAGACAAGAATTGACACTTGTCAACTCAAGAAAACATCAGAAAATCAATTGGGTGACGTGGCGGTGACATGGCAGAATCTTGGGTTGCCAAGCATGCATGCTGTCTAGTCCAGGGGCAATAGGTTCACGGATAGTTTCGGCAAATCTACAAAAATATGATTTCTATGAAAATTTATAGGTAGATAGAGAACTCCAAGACGAGGGTTCTGGCTTTTGAATCAATCAAAACGGAGTTTGTTTGATCCTATTTTTGTTATTCCAAAGTTTAAGGCATGTTTTAACATGCCGATACACTTATTCATATTTTTCAATAAACATTTAATCTCTTTGAACATATCTTGATGAATATTTATGAATAAATATTCATATTTAGTTTATTAGACCATAAATCCAATTTTAAGATATTTTATTTAATATCTTAAAATACGGGGTGTTACAGGTCAACTATCCCTAGAGCTTTTAAATGTGGTTTAGCCATCGTCAAATGTTAGTTCTTGGTTGGCTTAATTGTCTCAAAGGTCCTCAAGGGTAGTTTGGCAACTCCTTTTAGTTGATTCTATGAGTGGTTCAGCCACCCTTAGCAGTTGTTTTTGGGTCGACCAACAACTAGCAAAATCGATCAGTGTTGGTGACTGAACCACCCCTAAAGCTTTTCGAGTGGTTCAATCATTAGAATCGACCCGTGAAAATTAGCCAAACCACCCTAAAGCCTAGGCTAAAGGGCGTTTTAGGGGTGGTTGGACAGCCCCCATAAACGGGTGGCTAAAAGCCCCCATAAACGGGTGGCTAAAAGCCCTTGTAGTTGGTCAATCATCCACAAAATGAGCTAGAAGGGCTGGCCTCCACCTCCAACCTAAACCAATTTTTTTTCTTTTTTATAATTTCTTATTTGAGGATAAATTTTTAATTTCACAAAGACGTTGCGAGAAAAATAGTCAAAATTTGTACAAAGGAATCATTATGTTACAAATGCATACCATAGAAATTTGAAAGTACATTTTAAACCACAGAGATTTAATTGTTACAAGGTCAAACACATGGATCAAATTAGCAATTTATTCAATAAAAATAAAAAATAAAAAATAAAAATCAAACACGTGGTTAATCTTTGTATGAGAGATTCTACACAAATAATTGAAATTTTTCTCTTAAAAATGTAAAAATTGTTGGTGTGAGCCACACGAGAAAAGAAGCAAGCTATTACCACAATATGCTTAGGGAAGTGATCATTGCACAACACTTTACACAACACACTTACATGGACTGGGACTTATGTGGTGGGTCTCACCCCATGTGAGTGTGTTGTGTAAAGTATGTTGTGTAAATATCATTTTCCATGTGCTTATAGAATGTAGCGCACTGCCACCCCCAACTTTAACTAACTAGTAATCAGGTCCGAGTATATTTATATATACCTTCCCCCCACCCTGTGAACTGACACATATCACACTCAGTTATATTGAACTACCATTTTGTTACAAAAAATAATAAATAAATTGTAAAATTATTAAAATACCCTAATTTTATAAACTAAATTTACATAAATACCCTTCAAATTCAAAAAAATAAAAAATAAAACACCCTAAGGGTGGCTGAACCACCCCCAATACTATGAGTGTACGAGCAGTTGCGATTATTCTCTTTTAACCACAATTGCTTTAAATCGGTTAACGGTTAACCGCAACCAGCGGTTATGCGCAGGGGCGGACCCACATGCTTGGGTCCAAAAGTTTTGAAATTCTTCTTAAAATATGTAAATTTATAAATGTCCCCCCAAAATAATTTATTTTGTCTCTTCTAAAAAGTTTTCTTTTTATTTTGACCCATCTTTCATCTTGAAAAACCAAAAAATTCCTTGTTTCTAGCATTCGCTTCTAACCAAATATTCAAACTTGAATTCTTTTTTTGTCGCCTTGGGACTTGAGCTCACAAGTCACAATCACAAGCCATTGCAGTGACTGCATGTATGCAAGGACCAGCAAGCCAGCAAGGTATGGCTCATGACGTCAATTGTGCAATTGTGCAAGCAATCTTCTCTCTTATTCTTTTCTCCCCTACTTTTTCAATTCTCAACTTTGGTTCAGTCCTTCAGGGCATTGGTGGGCATGAGATGATGGGAGCTGGAGGTCCCTCCCTAAGCTTGCATGTTTGAACTTTCTCATTTTATAGCCCGGTGAAACTTGAGGAAAGGCTTTTCTTGCTCTTGGAAGTAAATATTGATTTTGCATTTCTCACAGTACTTACATAGAAGGCACGGATACAATAATTATGGGATAATGACAACAGATTTTTGAAAACAAAAAGACATCATGGTTTTTTTTTTTTTTTTTCCTGAGCAGACATCATGGTACTTTGCTGTATCTGTTTCTTAGCTTTCGGTTCTGATCTATTTGTGTTGCCACTTGAGCCATGTTTGCCTGCTTGCACTTTGCATCAAAACAAGTGTTCCTAATTCCTATGTTCTAGTTTTTTTGTCAAAGCTCATCCCCTTGCTCAGAAGTCCAGTAATCCATATCATTATTGTCTATTGATAACTTCAGGCTCTTTCCTTCCCTATTTGGCATTGACTTCCCCTCTAGATGGCAACCTGGTTGTGCATTGGACCTCTCTCTTAGACTCTTAGTCTCTCTTTCTCTCATCATGTAAGCAATAACATTTTTTGATGCCAATTATTTGTTTTTTTAAAGCACTCATTTTTTTAATTTTAGTTTTTTGGTGATTTCATAATGTTACTAATGTATATAGAATATATTGCTTTCTATTTATAAATTCTTAGCATGGTTTTCATTTGGTAGTTTGATAATAGCTTTTCATATTGATTAGAAATCTCTTATTAGTAGTCTTGATGTCTAGGATTCAATCTTTCATTTCTGATTTTAAGATTCCAAGTGAAGTGATAGAGAAATCTCTCATAGCTCTTCCATTTTTTTTTTTTTTTTTTTTAATGGTACTATCAATTTGGCATTTTGACAAGAACAATTTAATATGACTTATACAATTTAATATGGAATTAAATTTAAGGCTTTTATATATATATATATATATATTTACATAAACATGTACAAACACGTACAGAGAAAAACTACATGTATCTATGTAGTTATGTATTTATATAAGTTCATTCTTCCTTACAAAAAATTTTGGTTCCGCCCCTGGTTATGCGATTATTAACCGCTAATTGTTTTTCATAAAAATCCAAAACACCATTTTTTTAGCCAAAAACCGTTTTACTATTTCAGTTATTTTTTAATTAACTTAAGTATAATGAGTTGCAAGTTTGGACCTTTCTTTCAAACATAATTTTGCACCAAACACATCATTCCTTTCCCTTTCCCTTGCTCCCAGAATATCCCATCCTTGGGATGGTTTTGAATCAGGTTCAGAAACCGGGGAAGAAAATGAACGAATTTTAGAAAATATCTAGTTATCATATTATGAAATATCATATTAAAAATAAATCGGCTTTGAACGTTGGTGCATGCTGTGGGTTAATTTGCTAAGTAAGTTTGTGGTGGAGATGCTGGTTCAATCTTTTGGGAGGCCATATCATACTTGGAAATGGGTTTCAATTTTCAATTTAATTTCCATCAATCCTTAGTTCAATTTAGGGTTTTAAACTATCATATGGAGTATTTATAGATAGATAATATATTAAAGCTTTTAGGGGAGAGAATGAGATAAGTAGGGGGTGGTGGGTGGGCTTTTCTGTATGAGAGAGATGTTTATGTGTTTATATTTTGCAAACGAAAATAAGATGAACAGAAGAATGGTAGTAAAAAAAGAAGAAATCATTTTTCTACACAGCCCCCCCCCCCCAAAAGGATTACAAGAGCTTTTTTTTTTTAAAAAAAATTTTTTTTTTTTAAATATATGATAAATAACATATCACGATATTTCAAAAATCATGATAAGCATTGGATTGGGAAAAAAAAAAAATTATTGCTTCTCTCTCGTGTTTGATAAAGAAGCTTCCCCTTCTCTCTAGTAGAGAACCTGTCACCTACTTGTGAGGCCTTCCACCGCTTCTTGCAGATGTTTTGGGGGAGGAAGGATGGAGTTTTCTTCCTCCCTCCTCCCTAAGATAGACTTCAGTTTAAGGGCAGCAGCAGCACACACAGCAACGGCTTTAGAGAGAACAATTCAACTCAATAACCTCACAAAATAACTCTCTAAGCAATAGTGGAATTCAATACCGAATTCTTGCAATTCTCAAGCACATGGGCCCTATTTATAGGCTGAGGGCTCAAATGAGCCTCTGGCTTGATAAAGCTGGGTGCCGTCTGGACGGTGGTCATAAGCCATCCGGACGGACAACTGTGCGACCGAAATTCTGAAAATTTCATTGAAGATCTTTCCTGTTTGAGAGCCGCGTCCGGACGGTGAGGCACGGACGTCCGGACGGTGAGGCACTGACGTCCGGACGGTCGCATTTCCACTGCAAGTGATTTCCTTATAAAGGCTTCGCTCGTCCGGACCAAGAGGATGGCCGTTCAGACGGGTGATCTGCTGCACGCAGTTTTCATATCTGTCATACGCGCGTCCGGACCATGGTAGGCTGGCGTCCGGACGGTTGCAGCAATCTTCCCATATTTGATTTTGGAAAGAAAATCTGAAGCTTGGTCGAACACTAAGAGTCATCCGGACGGGCTGCTAAAACGTTCGGACGGATGCAAATTGGAGCAGTTCGAAGCTTCTCGACACAAAGGAAGGTCCGGACGGGAATCCACGTCGTCCGGACGGATGATGCTTTAGTCTGATGAGCGTCCGGAAGGTATGACACATCATCCGGACGGCTGAAGCTTTGGACAGTTGGGCGTCCGGACGGGATGACACATCGTCCGGACGGCTGACAGGGAATCAAATTTTTTGACTTTTAATCTGTGCAAAATCTTCTTGAAGTACTCTGAATAGTGAAATCCTTGTTAAAAAGCATCTTTACAACGAAGTGATTTTGTTCAACAGAATGTGGCCAATTACAAACTAACAAACTCCCCCTTTGGCCATTCTGGGACAAAAATCACTTGACCGATTAGAAATACAATCCCGGTCCAAAAATAAAAATTACTCACCCTTTTTGTCACAAATGGACAAAGGGTAAAACAGAGTAATAAAAATAACCACATCAAAAATTACTCCTCCTAACGGTCTCAGAAGGACCAGGGTAAACAGAATAATATAATCCAGGAGTTTAATAAAAGTAGCAAAATATAACACAAATGTCTCAAAAATTGAAAAGTCAACTACAAAAAGAAATTCAAGCATCCTCGGCCATTGGTGCATCGTCCTCGTCATCACTGCTGGACGGGTGGTGGAACTTGAGGCACTCCTGGAGGTCCAGCTGATTTTGCTCTACCCGGAGGTTGATGGAGTGAACCTCCTGCTACATGGTAGAGATGGACTGCTGCATGGATGACATAGACAGCTGCATGGAACTCATGCCCCCTGGATAGCTGCCAGAGCCTCCATAATCTGAGAATAGCTGACATCCGGCTGAGGTGGCAGTGTAGTCTGGGAAGAGGAAGCCACACTCAGGATGCCGACGGGAATAGGAGGAGGCTGGGGCATATCGTCATCAGGATCATCTCTCCGCAGCTGAGCATTGGACTTCATCAGCGTCTGCTTACTGAATGGATCTTGGATCTTCATCTTTGGCTCTCCAGCAATACTGATGCCTGACTGTAGTATAATCTGGGGGAGCAGGCAACCGAAAGGAAGATTGGTATTGCTCTCATCACGAGCCTCCAAAATGACACCCAAAATATGCTTGCACAAGCAGAAGGGCAAGCGAAGATGAATGGCATAGACGAACTGGGCCCTCTTCAAAATCAGGTCACTGCGCCTGACGACTGGCCATAGGCTGTGCTGAACGATCTTGGCCAACATGCGATGAGGAGCAGAAAGTGCATCGATCTTGATGGTAGTGGCGCGCTCCTCTCCTTGTGGAACTGCGTGGAAGAACTCTCGGAAATCTTCCATAGAATGAGGAAGTACTACCTCATTGTAGGGGCTGCCGGGCATCTCAAGGACAGGTACTCCTATGACCTGGCTGATGATTTGGGGATCAACAGTGATAATATGCCCAAGAACAGTGGACTGAAGCACCAACCTGCGGTCATCGTCCTGCACCACCTCTAGGTTGGCATAGAAAAGTCTCACTAGCCTGGTGTACACAACACAGGCGCAGCTGTACAGATATCCCCAATGATATGTCTGGATAGTGTCATGGATACTATCCAGAGGTGCCACCATAATGTCAGAGCGGACCACATTTCGCTCGGCAATGACTGGGCGGTCCATGATTTTGATTTTGATAGCCGCCCTATCTCCCTCTGTCCTCTGACGAACTCTGCGCTGTGGACTGCCTGCAGACATGATTCTGCAAAAGAGACCAACAAGATTTGCCAAGACAGATAATCCAAAAACATTCTTGTTAGGTCACAAAAATTTGAGCATTATAACGGCAGTAAAAATGACTGTTCTAAAAGTACAGACAAAAAATATCACACTGTAGTCCCCAAAGATACTACCACAAATAGTCTCAACACAGCAGATATCACACACATGCATCTCATATTCTCAACAACATTCCAAAAAAAATCAATATTCTAACAGTTAAAAATAAACTGAAGAGAAAAAGACTAGAAAAATACCTGGAATGTGAGAGTAATGCACAAAAAGACAAGAAAGGGCAAGATAATGCCAAAAGCTTGCAAGAAATTACTCACTAGAGGACAAAAGAAGACTTTTTGGTGGGGTAGGGAGAAAGTACGGCGACCAGGGTATATATAGAGCCTGTGGGGTCCTCGTCCGGACGGGTCATTAACGCCGTCCGGAAGCGCGCTGCCTCGGAAATAAGCGGACAGGTCGCGCGCGTCCGGACGAGTAACCTTACCGTCCGGCCGTTGATGCCACGCGCGTCCGGACATGAACAAAACCGTCCAGCCGACTGATCTACACCCGTCCATACGCCAGGAGAGACCCTCCAGACGCTTCACACTGAAAAACAGAAAACTGAAGAAAAATTTGCAGAATTTAATTTTTCTCAAGTCAGTTTCAGAACACACATGTATAATCCACTAATAACACAATCAAAGAGCATCTCAAAACTAAGCAGAGATATAAAAGAGAGTTGAGAGTTCAATCAGCACAAATATTTTCCTGGACACAGAAAAATTAAATAGACGACTCAACTCATGCAATGCGTGTGTGTGTGTGAAGACTTAACCCACAAGGTATAACTTTCAATGATATGACAAATAACAACCATATTTTCTAGACAAGAGAGAGAATCAGTGAAAGATAAGTCAAAAGTCAAACCTTATACCTTACTAGGGCCTAGTCACCTTCATCTGATACACTCCCCCTAAGATGCAGCACACAATTGTTTTACTTGTACCATGAAGGACAAGGTAAATTTTTACTTGCACGTAGAGGGCAAGGCATATTGCAAATTCAGCACATAAGCAGTGAATATACAATTACAACGCATAATTCATAAGTTTTACTGCTTGATTCTTATGGTGCTGCAACCTAGAGAGAATGCCATAGTTTTTAGATTCTAGTTCAACTAGCATGTGGTCAATTTGGCCATCTTATCAAAGACCTCTTCTCTTATCCAAAAAAAATTCTAGAAACACAAAGTCAGAGAAGGAAAGATGTACTTTTAGGGGAGTCGTGGATAGTGCACATTTTCATCGCATGAGGAAAGAAGCTATCTTACTATTGTATATACAGGAAAACACTTGGCAGATTATAGACATAAACTCTAAATTATATCTAAGCAAAGTAAATTAATACATATATAATTGAGATATAAGGTGAAAACACATGCAATATCTTATATGCCAAGAAAAAAAAATATCCTGCAAATTCTCCCCAAAAAGATTTTTTTTTTATTACATTATTATTAAACACATGCAATATGGAAATAACATCATATGCAAGACACGATCAAACCTGTGATAGCTCTATGATGCCAATACAGAAAAACAGTCACTTGACCTGCTTTTTCTGTCTTCCCCAACAAGTACCTGCAATGCTCTCTGACGAGACATAGGGAGCAAAACAAACTGGTTCCTAGATTGCATAGTAAGCACACAAATATAACAAGTAAAAGTGCAAGCAATCAAACCTGATGCCTTAGGATTAGGAACCGGATCCTAGGCATGTACACCTTCTCTTGCTAGGTGCGTCCATTCCCCCTCATGGGGTGACTGTTGTTCTTCTTCTTGACCCAAGCCTGCCTTCCTGTGGGAGATTGCTGGCAGGACTTCATTTGCTGATCCATACACTCCATCATGCTCTGCATCCAGATAGGTGGCTCACTGTGCTATTGTTCCTCTTCCACCTTCTGAGGCCTTCTAAACTGCTTAGATTTGGTCTTTGAGGTGCCACTCTGATTGGCTGGAACAAATCGCTGCTAAGGCCGCTAATGCTGAGATGCCTGGAATCTAGGTGCATGAGGCCAATGAGCTTGATACCTTGGTGCTTGCCTCCATGGAGCTTTGTAAGGTGCCTGATACCTCAGATTCTGATGCTGAGTCTGAGGTCTAGTGCCATGATTAGCTTGTTTGGGCATTTCTTTCTTGGCCTTGTCTTTCTGTGCTTTCAGAAGGGAGCACTGGGGTCGGACATGTCCACTCAGACCACAATGATGGCATATAGGAGATCTTCTGATGGAATGAGGCTTCTGAGTGCCTGGAACATCATCATTAATCTTGTCTTTCCTTTTATCTTCAGTAGTGGGAGGAGGCTCTGGGATTGCAGGTTTCACAAAAACAGTCTTTGAAGCAGAGGGAGCATCAGAAAAGGGAGCTACATACCCGAGACCGGTCTTGTTAGTTGGGTTCTTCTGAATAAACAGCATACGAGTCAGTTTCTCATTAGTGACTCTTTCTAACTAGAGCTGAGTCTCTAGTAGCTTCTCCTCGAGCTCTTGTATCCTATGCAGCAATGAACTTTTCTCAGTCTATAGACTGTTTAGATCATGAATATGCTGCTTTCGACCTTCCCTCAGCTTTTCATACTCTATGTAAAGAGTCTTGTAAGCCTCCTTGAGCTCTTCCCCATCATCACTGTGCTCAGAGTAATAAGAGTCTTCCTCCTCAACGAGTGGAACTACAAAGGATATAAATTTCTCAGACTCAGGAGCTTCTTCTTCTGACTCATCACTAAGAGTCACATTGTAAGCCTTCCCCTTGCCCTTCTTAAGATTCCCGCAATCGGCTTAGATATGCCCAAAACCTGAGCATTCATAACATCCTTCTTTTCTTCTTCCTCAGGTTCAGCTTCTCTGGGAGCTTTCTTCACTTTTTTCAGAAATTTTCTTTTTGAATCAGTCATCTCTCATTGGTTATCTGAAATTCTTGGCTAGCATAGCCACAACCTTTCCTTCCTCCTCAGAGTCTTCTTCAGATGAAGCTTCTACCTTTTTCTTGGAAGCCTTCAGGGAAATGGTCTTCAACTTCTTGACCGGGGGCAGAGACAACTCATAAGTTTGAAGTCAAAAATAACACTCAAGAAATAAATCTTCTCAGAGTGTACCAAGCTCTGATACCAATTGAAAAATGAAATTGACTTCTAAAATAAAGCAAGTGTGTGCACAAAGTGTTAACAAAAATTAACAATGCGGAAAATAAATAACACAAGAATTTTTGTTAATGAAGTGGAAACTCAAGATGAGAAAAACCACTCCGGGGTAACCAAACCCAGGATATCCACTATTCAAAAGACAAGACTAGTTACAAGATAGTAGCACTCACATACTCCTGATGCAGTGGTCGTACCTTGCACTCTAACGTGTAGCCTAACACGAACGCCTCCCAACCAGGTCTCCTACCTGAAGGGGTCTTCAATGGAATCATTTACCTTAGGGCCGACCCCTAAGATAGACTTCAGTTTAAGCGTAGAAACAGCACACACAACAACGGCTTTAGAGAGAACAATTCAGCTCAATAACCTCACAAAATAATTCTCTAAGCAATAGTGGAATTCAATACCGAATTCTTGCAATTTTCAAGCATAGGGGCCTCTATTTATAAGCTGAGGGCTCAAATGAGCGTCTGGCTTGAAAAAGCTAGGCGCCGTCCGGACGGACAACTGTATGACCGAAATTCTGAAAATTTTGCTAAAGATCTTTCCTGTTTGAGAGCCGCGTCTGGATGGTGAGGCACTGACGTCCGGACGGTCACACGTCCGCTGCAAGTAATTTCCTTATAAAGGCTTCGTGTGTCCGGATGGGTGATCTGCTTCACGCAATTTCCATATCTGTCATACGCGCGTCTGGACCATGGTAGGCTGGCGTCCGGGCGGTTGAATTTGAATTGCGAACTTGCCTTAAGGAGTAGCACGTCCGGACGAGAATCCACGTCGTCCAGACGGTTGCAGCAATCTTCCCATGTTTGATTTTGGAAAGAAAATCTGAAGCTTGGTCGAACACTGAGAGTTGTCCGGATGGGCTGCTAAAACGTCCGGACGGATGCAACTGGAGCAGTTCTAAGCTTCTCGACACAGAGGAAGGTCCGGACGAGAATCAAATCCACGTCGTCTGGACGGATGATGCTTTAGTCTGATGAGCGTCCGGACGGGATGACACGTCGTCCGGACGGCTTACAAGGAATCGAATTTTTTGACTTGTAATCTGCGTAGAATCTTCTTGAAGTACTTTGAATAGTATATTCCCTATTAAAAAGCATATTTACAAAGAAGTGATTTTGTCCAACAGAATGTGGCCAATTACAATCTAACACCAATTTCTACTCGAATTCTGAATAGCTTGACCTAGCGTCCGAACGGTGTTGCCTTGACGTCCGGACGTTCTTCAACGCTGAAGCTTCTAGACACTGTGGGGCATCCGAATGCCTTCAAAGGCCCGTCCGGACGGTTGCACAGGAACCGACTGTTCTGACTTGGAAATTGCATGGAATCTTCATAGACATCTTTTTAGAAACTTGTAAACATACACATGTCATGAAATGAGACACTGTCCATATTACTTGAAGACTCTGAATATAACCAATAATCCTGTTAAAAAACAACCGTTACATAAAGTGTTTTTGTCAACCATAATGTTGCCAATATAAAATACTAACAGCATGACATAAGCTTGTTAAAGTTCCTTAATATTCTTACAACTGTCACGAGACAAATATTACCTATTTTTGAATAAACGAACTATATTACTTGCATCATATGACATGTTAAACTGGTACGTGCTGTAGAATGGCTATGAGCTTACTGTACAAGTTTAACCTTATAGTCATAGAGGTTACTTTGATGTTATGATGGGCCTTGGATCCAATGGTTGTTATGGTGATCGGCGTACCATTTACGAATGGGGATCACAGTTACAGATTTGCTAGTAGAGTGGGCCACCGAGGTCGGACTCAGTCAAGCTACTAGTATATGATGGTATACGTACAATATCTGGGGCACCAGTGTTGTATTACAGGTCCCTCGAGACAGCGTCAACCTTGATAGAAAATGGTTAATATCCTGGGTAAACCACATGAAAGACAACTATGACTAAATTGTAGATATGTATAGCATTTTTTCTCCGCATTAAAATGGGTAGTATTTGTCATTGAAATTATGCCCAAAAACTCTCCAAAACTAACGGTCTGGCGATGATGTTTAGAAAGATATAATAAATTGAATTAAAGTGGAAGGATGATGGAACTTTTGACACTATGCTCTTTTTATGTCAAAGTAAAATGTTTTCTGGAAACATTTTCCCTATTTTCTAGTGTTTAGAAAGATAAAAAATCGTGGTCAAACCGAAAACATTTTCAGTTGACCAAAAAACCTTCTTTAATTTCCATAAAATGGTTTCCTTTCTTAAAACCATAAACTATTTTCCTAGTTTAAGCTTCTCCTTATTGCACGCACTCTCTCACATTTCATTCTTTGTTGTCGTTGGAAACCGCCGTTGGAGGTTGCTAGAAACCTCTGTCGGATCGCGCATGAAACCTTGGCTGGAAATAGCCACCAACTGCTGAAGCTCGCCAAAAATCCTCTTCTAAGCGCGCGCAAAGGTTGTCTGAATCCACCGTCGGCCGCTAGAGTTTGCCAGAAACTGCCACTAGAGTTTACCAGAATCAAGCCTTCGGCTGCCGAAACTCGTCGAAATCCTCCGCTGGTCGCCACCACTAGTATTCACTAGAAGTCTTCAGCCGTTGTTTACTGCCATTGGAGGTCGCTGGAAATATAAGCTTTTGGATCCAAGAAAGAAAAAAATTACAGATGTTTATTTCCTTTTATTCTTTTTGTAACAATATGTGTAGAAACAAAACCCAGCTGAGAGATTGGGGTAATAGGGTTACGGTCCTCTCCGTTCCAGTGTATAGAATATTGTTGTATAATAATAATTTGCTGCAAATCTTGGATTTGTACCTATAATCAATGACTTACCAAATAAAATACCAATAATCAGTACTGGTGATGAGGACACTGTTTAATTAGAGTGATACGTTTCTTGACTTTCATCAGCCAAAGTCTTCATAAAATTGACGACATTCGTTGATTTCTATCCGAATCTTTTGGAATGCGAAACTAGATTTTTTACATTTTCGCCTTTCGTTGTCGTCATTATGCATAGAACTTCTGAAACGTCCCACTTTAGCTATGAACAGTAGCAATGAAACGTCCTGCCTTTAGGTGGCCGACAGTTGTGCCGCCATCAAAGCTTGCCTGAAACCGTCACCGAAGTTTGCCAGAATCCTCTGTCGTTCACCGCCACCGGTGTTTGCCAAAAGTCACCGTCCATTTTTTATTGTCATCAGATATTGCCGGCCATTACCTACTATTTTTAATTTTTTGTACTAGCCAAACATCGAAAATATATATCTTTTTTGAATGGAAAACATTTTACGTCACATAATCTAGTTTAGTTTTGGATCAAATGATGCCTATTATAAATTTTTTAAAATTGATGATAAGCGTAGTCTTGCAAAAAAGTATTATCCTCCGGTTTTTTATAGTAACAAAAAATTAATTTAAAATTTTAGTTAAAGCATTTAGAACTTGACGTGCTTAATCATCCAAAATTATAAAATTTGTCTTACATTACAAAATTATGTCGAGGATTGATAAAGACAAAAATAATAAAAATAAAAATAAAATAAAATAAAATTCAAAGGCATATACCATCTTATTGATTCATATTTTTGTTTAAACTGCAAGAGGCCATGCCTAAGGGAAAGAAAGATGTTATATATTTCTTAAGCACATGAGAAAACATAATTTTTAATAATATTAACTAATGCTCCATTTGTTTCGGTATAAAATGATTTTCTTCATAAAATAGTTTCAGGAAAGTCATTTTTCAGAAAAATATTTTCCGTCGAAATCATTTTTCGGTGTTTGGAGCGTACAGAAAATTACAAATATTTTTTATATTTTAATTTAATCATATTAATTAAAAAAATAAATTTTATTCACAAAATAAAATATGTTAATATAAAAATAATTTTTTAATATTTGGCAGATACAAATTCCGGCAAAGTTGCCGAAATCTAGCCATTTTTGTCGGATTCCGGCGATCTTTGCTGGAATCCGGCAGAAAACGGCCAGATCTCGGCCAGTTGACCGGAAACCGACCGTCCTGGCCGATTTCCGGCCAGCTAGCTGGGATCCCGTCATTCTGGGAGGATCCCGGCCGGAGATTCCGCCAGAACTGCCGGGGGTCCAGCCGTTCTGGCCGGGACCCTACCGGAGACCCAGCCGCTCCGGCCAATCTGGCCTGAATCTGGCACGGTATCTCCAGAATCCGGCGATGTCTGCCGGATTCCAGCCTCATTTGTCGGATTCCGGCACCGACTGGAGTCGAAATCTGGCTTGTCGAAATCCAACAATATTCAACTGCTTGAATGTAAAGGTCGACTGCGTTGTTTAAAAAAGAGTCGACTGCATATACCATCTACGAAAAATGATTTACGCTTTTAAAAAACGTAAATCATTTTCCAAAATTTATTAAGCATTTTTAGTCAAACGGAAATCATTTTCCATCATTTTCCGGTTAACCATTATTTTCGCCCCTACCAAACACCGAAAAATACCGAAATCATTTTACGCCGAAACAAACGGAGTATTAATTCATTCATTTCCTATATATATATATATATATATACCCCCAAACATAATGTACGAGAAAAATTGAAAAACAGAGGACGGTTCTATTTTTTAGTGCACGAAGAACTTTACCAGGTTTCCCTCGCTGCGACATGCAATTAGAAAACTGGGTGATGTACTTTTAACCAGCCTCTTATTGTCATCTAAACAATCTGCAATCTAAACTCGCTTAACGTTTCATTTCACATGCAACAGAAGATTGCATCCATCTGAACTTAGCAGCATCTAGGAGCATTAAATGAATGGCCGGATAGATGAAACCCGAAGTCATTGAACCATCAAAGCAGCCGGGGAATTTTGCAATTTTATGTAACTATAAGACGAATCAGAACGATGGCAGCACAACATTTCATTAAATCTTTTAACCGTAATTCAAATGCCTATATCTGACTTTGAAGTGTTTTTGCCTGTCAAAGATAAACATGGTACCACACCTCAAAAGCTCATTCAGTTGGTGACTTGAGAATAAAAGAAATAATATCACACTGATATTATCAGTGTAGCATCAATCAGATTGGGAAGAAAAGTTCAGCTTCAACAACTCCCTAAGTAGCAGATATGTCTCAGATTCCAGAAAGCTTACTTGAATTTATCAAGAATCCATTTGCTTATTATATCCAAAATGAAACCTCCTAGGAAGGATGGACAAAATATCAGTTGGCTGAGGACCTAGCAAAAAAAAAAAAAAAAGTCACTGTCAATTGGCTGAGTCATGTTTTCTTGCAAGTATGATGCCCAAAGAAGACAAGGCAAGAAGCAAAATTAGGGTGCCAGTTTCCTTATCTTGTTCTTAACAATACGTGTTCTTATGCTGAAAGCACCAGAGCCTATCTCTCGACTTTCCTTCATCAAACAATAGGATACCCCTGTTTCTTAATCATATTATTCATTCTTGACCTATCAAACCTAAGCATACAATGAAGTGGAGGATTCCAACTCATGCAACAAGCGAACAGAAAACAAAAATTGTACAGCTGTAAGTTACATTCGCAGACCATAAGCATTAAGCAAGAGGTATTTGTCAAATGTTAGCAATGAGAGTCTTATCATTCCGAAAGCCGAAATTAAACAATGTTCAGCATCACAAAACAGAGCCAAAAACTATAGGCTTTGTTTATTAATGTGTTTTGAGAAGTGTTCTTTTGTTTTTAATTTGAAAAGGTGTTATGATGTGACATAAAAGTGAAAACTGTTTTTTGTGTTTTTTAGAGTGTTTTGAGTTGTTTGTTAATGTTTTTCTTTTGAAAACAGAAAACAAGAATGTTGATAAACAGAGCCTAATCTCTTCTGATCTCATGATCTACCTCCACTTTTATTTCCCACACGTTATACCACTAGCAACAGACACCCAACAATTCTCTAAATTTAGGAAGCTAAACTACTTTTTGCTTCCCTATTGAAATACACCCCACAATAGATTCTCTTAATCTTTTCTAATTTCCTATATCATTAAAATAATATTTTTTACTTCTACTTTTTTTTTCTTTATTCCAAAAAGAACGTCTCCCTCTCTCTCTCTCTCTCTCTCTCTCTCTCTCTCTCTCTCTCTCTCGTCGTTGTCTCTCAATCTCTCTCCAAAACTCCCCATCATTTGTTCCTCCACCTGGCAAATTTAAGCCGCTTGCATCAATAGCCTCACCATATAAAATGCCAGATCTGAACAACAGTGCTTCATTTTTGAATAACCATGAATCGGAAGACGGCAAGAAGAGCTTTTCAAGATGAAAAAATACAGTGGGTCCATAGTGGTGGATTAGTGCATGAATCTGATCATGGTTTAGCATTGTAGGTAGAATAGGATTTTGATTCTTCAAGCAGGCAATATGCAAATCTTTTCTAGCATCCCAGTAGCCACTGCAGAATGGGAGAGGAGAGAGAATATGAGTGAGAGAGAGAGAGAGAGAGAGATGAGAGGAGAAGAAGATGAAGGGATTGGGAGACGTGAGAGGTGAGAGGAGGGAGAACGTGTGTTCTTTTAGGATTATAATAATCCATTGGGTAGCACTATAGCTACCCGATGGTTTAGGGAACCTTTAGGGCATTTGTAGTAGATGCTTTTTTGTTCTGTTTTTTTTTTAGATTTTACCTATATATAGGAAAGGATACAGGCTTTAGGGTATTTGTTGCTAGTGCTCTTACGTCAAAAATGATACCCAACAACCACAGTGGGAGTTAAGTAGAGGCCTGAAAAAGAGTGTTTGAGCATATATGTAAAGGATACCATATAAATTATGTATTCCTGCACCCTAGTGCACCTCAAAAAGATTTGAAGAAGTCCCTCTAGGGGGACAATAATTTGAAAAATAATAAGTTAATTTTCAGTTAACATATTTAATTACAAAATTAAAGGCACTGTAATATTTATTTAAATCATAGATTTTAATCAGCATCCCCAATAAAGTTCTTGACAATTTCTCAAATTGAACCCATAACTGTTACTAAGAAATTTTATATTTGTAACTATGGTCAGTAACAACTTTTTCTTTTTCCTAATCAAATTCTGAATTTCACACACCACTCTCTAACTGATGAACTGACAAAAATCTTCACATTTCAATTCTTCCAAGTGAATTTGTAGCAGCTACAGCTGCATAGACCATGTTAGAATGTAAAGCGCATGAATGATGATGAAACATGATGGAGCTTTAAGGAAACCCCACTCCTCTTAATAAGTTAGACAATGCAACGGCCCAAAGAAAGCGCTAACCACATTTGCGTTATTACCTTAAAATGACTAGTCAATTTGGAGATTCTCTAGAGTCACATATACAGCTCAATTTCACCTAATAAGTAAGCAATGTGGGACTAAACACCTATGAGTGTCTTTATAGACCACTCACTCTATGTGGGCTACTCATTTTCCCAATATAGGACCGGAGTGTTAAAATCTTCCTCCTTAAACCTCTGACGTCCTTATCAGGGCCATGTCATGCAGTGCTCCAACTCCGATATCATTTATAACGACCATGAGAAAGCGCTAGTTATATTTGCGCTACCATTCCAAAAATAACTAAATTTTGAACTTCCCTAAAATCACTTATAAAGTCGGTGAATGATGTGAAGCCAAGTTGTATCTAAATCTCACACTGAAGTTATGATAAGATAAACCTTGCATAAACCCAAAAGAAGGCTACACCCATTTTGTCTTGCCAGTACTGCAAGAATGACACACAAATATACTTTAGAAAATAGATAAACTGCTTCCTGTCCTGTATCAGCAGATCCCATTCATGAAAGTAAGTCATTAGAGTGGAAAAGAACAGACAGCAAGATAAAGAGGAGAAATTGCCATTGAAGAGGAGGTTGTGGATTTGCAGCATATAAATGATGATGTTATAAAGTTAATCCTAAACTCTGATTTTGTATAATCTCCCATAAATTCTGAATGTCACAAAGTTCAAGAGTTTAACTGCATAAGCAATTATTCGTGTTTCTCATGCTGTTTCCACAAGAAACAAGCCTCAAAAAACCCAGGTGCTTGCTGTCGGCCTCAGTAACCGTGTACATGTTCATACTTCTGTAACTCATACAAAATCGTCAACCTTTCTCATTGGATATGTCCACATCACTTAATATTAAGAAGGAACAGTCAAGAGTAACCACCACAAATATCAAAAATCGTTTACAGTCTATGAAGCAAATTTTCATAAAAAAGGACTTTATGAAATTAAGTACCATAGACAAGCTAATGCATATCACTATGAAGACCATATCAGAATTCATCTAAGGGATAAGCCAAACCTTGGTGAAGACAGACAAGTTGAGGTGTTTGATAAGCCTGCAAACACATTCGAGTATGACCTAGTCAAGTATGAAAAGTTGGCAATTGGAGGTAGTGCAGGCACTCGTACACCTTTCTTCAGCAGCTCTTGCAAGTTAAGTCTCTGCAAGGTCAAGACTACCCTGGATTCTTTCCAAATGAAAGCAAGGAGACCATTTTGAAATGCAAAGAGGGAACCAGGCTTGGCGCCAGGATATCTGAATCCATAACCATTTGCAATACCCTCTCCCGTAAAAGCATGATTTATGTTCACAGGAAGAGAATCTGCATCACTATCACATGGAAATGCATCAAATGACGGTTCATCCATATTAACTATAAACATTGCTGAGCCATTAGGATGCAGAACATAATGGGTGCCTTCCAATATTTTGGTCGCAATAAGATGCCGTTGCCCTTCGGACTCCTCGTAAGAAAGCAGAAGAAAGAAGAGTGCCTTTCCGGGCTTGTCTTTCGTAGGCCTCCCAGGAGGCCAACCAAAAGTGCCTCCCCATAAACCAGAATACTCATGGTCAACCGTTGGGACCCTCATGGGCAACTTGTAAAGGGCAAACCGATTGTCATGCATGTTAGGCCATGCTCGATAAGAAGATAACTTGACAGAGGTCGCATGTAATGAAAGTTTTATCGTATCACCTGACCTCAAAAACTCATGAAGATGGGCATGCTTATTCTCACTGCTCGAAGAACCATTCTTCGAAATTGCAGTGCCACCATTTATCGAGCTGGACCTCCCCATGATCTGTTTAAGGCCCCTAAGGTACCCACCAAGAGTTTTTTTCCTGGTGCATTTTGCGTGGCCATCATCATCATCATTAATAGAATTGCAAGAAGCACTTGGACGATCAAGACTCTTTCTGATCTGGCTCAATTCCAACTGGTTAGGATCAGAGGGCAGTTCAGGACTTGCCTTCCAATCAATTTGATGACCATCGAGCTTACACATTTGCATAAGCAGTGATCTCCGCTCCATTAAGAGCACCATCTCAATCTGAAATTTCTCCTCGTCATCCCTTAACCGTGGAAATAGTGGCCCGTTTGCTGAATCAGGAGGAAGCTTTTGACGAATTTGGCTGGTAACAATACTCAGCAACTTTCTTCTGTCACTAAAAGCTAGTCGACTGAATGGCACCCTCACCTCATTCTTTCCAAGCACTCTCTGAGACATTGAAATTCCACTATTTGACCTACAAACTTTTCTTAGATCCTTATCCGAATACTGAATAAAGCTCCTACTATGCAATAATTTAAACTCATTTTCTTGTTGCCCAGCCCCAACCTCAAGCAATAGCACATTGCAAGTCCTCTCGACAGGCTTGACTGAACCAGGATAGACATAGTCATGTCCGTTCTCCCTTCCATGAAGAAAAAATGCGGTGGAGCCATCAAAATTGCCAACAACTTCAAACACTGGCGCCCATAGGATGGGGCCGTCTTCAATGCCTAATGGACCAAGCTCTTGTGGGATTATCCGGCATCCAACGACCGAAAGAAAACCAGGCATGACGTAGACTACGTTGCCAAGCTCAGGGTTTTGATGAACCCAAATCCCAATCAATGGCTGAGTGCAAAAGAGAAAGCGGCAAAGCGCCTTGTAAGAAGAGACACCCAGTCGCCACTCAATGAGGTCTCTGCGGGGCACGGTGCCTATCATTTCACACTGGGTGAGCCAGACCTTTTCGGAGGCCACGAGAGCAGACAGACTCCGGCAGCATAAACTGAGAAAACATAGGTCCCTCGGAGAGAGGGACCGGGATATTATGGCAAGTAGATCGTCCGGCAGAGACAGAAGCAAGCTGGACCCGCACCCGCAGGGTTCAGGCAACATAATACTAAAAATAGACTAACAATTACTTCGTCTGATTTCAGTAAGGGCAAAATGAACAGAATCAGACCTGGAACTGAAATGGGGTTTGTCGCAGATCCTCCGAGACTGAATTGGAATTTGATTCAGATTCGGAGACCGATGAGAAATCTAGGATGAAGAGGTGAGGTCAAAGTCATCACCACTCTCTCTTTTGCTTTCTCACTTCTCAAAAGGAATGATGGAGGAGGAGAAGAAATACGACTTTGGTATTATCATTTTTCCTTTCTGGGGGTCCTCTCTGTCGCTGTGCCAGCCAACCAATGTTGAATGAATTGAGCTTAAAATAGAAGCTAAGACCATCACATTATTCCCACTCTGCTCTCCAATACTTCTTTTAACAGCGTGGAATATACACGGAGTTATTACTTTTTTTTTTTTTTTTTTTTTTTTGTAAGTCGGAGTTATTACTTTGGATTGCAAATGGGAATATGGGATTGGCAACATTATGATCAAACTTACGAGCTAAATTTAATTTTGAGAATATCCCTTTTTGTAATTTTAATTTAATTTTTTATATTTTTAATTTTGACAATTAGTTCCTTGACTTTTTATCTTGTTTTAAATAAACTCATCTACATATTATCCAATTACTTAACAATATGTCATGTAATGTGAGACCATTCGGTTAATGTCACGTGACTTTTTTGATACGTCATGTGCCAACTATACATGCTAAATGACACATTTACTTTAAATTATAAATATATCCTAATTTTTTTATTTTTTATTTTTTTTAAAAATATACTTCTAACTTATTTTTATTTATGGTATATTTATAATTTAAAGTAATTGTGTGACATGACACATACTGCAATACCCCGTCATAAATTAGGGTTAAGATAATAAATAAAGGGCAATGAATAAAAGGTGGGAATTAGGAAAAGCAAGTCCGTGAAACAATTAGTGAGATTTTTTTGGGATCGTTCTAATGGGGGGAAGATATCGTTTGAGCGGTGTGTTGCGTACGGAGTCAGGAAAATCATACCGTTCGGATGATGGTCAATACTATTCTATAACACGTTTAAAATTAGGTCAATTAATTTGGAGTGTTACTCGTAAAGCCGAACAGAATAGTGATTATTCTGCAGGCTATTCAATAGGCAGTTTGCAAGGAAGAAAACAAATAAAATTATCCCAAAATATAGAGTCAATCTCTGAACTTCAATAAAATTATCAATAATTAGTCATCTCTGAAAAACGTCCACAAGCCGGGCTAATATAGTTGAAAATTCGACATTTAGTAGGATTTTACCAAAAATAGCAAAACCCTAATAATCCTAATAAAACGAAATACAGAAAATAAAATATATTATTCTAAAAATATTCTTCAAATATTTTATACGATCATTTTCATTCTCGAGCTGATCTTATTCAAGAAATAATCTTCAAATATTGTGTCTAATTTTCTCTTGCATCAGTTGATACCAATTGAAGCCGGACATAATGGTGATTATTCTGTAGGCTATTCAATAGGCAGTTTTCAAGGAAGAAAACAAAGAAAATTATCCCAAAATACAGAGACAATCTCTGAACTTCAATAAAATTATCAATAATCAGTCGTCCCGAAAAAATGCCCACAAGCCGGGCTAATATAGCTGAAAATTCGACCTTTAGTAAGATTTTACCAAAAATAGCAAAACTCTAATAACCCTAATAATACAAAATACATAAAATAAAATATATTATTCTAAAAATATTATTCAAATATTGTGTACGATCCTTTCCATTCTCAGGCAGATCTTATTCAAAAAATAATCTTCAAATATTGTGTCTAATTTTCTCATGCATCAATTTGAAGCCGGACAAAATAGTGATTATTTTGCAGGCTATTCAATAGGCAGTTTGAAAGGAAGAAAACAAAGAAAATTATCCAAAATACAGAGACAATCTTTAAACTTCAATAAAATTATCAATAATCAGTCATCTCGGAAAAACGCCCACAAGCCGAGCTAATATAGCTGAAAATTTGACCTTTAGTAGGATTTTACCAAAAATAGCAAGACCCTAATAACCCTAATAAAACGAAATACATAAAATAAAATATATTATTCTAAAATATTCTTCAAATAGTTTGTACAATTCTTTTCATGAAATATATTATTCTAAAAATATTCTTCAAATATTTTGTACAATCCTTTTCATTCTCGGGCTGATCTTATTCAAGAAATATTCATCAAATATTGTGTCTGATTTTCTCCTGCATCAGTCTCACCGGGTTGGAAAGAATTTGTCCTCGAATTCAAATCTTCTTTTCCTCGATCTTTTGGATGGCCGATCAATTCATTCCATCCTGTATTTCTCAATACCAAAGTAACTTGAAACAAGTTGCAACCCATCACAACGATTAGCCTCACACTAAATTGAAATAAATCAATCTTCTCACGTCTTTCATTTATTTTTTCCAATTCACTCTCTATAAAAGTCTTCAATGAATTATCAATTCTTTCTTGACTACAAAAATTAAAATTGTCAGCTAACTCGCCGAAACCAACATCCAACTTATTACTAGGTAAATTTGATAGAAATCTTTCAATCCCAATGAAATCAACATAACTAATTTCCTCATTACTCAACTGAAATCCCTCGTTATGTGGACTTTCATTAAACACATGGTTATCATTATTTTCTTCAATAAAATTTAGGGTTAAATACACCTCTGGTCCCTGAGTTTTGAAAACTTTATATTTTAGTCTCTGAGTTTCAATTCGCATCACAGATGATACTTCAGTTTTGAGAAATGACTGAATTAGTACCTCAGTCAAGTTTTCCGTCCAAAAACTAACGGCTCACCACGTGTCAACCTCTGCACTATATAAAAAAAAATTAAAAATCTTTAAAAATTAATTAAAAATTAAAAAAAATTTGAAAAAATTAAAAAACAAGGGGGTGGCTCACCTTGGCCACCATGGGGGTGGTCCGGCCACCCCAAGGGCCAAAAACGATCTTGATTTTATTTTATTTTTGTCAAGGGGTGGCCGAACCACCTCCCATACCACCCCAGACCGGCCAAGGGGGTGGTTGAGCCACCCCCTTGTTTATTTATTTATTTATTTTTATTATTTTTTAATTAATTTTTAAAGATTTTTAATTTTTAATTTTTTTATATAGTGCCAAGTGTCAACCTCAAATGTTGACACTTGGCAGATCATTAGTTTTTGGACGGAAAACTTAACTGAGGTACTAATTTGGTCTTTTTTCAAAATTGAGGTACCATCTGTGATGCGAATTGAAACTCAGGGACTCAAAAACAAAGTTGTCAAAACTCAGAGACCAAAAAAGTGCTTAACCCTCAAATTTATTGCATCAACCAGAAAACTTACCTAATTCAATAAGTCCTCTTCGTTATGATAGATGTCGTCATAAATTGTTGGAGAGACCCAATCTACTACAAATTCTTTCTCTTGATCATACGACAAAGAATCTCCCACAAGATCTTCATCATTTATATCGACATCATAAGTCAGTGGAGAATCGCAATCCACGAATCCTTGTCAAGGATCTTCAACATCTTCATGTTCAATATCATCATGAACATCTCCATGTTTGAACTCATCATCAACGAACTCGTCTTCTTGGAATTCTTCATCAACAAATTCTTCATCCTGACCTCGTTGTTCCCGAACCAAAACAGGATTGTAATACGTGTTCTCGAAATTGGATTTTGAATTGCGATCATCAATATCGCATTTCGTATCTATGTTTTGCTCCGCTAGACACTGCGTTAACTCCGCAACTTGCCTCTGCAAATCCTCAATCATCACATCCTGAACGTTACGATCATGGTGCGGAGCTTCCTCATTTGGAACCTGCCCACGATGTGACAACCCTTTTTTTTTTTTTTTTAATACAAAACATTTCATAAAATTTAATCTCTTAACATATAAACAGATCTTCACAGTGGCACGACGATGTGTCGCAAAGTCAACATATGGTACATACCCCATAATATGTACTTGGTAAATCAGAGTATAACATCTATCTACTATGCAGCGAAAAACATAAACCTAATAGCAGAAATCACATCTTAATCATCTATCACAAATTAATTACAACAAGAGCCATTTAACATCTATCTGTTTAAGTCTTTCCTTAATACAATAAATACATAACAGAAATTGCTTAACAAAGATTATGTGACACAAGCGTCACAAGCCATAAACAAATTATCTAAAAGAATGGACATTCCGCGGTCTATCATGATACAACCGTCGCGTCGAGCTTCGGTCATAATATCCCAAACACATCTACGAGACCATCATCTACGACTGGAGTACCTGTAGCCAACACCGTATAAAACATACCGAGACCTCAATGATATTAAACTAACTAAGTTTTCGCAATGAACCAATTTTTTCTTTTTAGTCTCGCGTACACTATAACAGCTACCAATTTATAAAATTTTGTTTGAAAACCCCCATAGCTGATATAGCAAACACCGACAATCAGAAAACATTTAAAACATATTATGTAGTTGGACACATACGTAAAAGTTCCATTGGCTTGGAATCAACTACGTACACACCCATGTACAATAATACTTTTATGTTGGTAGCTTAAATGCATAGAGATCTAACGTTATTAACTATGATATCACCATGCCTTAGGGCATTACAACTTCATGTCTATGGCACATAGTTGTCCATGCGGATACTAGAGTAAAACTCTGATATTCAAGTACTTCTTAATGATGTACCACGACAATCCATCTACTTACTCCCAAAACACACTGATATCCCAACCAATAGCGTCACATCCAAGTACACCAAGCTTAAAACATGTCATTTTGCTCTTTAGTATGAGCATACTATCATCCCCCGAATATGGTTAACATCGAATCCTAGGGCATTACAACTTCATGTCTATGACACATAGTTGTCCATGCGGTTACTAGAGTAAAACTTTGATACCCAGGCACTTTTTACTGATGTACCATGACAATCCATCTACCTACTCCCAAGACACTGTATGTCTCATACTGGAACAATGAAAATACCCTTGTACGTCCAAGCTTAATGTTCTTAAATCATGCAACTAGACGATAGAAATATACATAAGTTCTTTGCCAGTAAAACTCTTAGGCATACAAATACGTCTTGCATAAAAACTACAATATTCTATATCATGAAAACATTACACAATTTAAACAATGATATGCATGCTCATGATTGTCTTTTCATTCATTGTGAGGCTTACCCTCCCTTTCATTCTTATGTTCATGCTTTATGCTTTACAATTCAAACTCTATACTCCTATTCTTTGCAAATCATGCTTTCTTCAAATACGATAAACCAATCAACATGTAATTTTATCATTCTACTTTGCATAATTTAAATCTCAACCGTAGCTCACATTCAACACTTCAAATCAATTCAACACATTTCATTCATACATCATTTCATAACATCATTGATATTATTTGAACATAATTGAAACTACTCAAATCAACCAAAACAGATATATTCAACATACAGTTGGTTTGGATTTATAAAATACATATATTTTGCAATTCTAATATACATAATAATAGTTTATCAGTGAGTAAAATATCACATGGCTGCATTAGACTCTTAACTTGAACATCTCCTCGGATTCTAGTCACTTGGATTCTACATTGGAGAATCAATTGAAGTCTCCAATCCGGACACTATCCTGCAAACACTATAATGTTAGACTATGCTATGGGACTCATTCTATGACATTAAAACTACCCGCGTGCCCACACGTCGTGTTACTCGCTTCTAAGTCTAGTTAAGTATCCTAAACTATTATTAGGTTATTATTTAGGTTTAAGCTCGTATCGTATCTTGTTTATTATTACAAAGATGTATTTATTATTTTCATTAGTTTATCTATTATTGTTGTATTACATGACCATTGTTAACCCTTTTTATAGCTTGTCATTCATTTACTAAGTTAACAATATTTATACTTAAGCCATATACATGTATATGTATACATATATACATATACACATAAAACACTTAAGCTTAATCCATTAATACACATAAATATTATGTGTACATGGATAGGTAAATTAGTTACTAAGTTGCTACATAAAGGGTTTATACATTACATTTATATGTTCTATAAGTATACTAACTTATATTTATCCATTTAGGGTTATTTAAGTAATCTATAACTCTTTAACATTCTTATTAGAATTGTTGTCCCCTTAGATATTAATCTTAAGCTCTATGTTTATGCATTAGTTCGTTTCTTATCTTTTAAACACAATTACTAATATATTTAGGACTTTTATTTTCATTGGTTCCTAGCCACCCAAATAGCTTTAGATTATAGAACCTAAACGCATTAGCTAGTACTTACTTATTTTCCTTATCTTATTTCTCATTTAGTACTAAGGTGTGGACTTAAACACTAATTGACCATTCCTTCTCTTTAAACTCCAATGAAACATGTTAAAGAATCTAACTTTAATTGATTCTACTTTATCCCACACATAGCCAAAATCCTTATTTACATATCAAGACCAATCTCTCATTCAAGTGGGAATGACCTCATATCTTTTACTCAAAATATCATAGCAACTGTCATCATTAACCATCATTTACTTTATTTACTCATTCTCTTACTCACTTATCATGTTGTCTTAAAGTACTCTTTATACACTAATTCTTCCTCATGTCCCGTGATAGCATGATGTGAAAAAAAAATAAAAAAATTGGGAGGTTGTAACAGGTTGGTCCCTTCTAAGGTATGTCAGCTCTCTCATGCATTTTACTTGGATTATTAGTTCACTATGCATTGATGAATTATTCTTACATATGGTTGAGAACACAAATCTGACATATGCAAAGGTTTCTTGCTCACTTGTTTTGATTGATAGCTTATTTCCTCGTGTGATGAAAATGTTCACTATCCAAAGACTCCCTTAAAGGTACATATTTCCTTCTCTGACTTTGTGCTTCTAGAATTTTTGGATAAAAGAAGAGGTTTTTAATAAGATGACCAAATTGACCACATGCTAGTTGAACCTAGCACCTATAAACTCTGGCATTCCCTTTAGTTTGCAGCACCATAAGAAACAAGCAGTTTATCATATGAATTATGTACCTTAAAGTGTATATTCACTGCTTATGTGCTACAATTGCTTTATGCCTTGCCCTCTACGTGCAAGTAAAACATTTACATTATCCTTCTTGGTACAAGTAAATCACTTAGGTGCTGCATCTCAGGGGGAGTGTATCAGATGAGGGTAGCTAGGCCCTAGTAAGTTATAAGGTTTGACTTTTGGCTTATCCTCCATTTATTTTCTCTCCTGTCTAGGAAATCTGGTTGCTATTTGTCAAAATATTGAAAGTCATACCTTATGGGCAAAGGTCTTCACAGACCCACACATTGCATGAGCTAATAGCGCTACTCTCGTTACTCAGTTTGCAAGGGAATCTGTGCCTATCTTATCCTTGTCTATCGACTGTATGTTTGGATAATTTTGACATGCTTTGTGACTAATTTCTCAAGACAGGGATACATGCGTGTGCTCTTATACTTGTGAAGGACCTAACCATGCTGCTCCTCTGTCTTCCATTCAGCTTGATGTTTCCCTTCCTTTTGTCTGTAAAACTGTTTGACTTATATTACTCTATTTCCCGGGTCCTTCTGAGACCGTTAGGGGGAGTAATTCTTATTATAGTTGGTTTTTATTACTCTGTTTTACCCTTTGTGACAAAAAAGGGGAGTAATTTTTGGGTTTGGACCGGGAATGTATTTTCAAACCGGTCAAGTGATTTTTGTCCTAGAATGGCCAAAGGGGGAGTTTGTTAGTATTTTGGCCTCATTCTGAACAAAATCACTTGTGTGTGTAAAGATGCTGTAAACAGGGATTCACTATTCAGAGCACTCTCAGAAGACTTTGCACTGCGTGAAAGATCGAAGATTTCGGTTCCCTGTCAGCCGTCCGGACGCCCATCTGACCACTGTTCCATCCGTCCGGATGACGTGCATTTCCGTTCGGACCCTACATTGTGTCGAGAAGTTTCTATCCAGCTTGCATCCGTCCGGACAACTCAGCAGCACGTCCGGACGCCTATCAGTACTCGACCAGCTTCAGATTCTTTCCAAGTTCAAATATAAGAAGACTGATTCAACCGTCCGGACGATGTTGTATCCCGTCCGGACGCGCGTCTCCTTAAGGCAAGAATCGCAATTCAAATATCACCGTCCGGACGTCAGTCAGCCTTGGTCCGGACGCGCGTGCAACTAATATGGAAATTGCCGATTCGACTTCAACCGTCCGGACTACTGCCTCTCATGGTCCGGACACAAGCATAGCATTTATGGAAATTGCGTGTTGAAGTTCAGTCGTCCGGACGCTCATCCCCCATGGTCCGGACACGCGAAGCCTTATAAGGAAATTACTTGCAGCGGACGTATGACCGTCCGGACGATGTGCCATCCCGTCCGGACGCGGCTCTTAAACAGGAAAGAATTCTTAGCGAAATTTTTGGAAAATTCTGTCGCACAGTTGTCCGTCCGGACGGCCATGACCACCGTCCGGACGGCCATGACCACCGTCCGGACGGCGCCCAACTATATTTTTCCTGACGCTCATTTGAGCCCCCAGCCTATAAATAGAGGCCCCTGGGCATTGAGAACTGCAAGAATTTGGTATTGAATTCCACAACTGCTCAGAGACGTTATTTTTCCTCTGAAGCCATTGCAAGTGTATTGTTGCTGCGCTACATCTGAAGTCTATCTTAGGGGTTGGCCCTAAGGTAAAGGATTCCATTGAAGACCGCTTCAGGTAGGAGACCTGGTTGTGAAGCGTTCGTGTTGGGTTACACGTTAGAGAGCAAGATACGACCACTGCATCGGGTATATGTGAGTGTTACTATCTTGTATCTAGCTTTGTCTTCTGAATAGTGGAATTCCTGGGTTTGGCTGCCCCGAAGTGGTTTTTCTCTTGATTGAGTTTCCACTTCGTCAACAAAAATCTCTGTGTCATTTACTTTTCGCTGTGCTTATTTTTGTTGACAGTTTGTGCACACACTTGCAATTTATTTAAGAAGTCAATCTCAATTTTCAGGGGTTTTTCGGTGTTGTATCCCCGTACTTGGACTTGTCCTTAGCGTCGGAGTCAAGCTATTACCTAAATAAAACACAAGGATAAACTTAGCGGTGCATTCTGAAATTTAAATTCTAAGACTTAAACTAAATTATCCTATATATATATTCTATATACAAAATCTCTATCCCAATTTACAACATTTAAGTATACAGTATTTCTATTCGACTAAAACTTTCCTAGATAGAAATTCAATTTGGCCAAAACATACCATTTAACCATTCAACCAACGCCACTTCCTTAATGAACTAAATCCTCAATAATCAGTAACTTCAACATTAAAAAGCAAGAAACCATTCGGCCTATCCACAGAGATCCAAAAAAAATGAACTTTCTTAAATCATCAAATCCATAGTCCAAAACTCCATAACCCAAACCAACCAATATTAAACTGAACTCATTAAGGTTTATAGCATTACAATCAAATAAAACAGAGATCACTAGTCATTAAAGACTAAACCACACACATCATTCTCAGTGAGTAAGAAATATTCACAGTCCTTTTTGTACAGTCTCTTAACTCATATACGCATAGAATGTTAATATCTTTACTCATAATTCCTAATTTTATTTATATAATTAGGTACCATTATCTTTTAAAGATCATTATATTAATTATCATTATAGAATTCCTTATACCTAATATCCAACCCTGTTTACTGAAAGAATACCACAATTACTCCAAAATAGCTTGCTTATCCATGACAACAAAATATCCAAAATTATCAACCCAAGCATAGCCTAACCTAGCTGACACATACATACACTTAACCACAATCACCCAACCTCAGATTTCAGTCAATATTACCCTACAAAATCCAATTATGTCTTCACTGCCAACAACAAAAGCCACAACTCACACACAGTTTCTTAGTATCAAAACAACCAACAATAATATCTCTCATAACAATTCATAGCAAAACAGCATACTTAATTTTTAGAACCTAGACCACCACTCTCAGCCGTGACAACACCAAATCACCCATCAAGCAGTGATACGGCCTAACCCCAAAAAAACACACCACACGGCTACACTAGTCAGAACACTACCCACTGCCAACACACACAAAGGAAATCACAGCTCAACCATTCCAATGGAAAAACAAGAAATTACTTTCAAAACAGCAAACCCAAAATGATACAATATTCGGTGAATTACAGAACAAGAGATTACATGGCTGAAATTAACATAAATCAAACTAATTTACAATAATCATTATTTAGAGATTTTACCCAGAAAATCCACCGAAAAATTCTGCCGTAAAACGCACATGGAGGACCGGGTCTTCCTCTATGTTTCAGCGGGTCGTGGGTCACGGGTCTTCTCTCCCGTTTCTGGCGGTTGCTCAACCATCGGGTCTCACTGGGTCACGGGCTCCACCGGCTCTCCCTCTCTGTTTCGTCTTCGTCAAACCCGCCGGAAATCGAGCCTGAGTCCCGAGTTCACGGTCTCCATCTCTCTCCAACACCTCTGAGAAAGGACTGGCTGAAATGGCTAGTATTGGGACATCAATAATGGAATTGATAAGCCGACGGTCGATCCGGATAATGTGCCCACGGATTGTAGTCTGAAGAATGATCCCACTGTCACCATCCTGAACCACCTGCATGTACCTATAAAAATCACGCACCAGCCAAGGATACACCGGGCATGCACAGCTGAAAAGATATCCCCAGTGATTGGCCTGGATCATCTCAACAATAAAATCTAGAGCAGCCACCATAATATCTGCTCTAACAATGTTCCTCTTGGGAATGACCTGCCGATTTTCCATGCAATCCCTTGTGGCAGCAATTCCTTCTTTTGTCATCTGTCTAACCTTGCGCTGAGAGCTGCCTGAAGACATATTTCTGAAGAAAAAAAAATGCAAAGAAATATTTGCCCAAAAATGCCACAAACAATTAAAACTTGTTAGTCCAAAAAAAATTGGCATTATAATGGCAGTAAAAAGGATTTCCCAAAAATTACACATGTAGAAACAAATAACCCAAAACAGTTCAAGCAAATTAATAAACCAAATCTCAGCAACAAAAGATCTTCAAACAATATTTTATCTCAAAAATATTCCAAAGATAATACTCTAACAGTTAAAAAAAACTGAAAAGAATATAAAAGACATAGCAAAATACTTGGAAATGAGACAATATGCAGAAAAGGACAAAATATGATGAGAACTCGTGAGAAAATCACACAAAACAGCAAGAAAACTTAAGAGAAATCGTAAGAAAAATAGGACAAGGAACAACGGGATGTGCGGTGCAGGAGAGAAAAGACATGATTTTAAACCTGTAGGGTACGCGTCCGGACGTGTCACTTAACCGTCTGAACGGCTATTGCCAAGTCAACATTCGGCAAGGTTGCACGTGTCTGGATGCCAGAACAAGTCCATCTAGACGCTCCACACTGAAAATTCGAAACTAGAGGAAAATTTGCAAAACAATAATTTTCCCTAAAAATAGCTTCAGAACATGCAGGTATAATTAACTGATAAGACAATCAAATAGCAATTCAAAAATATGCAAAGATATAATTGACAGTTAAGTATTCAATAAGCACAAATTTCCTTGCAGATAAAATTTTTAAATAGATTACTCAACTCATGCTATGCGTGTATGTGTGTGTGTGTGTGTGTGAAAGCTTTCTCAATAAGGTATGATGTTTTTTGCTGATATGATTTAAAGCAACTGAATTTTCTAAACATGAGAGAAAATCAATGATAGATCAGTCAAAAGTCAAACCTTATTTTACTCGGGTCTAGTCACCCTCATCTGATACACTCTCTCTAAGATGCAACACTTTTCTTTTACTTAGTCCTTTAGTGACTATCTATTTTCGCATTGAATTGGTCACTAACTTTTTCTTTAGGGACAAGTTTAAGAACAGATTTAGCACAATAAATAGTGGATCTTTCTAATTATCCATAATTACTGAAATTTAAATGATTTTTATCACTTAGTGCTGCAACCTCGAAAGAGTGTCAGAATTTATGGATTCTAGGTTCAACTAGCTAGTTGGTCAATTTGACGATCTTAGCAAAAAAAAAATCTCTCTCATTAGAATTTTCAGAAGCTAAAATTCAGAAAGTAAAAAATGTACCTTAAGAGAGCTTTGGATTTTGCACAATTTTTCATTGCATGAGAAAAGTAACTATCTAGCATTAAGATGCATAGAAAAACTTAGCAAATATCAGGCATAAACTCTCAATCATATATAAGCATACTCAAGCAATGCACAATGAACTGAGATATCAGGCAAAAAGACATGCAATATCTGAAAATCTATTAAAAGAAAAAATAAAAATTTCTGCATCTTCTCCCCCAGTTTTTTTTTTTTAATGTAAAAAAAAAAATACACACACAAAAACATGCTCTAAGGTAAAGAACTAGAATCTAAACCGAGCATGTGTGGTAAGATCAAACATGTCCTCAATGAGAGAGGGTTCAGAATTACTAAGACAGAAAAGCATCCGCCCAACATGCTTTTTCTGTCATCCCCAAATAGTACCTGCAGAAGTTTCTCAAGACAACAAGGAAAAATATGAGCATAAAACAAATATGATTCCTAAGAATGCAAAGCATGTGAACAAATATATAATAGGAAAAACCCAATGCAATGCAAGCAAACCTGACATGCTCTAGGATTAGAAACTAAAATCCTAGGCATGTGTGACCTCACCAACTAAGTGGGTTCACTTCCCCTCAAGGGGTGAGTACCCCCATCCTTCTTGACCCAAAGCTGCCTTACTTGTGGTAGTTGTTGACATGCCTTCAACTGGGTGTCCATCCATCTCAGAAAGTTCCGCATCAAAATAGGCAGCACCTTATAAAATTGGTCGCTTGCAGGCTTCTGCGGCTTCTTCTTGTAATGCCTTGATTTGTTCTTCTTGGGTATGTCATTCTGATTGGCGGGAACAAACACTGCTGTCGCCGCTAATGCTGTAGAGCCTGATGCCCTGGAAGAGGTCTAATGCCGGATGTAGCTTGTCTTGGCAGCTCCTTCTTGACCTTTGATCTCTGAGCCTTGAGAAGTGAACATTGGGGTTGGATGTGACCACTTAAACCACAGTGGTGGCATATAGGAGGCCTTCTAATGGTATGAGGCTTTTGAATGGCCTTCGCAACAGCCGGAACATCTCCACTAATGACAGCCTTTCCCTTATCCATGCAGGTGGGTGGAGGGTTGGGGACTGTGGGTTTGACAAACACAGACTTGGAAGTAGAGGAGATATCAGAAGTAGAGGCTACATACCCGAGTCCTGTCTTGTTTATTGGGATCTTCTGTATTGATAGCATATGAGTAAGCTTTTCATCAGTAACTCTCTCCAACTACAGCTGTGCTCCAACAAATTTTCCTCCAAATCTTGGATCTTTATGAGCAACGTGCTTCTTTCAGTCTTCAGGCTATTTAGTTCATGCACATGCTGTTGGCACGTCTCCTTCAACTTCAAGTACTTTACATAGAGGATTTTATAAGCCTCCTTAAGTTCTTCCCCGTCTTCATCGCTGCTCTCTCAGTAGTAGGATTAGGAATCCTCCTGGTCTTCATCTGGAGCCACAAAGGCTAGAAATTTCTAATCTTGAGCATGAGTTTCTTCTTCTTCTTCTGACTCATCACTGAGAGTCGTATTGTAGGCCTTCCCTTTAGCCTGCTGAGATTCCCACAGTTAACCTGAATATGCCCAAAGCCTGAGCACTCAAAACATTTGGGACCTCTTGGATCCTTCTCTTAGCTTCTTCTGGCTCAAATTCTCTAAGGGTCTTCTTCAGTCTTTCAGTGAACTTCTTCTTGAATTTATCATTCTTCATCAATCTCCCAAAGTTCTTGTCCAACATTGCCACTGCATCTTCTTCATTATCAGAGTCTTCCTCAGATGAGACTCTGGCCTTCTTCTTAGATGCCTTGAGGGCAATCGTCTTTGCCTTCTTGACTGGAGGCAAAGAATACTCATAAGTTTGAAGAGATCCCACCAACTATTCAATCTTCTTCTCATCTAGATCCTTGCTTTCTACAATGGTAGTCACTTTTATTTTGAAACGCTTAGGCAAAGATCTTAGAATTTTTCGGATGAATTTTACATCCGAATCTGACTTCCCGTGACTCACCATTGAGTTTCTCAGGTTGTTGATCTTTGTGTAAAACTCTCCGAATGAATCTTCAAGCATCTTAATTTCTTCAAATCTAGAAATCAACATCTAGAGCTTGGCAAATTTAACAAGTTTTGTGGCCTCATATGTTGTCTCTAAGATTTGCCATGCTTCTTGAGCGGATTCACAGTTTGAAATTCTTTCGAATTCAGATGGTGAAAGAGCTTGACATAGAGCATGGAGAGCTTTATCGTGGGAAAGTCGTGCATTTTTTTGAACAGTTGGTTCGACAGCTATAGCCTCTAGCTTAGTCCAACCAGATTCTACAATCTGCCAAACATCAATGGATTTTAAAAAGAAGCGCATACAAACTTTCCAATAGCCATAATTCATGTCATCAAAGGCAGTAACAAAATTAAGAATTTGAGACATGATAGAGTAATTAGAAGTCAAAGATTACACTCAAGAAATTAATCTAAAAATAGTGTACTAACTCTGATACCAATTGAAAATTAAAGAGACTTCTAATTTATGGTATATGTGTGAACAATGTGTAATAAAATATCATATGTACAGAACTTAAATGAGACAGATATTTTGTTAACAAAGTGGAAACTCAATTAAGAGAAAAACCACTTTGGGGCAACCAAACCCAAGAATTCCACTATTCAGAAGACAAAGCTAGTAACACTTACATACCCTTATGAAGCGATCGTATCTTCCACTCTGACACGTAACCCAACGTGAACGCCTTCCAACAAAGTTTCCTACTTGAAGGGGTCTTTGTTGTGTGTTTTAAATGTACTCGCAAGTGCACGAATCGTTTGCAATAACGGGTTTTGCAAGTGCGAGGTTGATCCCACAAAGAAATGGTCAAAAATCAGGGTTTTGTTCAACTGACCTCATTTTAACCTAACTCCAAATGTTGAGGTTCAAACATGCAAAATAACCACTAAGTTAAAGATGATGAAAAACAAAATATAAAAAGAACCAAGGCTTAAGAATCCACCAAACCAAATCGAACAACACACACTCTTGTTTTCCATTTGAACACTCAAAGAAAATTTAAGCTTTGCATTGTTATTTAAGTATTCAACCATATATGTTAGGACTATTTAATGAGTCCAACTTAGATCACAAAGAGTACCCATTTGAAATCAAATCATGTATTATACCCATTCAAGGAACAAATCACAATGGATACATTCTTTCAAACCGACAACTCGATGTACCCATTGGTTGCAACACATCAAATACCCTGCTACTTCAATAAATTCACATTCACTCTAAAGGCATAAGCAATAAAGAGAATGAAACTTAAATAACATTTCAATAAAAGTTGGAATGTACAAATATCAATGGTGAGGCATCATCTTCAACCTTAGTTAAGGGTTCTAGCCTACCATGACTAAAAACACTACAAAAGCTTGAAGAAACAACATAAAATTAAATGAAACTTAAAAGTAAAGAGTTACAAAATGGAAAGAGCTACTGAAACTAAGCTAAAACTGAAGAGAAAATGGCCTAAACTACTTCCCAATTCGTTGGTTTTCAAAGTAGAGAATGCTATGGCTTTATAGATAAGCATTAGGGTTTGAACGCCATGTAGAAAGACCCCTTTACCCCCCTCTGGGGTTCCTCTCTCGCACAAGATAACCAAAGTCATGAAACCAGCGTACTCTGATGTGAAAATCAGAGGGATAAGTGTTTTTGTCATAAGAAATGGTCTAATTGGCGTTCTGGTACAAATCTACATTTTTGCCAGTTCTGCAGAGTGCGCTCGAGCCCAACAGGTCTGCACTCGAGCTCACTCGGACTTGAATGACTTCCCTGCGTGCATCATGGTGCTCTGATGGCTACTAGTGGGTAAGTTCGCTCGAGCCCAGCAGGGCTGTGCTCGAGCTCACTTGGCTAAAAAGGCTCTTTTACGACGCATCATTGCGGGCTGATGCCGTGCTGTGCGCTCGAGCCCAGCAGGATTGTGCTCGAGCCCAACAGGACTATGCTCAAGCCCATTGCCTTAGAATCCGAATTTCCAGCCTTTTGTGTAATTTTGCCTCAAAACCTCCATTTTTAACTTAATGACCCGCAAAATACTAAAACACCAAAACTACAAAATACATCAGAAAATAACAAAGCTAAAGGCCTAACAAGTGCAAATTAAGGAGTTCAAATATACAATATTTGGCACTCATCAGTCTTCAATGAATTCCTTTAGCTTAAGGCTCCTCCCTAAGCTAGACTCCGTACGAACAAAGTAACCACACACCGGCAACAGATAGAGAGCTAGCAGATCTTCACAATATCTCCATAAACACCATCTCTAAGCTATAGAGAATTCAATACCGGATTCTGTAAATAATACATGCCTAGAGGCCTTTATTTATAGGCTTCAAAGACCTAAATCACCACTAATTCGGATTTCTCTAGCCGGTGTCCGAACGGTGAACTGTGCAATCACCTTTTCATAACGTACTTCACGCGTTTCCATATTAAGGCCACGTTCGGACGGTGTTGCCCAAGCGTCTGGACGATTGCAAGCTATCTTTGCCGATTCGTGTCTGCAATGGAAAACTAGATCCTTCTCAAACACTGAAGAGCGTCCAGACGTGTTGCCTTGACGTTCGGACGGATGCAACACTAAGCTTGTCAGAATATTCTAGACATTGGAGGGCGTCCGAATGCATCACTGGACCGTCCCTGTTAGTTTTTGTGTTGGCTGCATTCTGTTGGACAAAATCACTTCATTGTAATGATGTTGTTTAACAAGGATTCCGCTATTCAGAAGTGCTTCCAGAAGATTCTGCACAATTTACAAGTCAGAAAATTCGGTTCCCTGTCAGCCGTCCAGACGACGTGTCATCCCATCCGGACGCCGAACTGTCCAAAGCATCATCCGTCCGGACGACGTGGATTCCCGTCCGGACGCCCTTCTATCAAAGCATCATCCGTCCAGACGACGTGGATTCCCGTCCGGACGCCCTTCTGTCAAAGCATCATCCGTCCGGACTACGAGAACTTTCCGTTCGGACGCCCATCAGTGTCTAGAAGCTTCAAACAGTTCAAGGTTGCATCCGTTCGGACGTAATGGCAAATCGTCCAGACGCTCTTCAGAGTTCGAGAAGATCCAAGTGTTTTAGTGCTACTTTGGAAAGGTGGTTGCAGTTGACCGTCCAGACGCTCGATCAAGCCGTCCGGACACCCTCGGGTATTTTGGTCATAACTTTTTACTCAAATATCAGATTGGGACAAAATCGGTGTTGTTGGAAAGCTAAGAAAAAGTTCTGTAAATTGAGTGTCCGGACAGCCATTAATAGCGTCCATACGGCCTCCATCCGGACGGCCCTGCGGAAAATTCTAGAATTACTTTTCGGACAATAAAAACTTGACCCGTCCGGACGGCCCAAGGCTCCCGTCCGGACGCGCGTGCCTCAGACTCCATTTTTGACTCGATTTTGGGTTTATAAAGCCTATAAATAAAAGGCTTGAGGCATGCTTTCAACATAGAATTCGGTGGTGAATTCTCTACAGCTTAGAGATGGTGTTTAGGGAGATATTGAAGATCTGCTAGCTCTCTAGCTCTTGCCAAGTGTATAATTTGATCAGCTGTGAAGTCTATCTTAGGGGTTGGCCCTAAGGTAAATGATTCCATTGAAGAACCCTTCAGGTAGGAGACCTGGTTGGGAGGCGTTCGTGTTGGGTTACACGTTAGAGAGCAAAGTACGACCACTGCATCAGGGGTATGTGAGTGTTACTGCTTTGTATCTAACTTTGTCTTCTGAATAGTGGATATCTTGGGTTTGGCTACCCCAGAGTGGTTTTTCTCTTAATTGAGTTTCCACTTCGTCAACAAAATATTTGTCTCCTTTAATTCCGCATTTAATATTTTGTTGCACACTGTTCACACACACTTGTTAAATTAGAAGTCCATTTATTTTTCAATTGGTATCAGAGCGGGTACACTCTGTTTAGGATTTATTTCTTGAGTGTGATCCTCATCTCTTGTGACTTCTATTTTTTTGATTACTCCTTTTATCATGGATTTCTCTCAATTATTTGAAGAAAATCATGATATTGAGCTCTCTAAAGGTTTTGCTAAAATAGATAAAATTGTTTCTCCAAAAGAGCTCAAAAAGGTGAAGCAAGAAAAAGAGTCTTTGATTATTCAGTTATCTGAATCACATGTTTTGATTGACTCTTTGAGATCTGAGAATACCATGTTGCTTAATATTATTGATGAACTTGAGAATAAATTGGCAAAATTCTCTAGTGATAATTTGAAAAGCATGTTGTGTATTCATTCAAATATTTTGAACAAGCTTGGTTTAATTATTGATGATTTGAGTGCTTCTACTTCACATGCTTCTGATTCTGAATTAGATTCCAGAATTATTAAGCCTGTGATAGTAAACACTGCTTGTTTGGATAATTCTTGCTTGAATAATTGTGTGATGCCCAAATCCAAAGATACAGGTACACAAGCTCATGGTAAGTTTGTCCCTACTTGTCATAATTGTGGGAAGATTGGTCATATTAGGCCAAATTGTTATTTGTTGAAATCCCACAGGCCTTGGATTAAGCAGGATGCTCTGAGGAAAAGTGAAGTTGAAGATTCTTCCTCAGCAAAATATGTCTCTCCACATAGGAGACATATAAAAGGTAAGGGCAATGTTGTTTGTAAGAATGCTAACCTTAATTCTACAGAGAATGTCAAGAAGCATTCAAACAAAAGAAGCTTGCCCACCTGCCATCACTGCGGCATCACTGGTCACATCCGATCCAAATGTCCACAGCTCTAGAAATTGAAGGTTCAGAGGAAGCTGCTAACAAGAGCTACATCAGGCACTCTACCTCCGATGGCTCTCAGGCTCCATGGCATCAGCAGAAGTTTGTTCCTGCCAATCAGAGTGGCAAACCAAAGAAGAACAAATCAATGCGCTACAAGAGAAAGCCATAGAAGCCCAATGACAGCCATGGCTATGAAGGACTGCTGAGCCTAATACAAGGTATGCTCAGGAGTGTGGCCAACATGGACATGACTGGCAAACCATCCCCACGGGTTAAGAAGGTATGGGTCAAGATGGACGAGACCATTCACCCCTTGAGGGGGTGTGGACTCACCTAGTAAAGGTGAAGTTTTCCCATGCCTAGGATTTTGGTTCCTAAATCCTAGTGCATGTCAGGTATGTTTGCATTGCATCGTTTATCATGTCATATCTTATTCATGCCTTGTCTTTGTTGTTTTTTTGTTTATTATTTTTCAACAACAAAAAAAAAATGGGGAGAAGATGTGGAATTTTATTTTTTCTTAATAGCTTTTCAGATATTGCATGTGTTTTTGCCTGATATCTCAGTTCATTGTGCATTGATTAAATATGCTTATATATGAGTGAGAGTTTATGCATGATATCTGCTAAGTTTTCCTGTTGCATCTTAATGAGAGATAGTTACTTTCCTCATGCGATGAAAATGTGCACTATCTAAGACTCCCCTAAGGTACATCTTTTCCTTCTCTGACTTTTTGCTTCTAGAAATTCTAGATAAGAGAAGAGGTTTTTGATAAGATGACCAAATTGACCAAATGCTAGTTGAACCTAGAACTTAAAAACTCTGGCATTTTCTCTAGGTTGCAGCATCAAAAGAATCAAGCAGTAAATCATATGAAATATGCCTTGCCCTTCATGGTGCAAGTAAAATTTTACCTTGTCCTTCATGGTACAAGTAAAACAATTAGGTGCTGCATCTTAGGGGGAGTGTATCAGATGAGGGTGGCTAGGCCCTAGTAAGATAAGGTTTGACTTTTGACTGATCTTTCATTGATTTTCTCTCTTGTTTAGAAAATCTAGTTGCTTTTTATCATATCAGTGAATTTCATACCTTATTGAGAAAGTCTTCACACACACACGCATTGCATGAGTTGAGTAATCTATTTAAAATTTCTATTTGCAGGGAAATTTGTGCTTATTAAATACTTAACTCTCATTTATATCTTTGCATATTTTTACAATGCTATTTAACTGCTTTATCAGTTGATTATACATGCGTGTTCTGAAGCTAACTTTTGGGAAAAATATTTTTCTGCATATTTTCCTCAAGTTTCAGATTTTCAAGTGTGAAGTGTTCGGACAGACCTATTCTTACGTCCAGACGAGCGCAGTCTTAAGACTTGCGTCTCTTTTTCTGTCATACACACATCTTTACATTTTATTGATTTATCATGGCATGTTGTATGTTTTTCTCGTGGATTTCTTCTGAGACTTTGGCATTCTTTGCACAATTGTTCTCATTCCATGATCTTCATTGTGTCTTCCGTTATTCTTTTAAGTCTTTGTGCTTTTAGAATATTGGAATATTTGTTGATTGGGATATTGTCTTGAGATATTGTGCATAAAAACCTCCTTTGTCTGTGTGTTGGGTGGATATTGTTATATCCATGCTATTTGGGTTGCTATATTTACTTTTGTAATTCATACGCCTCCAAATTGCAAGTTGTCATAATACCCCATTCCTTTTGGAACTAATAGGAACTAATATTTCCTTGTGGTGTTATTTTTGGATAGATTCCTGTTAAATCCTTTCAGGAATATGTTGTCCAACAACTCCCAGCACAATATCTGACAAATGGATCCTTTGGAAAACAAGACCGATGATCAAGTCATATGTTCAAAACTTCCAAGGGTCTTAGGATTTAAGATGAGCTTTTTTCTCCAGCTCATGCAGAGCCTTCCGTAGCATTCCCTCAGATCTGCATCAGTTAGAGGTTCAGTGGTGAATCTCCTCATTTATCTTGCAGACCAGTTGCTTAGAGGATGTCAATCTGCGGATAATCAATTTCAGGCTTTGCAAAATCAAGAGATTGAGGGTTTTTCAGTCCATGGTTCTCAGCTTTCTGAGCTCGAAGCCGAAGTAGTACAAATCCAACTTTTTATACGGTTTGCTCTCCCCGTTACTTGATTTCAGTGGATCAGCAGGATTTGGTACTTGGAGGATTTTTATTCCTCTTTTTGGGCCATTTGCAGACGTTTCTCTACTTTCCTATTGTTTTGGATTTTAGAATGTTTTTGTCTGTGGATATTATTACTCCGTTTACCTTTGTCCTTCTGAGACATTGAGGGGGAGTAATTGTTGTGTGGTTTTTCCCATTACTCTGTTTTACCCTTTGTTCCTTTGTGACAAAAAGGGGGAGTAATTTTTTATTTGGACCGGCATTGTATTTTTAACCGGTCAAGTGATTTTTGTCCCAGAATGGCCAAACAGGAAGTTTGTTAGTTGTTGTGTTGGCTGAATTCTGTTGGACAAAATCACTTCATTGTAATGATGCTGTTTAACAAGGATTCCGTTATTCATAAGTGCTTCCAGAAGATTCTGCATAGTTTGCAAGTCAGAAAATTCGGTTCCCTGTCAGCCATTTGGACGACGTGTCATCCCGTCTGGAGGCCTAACTGTCTAAAGCATCATCTGTCCGGACGACGAGAACTTTCCGTCCGGACCCCCATCAGTGTCTAGAAGCTTCGAACAGTTCAAGGTTGCATCCGTCTGGACGTAATGGCAAATCGTCCGGACGCTCTTCAGAGTTCGAGAAGATCCCAGTGTTTTAGTGCTACTTTGGAAAGGTGGTTGCAATTGACCGTTCGGTCGCTCGGTCAAGCCGTTCGGATACTCTCAGGTATTTTGGTTATAACTTTTTACTCAAATATCGGATTAGGATGAAATCGGCGTCGTTGGAAAGCTAAGAAAAAGTTATATAAATTAAGTGTCTAGACGGACATTACTAGTGTCCGTACGGCCTCCGGACGGACGGAAATATTTGCCCATCCGGACGGCCCTACGGAAAATTCCAGAATTAATTTTCGGACAAGAAAAACTTGGCCTGTCCTAACGGCCCAAGGCTCCCGTTCTGACGGGCGTGCCTCAGAATCCATTTTTTACTCGATTTTGGGTTTCCAAAGCCTATAAATAAGAGGTTTGAGGCATGCTTTCAACATAGAATTCGGTGGTGAATTCTCTACAGCTTAGAGAGGGTGTTTAGGGAGATATTGAAGATCTGCTAGCTCTCTAGCTCTTGCCAAGTGTGTGATTTGATCAGCTGTAAAGTCTATCTTAGGGGTTGGCCCTAAGGTAAAGGATTCCATTAAAGACCCCTTCAGATAGGAGACCTGGTTGGGAGGCGTTCGTGTTGGGTTACACGTTAGAGAGCAAGGTACGACCACTGCATTCGGGGTATGTGAGTGTTACTACTTTGTATCTAGCTCTGTCTTCTGAATAGTGAATATCCTGGGTTTGGCTGCCCCGGAGTGGTTTTTCTCTTAATTGAGTTTCCACTTCGTCAACAAAATATTTGTCTCCTTTAATTCCGCATTTAATATTTTGTTGCACACTGTTCACACACACACTTGTTAAATTAGAAGTCCATTTATTTTTTAGTCCCGACGGAAACAAGGGATCCGTCTTTTGCTGAGTTGTCAACTGCGTAGAATCTTCCTGGAACTTCTGAAATTGCCTTCTTGATGCTTGTGACACTGAACTTGTCATAATAAGGCTCTTTCATCTTACAAAAATAAACTCTAATAAACTAGAGATTCTGAATAATACGGTAACCCCGTTTTAAACAGCAACAATAATTGATAGTGATTTTGTCAACAAAATGAAGCCAATAAAACTAACACAACTATTAGAACGATACCGTTCATATGGTGGTCAAGTATTGATCTGATGATGTTGACCAATCGAACATTGTTCAGGTATCGTCATAATAGTGCCTATCGTTCGAACAATACTCAAGTACTGTTCTAACAGTATAAGGCATAATGATAAAAATTGTAGAAGTATTTGACGATCAAGTTGAGTAAACTCACGTTAAAATACAAAACTGTATTTTTTAAGCATATCTATTTTGTCATAAATGTGCATATTTGTACTATCATAAAATGTTTTAAGATTCAATGTTATGAGCATTGACTTTCTAGTAAAGTTAAATGATTTATAATATAAATGATTGTGTGACTCTCGCATTGCTATGTTACATGCATGAAAAATGAAATAATAATGGACTTGTATGATGTTGCTACCTTTATTAGATAATGTGAAACTTATTGTGAAAGAAATTTGTGCCACTTGCATACTAGACTATACAGACTAACCATATGGCCCAATTGGTGTGAGGAGTGAATTTTATCCTGGATCTGAGTGCTTTTGTGACTGGCGCAACCACCTACATGGTGAGGGTCAGATCCTGCGGCATCTCTAGTTGATTAGATTACCCGGGATTTGACTTGATTGATCAATTAAGGGATGAATTGCTATATGCAATGATCGAGGCACTAAGGCTGTGACAGATTTCCTTCTGCATGCACAAACCCTACGATGAAAAGGTTAAGGGCGAGATAGACTATAGTGCGGAGAGTTATGACTTGTAATATAATTAATTATTATGTCTACTTGTCCATCAATATTGTAACGTCCAATAGATTAATTAAGTACTAAAAACATGAATTAGACTAATAAAGTGAATAATTAGGTAAAACAAGGGGGGAAAACACTAAAAAAAAATTCATAATTGAATTTCTGAGTTGTGTCCGGACGGACTTGGCAAGAAGTTTGTGTCTGTTGCTGTGTTCGAACGACCTGCGAACAGGACTTCCAGTTAGTCCCAGTTTTTATGCGTGTCTGCACGAACTATTTATGCGTCCGGACAACCTTACTCGAGAGTGTCACCATGCACACGCGTGTCTGGACAGGCTTGTATTGAAGTTGCTAGAGCGAGCTTCTCCAGCTCACTTCTCTCATCTCTCTCTCTCTCTCTCTCTCTCTCTCTCTCTCTCTCTCTCCCCCCTAGGGTTGGCCTATAAACCCTATATTTTGGTAGATTGAAGCTTTCAAACTCAAATCTGACACAGGAAATGTGATTCTCGGAGTAGAATCTACGTTTTCACCGATTGGTTTGAGGTAAATCCGAAAATCCTAGTTCCTCTAGATTTTGTATTGATTTTGAGAGTTTGAGTTTGATCTCTGAATTTTCTTTAGGTATTGTGTATTTTGAGGTGTTCTAGACAATTTTCAAGCGTTGGGTTTCACTTTTGGTGAAAAATCAAGGTAAGACCTAACACCTTAGATTTTTCTAAGTGTTGTAAATTATAAACTTGTGTATCTAACCCTAAGATAATCTTATGGATTATTGTTTTTAGTTAATGGGCTGTTAAATGAAACCCTAGAAATTTATGAGTTTTCCATGGGTCTTAGTTCTTAAGTCAGTCAAGAGCTAAGTGGGAATTTAGAGTTAGAAAATATTATGTGTTAGTTTTGATATGTCATGCAATGTGATAATGCAGTGGTGCATTGAAGACTTTCGTTGGGAATCCTTCTTTAAGCCAATAACCGAGCAGCAAAAGTGAGTATTTTACTCACTGAGAAAAGATATTATGTTTTACAATGAGAAAATGTTATGATTTTATACGTATACTTGTATTCCCCAAAGGTTCAAAAGAACTGTAGGCAAATATAATCGAAATGTTATGTTGAATGCTTTCCTGTGATTTAATGTTGGAAGTGCACACATACTTGTATTCCCCAAAGGTTCGAAAGAATTGTGTGTGTGCAATGCCATAATATTATATCAATTGTTTTCTTGTGATGTCATGTTTGAGAGTATGCGTATATTGGAATTCCCCAAAGGTTCGGATGACTTGTATGCGCATAAAACTGAGACATAGTGTAAGTTATTTCTTTATATATATCTGTATGCATGTATTTTCCCAAAGGTTGAAGAGCTTGTATACTCGTATTTGAGTCACATGATATATAAGTAATGGTGTGTATATTGTAGATTATTGATTTATAAACCAAATGCCATTGTTTACGTTATCGGCTACGAAACCTTTTACGAAACTATCAAGCCACAAAATAGCTGTTATCATAAGCATACATTAGAAATAAAGGAATTGGCTCATTGTGAAAACTCAGTGTATTTTATACTACTGAGTTGGTGAACTCATACTTTCACTTATGCGAACATGGTTATCACCACATCGTATAGAAGTTTATGCTTTGGCTACAAGTACTGTTGACTTCGATGAGGACCCAGTGGCATTATACTTGGGATACTACGACTAAGGTGCTTCGCATTTGGTCTTATGTGTGTCGGACTCAGAAGTCTGTATTTTTGTATAGACTTTTATATATGGCTTGTGCCGCAAGTGACACTTATTTTGTATAGCCATTCTTTGATGAATATAATGTTTTGATTAAGCCTTAAACGGATAGACAGATGTATGGCTCTGATGTTGTAATTAATATTTGTTAGTTTATGATATTAGGTTCCGCTACATTGTTTATTATCTCTGATGTGTTAGGTACATATTAAGGGATGTGTAAGTTGAGTTGGCTTATGACTAATTTGTCATGCAACTATGATAATTCCGTTATATATATATATATGGGTCGTCACAAGCATGATTTCCTGTCTTTTCATATTGAGAACTATTGGTGCATGTGTGATTTTATCCCTATGTTTCAAATGATTAGTTCACTACATAATTTCGTTCACACGTGATCCACTCACTAGTTTGTGGACTTACCATTTCAATATTTACCACCTGTAAAACAAATATATTTTACAAATAGGGTTAGGCCTAGGAATTGTACAGGAGGACCCAGAGTCAAACACAAACTACCGAAAGAAGATGCTGTAGGCTATATTACTATTCGATGACTCACCAACGAATTCAATGGTTTACTCTTGGTACCCATTACCCTGTGGAGGTGTAGTAGGTTCATTTAGTACCTAATAACCATGTATTCTTAGGTATAGATTAGGCTTGCCTATATCTAGGATTAATGAGGTGTAATGATTTCAGTACATTCTGTGATGATCTTTATTGGATGCTGTAGTTGTAATAATATAGAATGGCAATAATTATATTAAAAAAAGGGTATATACCCAAATTTTTGCTACTTTACTCTCGAATACGTTTTAGTGGTGACACTTCGAGTTAATTATTAGTTAATTAATTTCAGGGGCGTTACACATATATTTGGCACATGATATATCAAACGAGCCACGTAGAATTAATTAATTGGTCTAGCATGACATATTGTTAATTAATTGGACGATAGGTTGACAAATGGACTTAAATGAAGCCAACAGAAAACCTAAGGACTTAATTGTTGCAATTTGAAAATTTAAATAGACTTTTAATTTTAACAAGTGTGTGCAAAAGTGTGTGCAAAAGTGTGCAACAAAATATCAAAATGTGGAATTAAAAGAGACAGATATTTTGTTTACGAAGTAGAAACTCAGTTAATAGAAAAACCACTCCAGGGCAGCCAAACCCAAGATATCCACTATTCAGAAGATATGACTAGTTACAAAGTAGTAGCACTCACATAACCTTATGCAATGGTCGTACCTTGAACTCTGTCGTGTAACCCAACACGAACGCCTCCCAACCAAGTCTCCTACTTGAAGGGTCTTCAATGGAATCATTTACCTTAGGGCCAACCCCTAACATAGACTTCAATTCAGCACAGCAACAACACTTGGCCAGGCTTGAGAGAGACTAACTCAGCACAATAACTTTGAAATATAACTCTCTAAGCACTACAAAATTCAATACTGAATTCTTACAATTCTCAAACCTAGGGGCCTCTATTTATAGGCTACAAGTTCAAATGAGCATCTGGCTTGAAATACCTAGGCGCCGTCCGGACGGACAACTGTGCGATCAACTTTCCAAATTTCATTGAAAATCTTTCCTAAATTGAGCCTCGTCCGAACGGTCACACTTTTAGCTGGACGCAATTTCCATATCAAGGCTTGGCGAGTCCAAACCACAGCATTTGCAGTCCGGACGATTGATCTGATGCACACAATTTCCATTTATGAAGCTCGAGCGTCCGGACGTTTGGATTTTGAATGCATGACTTGCCTTATGAATGAGCACGTCCGGACGAGAATCCACATCGTTCGGATTGTTGCAGCTGTCGTCCCATATATGTGTTTTGGAAAGAAATCCCATAACTGGTCGAACACTGAGTGGCGTCCGGACGTGCTGTTGAAACGTCCGGACGAATGCAAGCTGGAACAGTTCGAAGCTTCTTGACACAGAGGAAGGTTCGGACGGAAAGTTCTCGTCTTCTGGACGGATGATGCTTGGACAGTTGAGCATCTGAACGGAATATCATGCCGTTCGGACGGTTGCAAGGGAACCGAATTTAATTTCCTTGGAATCCGCACAGAGTCTTTTTGAAGAACAAAACAAAGTTGTAGACTCTGGAAAAAGCAGCTTCCCTGTATAAAAGCATCATTACATAAAAGTGATTTTTTCCAACAGTGAAAAATTGAAATGACTTCTAAAACAAAGTAAGTGTGTGTGTGTGCACAAAGAAGTATTTTGTCCAATAGAATATGGCCAATTACAAACTAACAAACTCCTCCTTTGACCATTCTGCGACGAAAATCACTTGACCGGTTAAAAATACAATCCTGGTCCAAATAAAAATTACTCCCCCTTTTTGTCACAAAGGGACAAAGGGTAAAACAAAGTAATAATAAAACACACAAAAATTACTTCCCCTAAAGGTCTCAGGAGGACCAGGGTAAACAGAGTAATAAAATATGCAGGAGATTAAACAAATGTAGCAAAGTATCAAGAAGATAACACAAATGTCTCAAAATAAATCACAAACTACAACAAGAAAAGAAAATTAGGATTCATCTGCAATCGGTGCATCGTCCTTGTCATCACTATTGGACGGGTGGTGGAACTTGAGACACTCCCGGAGATCAATTTGATTTTTCTCCACACGGAGGTTGATTGAGTGAACCTCCTGTTGCATGGCCGAGATGGGCTACTGCATGGATGACATGGAAAGCTGTATAGAACTCATGCCCCCCTGAATAGCGGCCAATGCCTCCATAGTCTGAGAATAGCTGACATCCGGCTGTGGTGGCAGAACAGTCTGAGAAGAGGACGCCACATCTGGTATGCCGACAGGAATAAGAGGAGGGGGGCACATCATCATCCTAATCATCTCTCCGCAGCTGAGCATTGGACTTCATCACAGTCTACTTACTGATAGGATCCTGGATCTTCATCTTCGGTTCACCAGCAATACTGATGCCTGACTGTAGAATAATCTGTGTGAGCAGGCAGCCAAATGGAAGACCGGTATTGCCCTCATCACGGGCCTCCAGAATCACGCCCAAAATATGCTTGCACAAGTAGAAAGGCAAGCGAAGACTGATAGCATAGACAAACTGGGCCTTCTTCAAAATCAGGTCACTGCGCTTGACAACAAGCCAAAGGTTATGCTAGACAATCTTGGCTAGCATGCGGTGAGGGGCAGATAAGGCACCGATCCTGATGGTGGTGGCACGTTCCTCTCCTTGGGGAACAGCATGAAAGAATTCTCTGAGATCATCCAGAGAATGAGGGATCACCACCTCATTATAAAGGGCTGCCAGGAATCTGGAGAACAGGTACTCCTATGAACTAACTGATGATCTGGGGATCAACAGTGATAGTATGCCCGCCTACAATAAACTGAAGCACCAACCCACGGTCATCATCCTGAACCACCTCGAGGTTGGCATAGAACAGTCGGACTAGCCTGGTGTACACAACACAAGATATCCCCAATGATAGGTCTGGATAGTGTCATGGATACTGTCTAGAGGAGCTACCATGATATCTGACCAAACAACATTCCTCTCCGCAATGACTGGTCGGTCCATAATCTTAGCTCTAAGGGCTGCTCGATCTCCCTCTGTCCTCTGTCGAACTCTGCGCTGTGGACTGCCTACAGACATGATTCTGCAAAAGAAACCAAAAAGATTTGCCAAAAAATAATCCAAAAGAAATAATCTTATTAGTGCACATAGAAAATCAAGCATTATAACGGCAGTAAAACTGACTTTTCCCAAAATTACAAACAGAAGATATCACAAAACAGTCCTCAATAATACTGAACTAGATAATCTTAACACAACAGATATCACAAAAGGAAATTCTAACCTTCCCAAAAGAAACTCAATAACATTCCCAAAATTATCACTATTCTAACAGTTTTAAAAGAAACTGAAAAGAATAAAGTTAACTAGAAAAAGTACTTGGAATGTAGTGAGTAATGCACAAAAGGACAAAAGAGGGTGAGAAAGTGCAAAAACTCACGAGAAGTCACTCACTAGAAGCCAAAAGAAATGAGAAAATTGTGGGGTAGCTTTAGAATTGCGGCGGCCAGGTTTTATAAAGGTTGTGGGGTCCCCATCCGGACAGCTCATTAACCCTGTCCAAACGTGCATTGCCTCGTAAACATGCAGACAGGCCACGCGCGTCCGAACGTGTAACCTTACAGTTTGGCCATTGGAGCCGTGCGCATCCGGACATGTAACATAACCATTCGGCCAACTGAGCCACACCCGTCCGAACGCAAATAGAGGCCGTTTGGACATTTCACACTGAAAAGGCAGAAACTGAGGGAAAAATTAACAGAAAATATTTTTCCTAATTTCAGCCTCAGAACATGCATGTATAATCAACTGATAAAGCAATCAGATAGCATCTCAAAACTATACAGAGATATAAAAGAAAGTTGAAAGTTCAATCAGCACAAAGATTTTCCTGTAGACAGAAAATTTAACAAGACGACTCAACTCATGCAATGCGTGTGTGTGTGAAGACTTTTCCCACAAGGTATGACTTTCACTAATATGACAAAAAGCAACCAGATTTTCTAGACAATAGAGAAAATCAGTGAAAGATTAGTCAAAAGTCAAACCTTATTTAGTACTAGGGCCTAGCCACCATCATCTGATACACTCCCCCTAAGATGCAGCATCCAATTGTTTTACTTGTACCATGAAGGACAAGGTAAATATTTTACTTGCACCATGAAGGACAAGGCATATTTTAGCACATAAGCAGAAAATATACATATATAGGGCAAAATTCATAAGAGTAACTGCTTGATTCTCTTGATGCTGCAACCTAGAGAAAATGCCATAATTTTTAGGTTCTAAGTTCAACTAGCATTTGGTCAATTTGGCCATCTTATCAACAACCTCTTCTCTTATCTAGAATTTCTAGAAGCAAAAAGTCAGAGAAGGAAAGATGTACCTTTAGGGGAGTCTTGGATAGTGTACATTTCATCGCATGAGGAAAGAAGCTATCCAACTTTTTGCATATACAGGAAAACACTTGGCAGATATAGTCATAAACTCTCAATTATATCTAAGCAAAGTAGATTAATGCACAAAGAATTGAGATATCAGGGGAAAACACAAGCAATATCTGATATGCCAAGAAAAGAAAAGAAAAATTTCCTTCAATTTCTCCCCTTTTTTTTTAAACGAAATGTTATCTGGAAATGACATCATATAACATACAAGGCATGATCAAACCTGTGCAAGCTTGATGTTGCCAATACAGAAAAACAGTCACTCAACCTGCTTTTTCTGTCTTTCCCAAATAGTACCTGCAATATTCTCTCAAGAGAAATAGGGGGCAAAACAAAACTGGTTCCTAGATTGCATAGTTAGCACAAAATATAACAAGTAAAAGTCCAAGCAGTCAAACCTGATGCCTTAGGATTAGGAACCAAATCCTAGGCATGAACACCTTTTCCTGCTAGGTGCGTACATTCCCCCTCTTGGGGTGAACATCTCCCTTCTTTCTGACCTAAGCCTGCCTTCCTATGGGTGGTTGCTGGCAGGACTTCATCTGTTGACCCATCCACTCCATCATGCTTTGCATCCAAATAGGTGGCTCTCTGTAGTATTGATCATCTTCCACCTTCTGCAACCTTTTAGAGTGCTTGGATTTGATCTTGGATTTGTCACTGTGATTGGCAGGTCGCTGATGCTGAGATGCCAGGTGTCGTGGTGCATGAGACCAAGGAGCTTGATATTGAAGAGCCTGATGCCTTGGTGCTTGCCTCCATGGAGCTTGGTAATGATCCTGATGCCGTGGAGCCTGATACTGCGTCAAGGTCTTGTGCCATAATTTGCTTGCCAAGGCATTTCTTTCTTGACTTTCGCTTTCTGGGCTTACAGAAGTGAGCACTGGGGTCGGACATGCCCACTTAGACCGCAGTGATGGCATATAGGAGATCTTCTGACGGAATGGGGCTTCTGAGTGCCCGGAACATCTCCATTAAGCTTGTCATTCCCTTTATCTTCAATAATGGGGGGAGGATCTGGGACTGCAGGCTTGACAAAGACAATCCTGGAAGTAGAGGGAGTGTCAGAGGGAGGAGTTACATACCGGAGACCAGTCTTGTCTGTTGGACTCTTCTGAATTGATAGCATGTGAGTCAGCTTTTCATCAATGACTCTCTCTAATTGGAGTTGTGTCTCTAGTAACTTCTTCTCTAGCTCTTGTATTTTCCTCAGCAAAGAAGTCTTCTCAGTCTGCAAACTGTTCAGATCATGAAGGTGCTGCTTACGACCTTCCCTCAGTTTTTCATACTCTACATAGAGAGTTTTGTACGCCTCCTTGAGTTCATCCCCATTATCACTGTGCTCTAAGTAATAAGAATCCTCCTCTTCTACAAAAAGAGCCACAAAGGCTAGAAATTTTTCTGACTCAGGAGCTTCTTCTTCTGACTCATCACTAAGAGTCACATTGTATGCCTTCCCTTTGCCCTTCTTGAGGTTCCCACAATCAGCTCGTATATGCCAAAATCCTGAGCACTCAAAGCATTTCAGACCTCTGGGATCTTTCTTCTCTGTTTCCTCAGGTTCAGCTTCTTTGGGAGCATTCTTCATCTTTTCAGAAAACTTCTTCTTGAATCGGTCATCTCTCATTAGTCTTCTGAAATTTTTGGCCAACATAGGCACAGCTTTTTCTTCCTCCTCAGAGTCATCTTCAGATGAGGCTTCTACCTTTTCCTTGGAAGCTTTCAGGGCAATGGTCTTCAGGTTTTTGACCAGGGGTAGGGACAGCTCATAAGTTTGAAGAGATCCCACCAACTTTTCAATCTTCATTTCTTCCAAATCTTTGCTCTCTTCAATTGTAGTCACCTTGATCCTGAAACGCTCAGGCAAAGATCTTAGAATTTTTCGGATGAGTTTTACATCCGAGACGGGCTTCCCAAGACTCACCATGGAGTTTCTTAGGTCACTCATTTTGGAGTAAAACTCTCCAAATGTCTCTTCTTCCAACATCTTAATTTCTTCAAATCTGGAAATTAACATTTAAAGTTTGGCAGATTTTACAAGTTTGGTGCCTTCATATGTTGTTTCCAAGATTTGCCACGCTTCTTGAGCAAATTCCCAGTTTGAAATTTTTGCAAATTTAGACGGTGAAAGTGCTTGACATAGAGCATGGAGGGCTTTATCATTAGAAAGTTGTGTGTTTTTCTGTATGACTAGTTCGAGTGCTGCATCCGCTGGTTTAGTCCAACTAGTTTCAACAATACTCCAACCGTCAATAGATTTTAAAAAGAACTGCATACGAGCCTTCTAATAGCCATAGTTCGTACCGTCAAAGGCAGGAACAGTATTAAGAGTTTAAGACATTTTAATAGATAGAAGTCAAGAAAAAAAAAAAACAACTCAAGAATTGAATCTCAACAGAGTGTACCAAGCTCTAATACCAAATGAAAAATTGAAATGACTTCTAAAACAAAGTAAGTGTGTGTGTGCACAAAGTGTTAACAAAATAACAATGCGGAATTTAAAAGACACAAGAATTTTTGTTAACGAAGTTGAAACTCAATATGAGAAAAACCACTCCGGGCAGCCAAACGCAGGATATCCACTATTCAGAAGACAAAGCTAGTTACAAAGTAGTAGCACTCACATACCCCTGATGCAGTGGTCGTACCTTGAACTCTAACGTTGAAAAATAGAAATTGACTTCTAAAACAAATACAAGTGTGTGTGTGTGTGCACAAAGTGTTAACAAAAATTAACAATGCGAAAAATAAAATAACACAAGAATTTTTGTTAACGAAGTGGAAACTCAAGATGAGAAAAACCACTCTGGGGCAGCCAAACCCAAGATATCCATTATTCAGAAGACAAGACTAGATACAAGATAGTAACACTCACATACCCTTGATGCAATGGTCGTACCTTGCTCTCTAACGTGTAACCCAACACGAATGCCTCCCAACCAGGTCTCATACCTGAAGGGGTCTTCAATGGAATCATTTACCTTAGGGTTGACCCCTAAAATAGATTTCAGTTAAAGCGTAGCAACAGCACACACAACGATGGCTCTAGAGAGGACAAATCAGCTCAATAACCTCACAAATAACTCTCTAAGCTCTAGTGGAATTCAATACCGAAGTCTTGCAGTTCTCAATACCCAGGGCCTCTATTTATAGGCTGAGGGTTCAAATGGGCGACTACCTTGATAAAGCTGGACGCCGTCCGGACGGTGGACATGGGCCGTCCGGACGGACAACTGTGCGACCAGAATTCTGAGATTTTTGTTGAAAATCTTTCCTGTTTGAGAGCCGCATCCGGACGGTGAGGTACTGTCGTCTCGACGGTCGCACGTCCGCTGCAAGTAATTTCCTTACTAAGGCTTCGCACGTCCGGACTAGGGGGATGGCCATCCGTACGGTTGATCTTCTACATGCAATTTCTGTGACGTCCCACATCGCCTGGGAATGAGGATGTGCTTATATGTATAAATGCACCCTTTATGACACAACGCGTTTTAAAGCCGTGATGGCAATGAACCTATCAGAACTCCGCAGTTAAGCGAGCCGCTGCGAGAGCATTCCCAGGATGGGTGACCTCCTGGGAAGTCTGATATGGGGAGCCAAAAGCGGACAGTATTGTGTCATTGGGGGTGGGTCATTACAAATGGTATCAGAGCCATTGCCCAGCCTGAGATGGTGGGAGCGTGCACAAGCCCAAGAGGGTTGCCGGCGGGCACTCGCTGGGATGCCAAGAATGGGGTGATCCCATGAGGGTCACCAGCGAGGACGCTGGGTCCCAAGGGGGGGTGATTGTGACGTCCCACATCGCCTGGGAATGAGGATGTGCTTATATGTATAAATGCACCATTTATGACACAACGCGTTTTAAAGCCGTGATGGCAATGAACCTATCAGAACTCCGCAGTTAAGCGAGCCGCTGCGAGAGCAATCCCAGGATGGGTGACCTCCTGGGAAGTCTGATATGGGGAGCCAAAAGCGGACAGTATTGTGTCATTGGGGGTGGGTCGTTACAATTTCCATATTTGTTGAGCGCGTGTCCGGACCATGGCAGACTAGCGTCCGGACGGTTGAATTTGAATTGCGATTCTTGCCTTATGTGTGAGGGCGTCCGGACGGGAATCCACGTCGTCCGGGCGGTTTCAGCAATCTTCCCTTATATGAACTTGGAAAGAAATCTGAAGCTTCAATCACTGAGAGTCATCCAAACGAGCTGTTGAGACGTCCGAATGAATGCAAGTTGGAACAGAAACTTCTCGATATAGAGGAGGGTCCGGACGGAAATTCACGTCGTCCGGACGGATGATGCTTTGGTCTATCAGGTGTCCGGACGGTATGGCACGTCGTCCGGATGGCTGGAACTATGGATAGATGAGCGTCCGGACGGGATGACACATCGTCCGGACGGCTGACAGGGAACTGAAATCTCTGACTTGTAAACAGTGCATAATCATTTGAAGCACTTCTGAATAGTGGAATCCCTGTGAAAAGCATATTTACATACAAGTGATTTTGTCCAATCAGAATGAGGCCAATCACAAACTAACAAACTCCCCCTTTGGTCATTCTGGGACAAAAATCACTTAACCGGTTTGAAAATACATTCCCGGTCCAAATGAAAATTACTCCCCCTTTTTGTCACAAAGGGACAAAGGATAAAATAAAGTAATGAAAACCAACCATAACAAAAATTACTCCCCCTAACAGTCTCAGAAGGACTAGGGTAAACAAAGTAATAAAGTCTAAAAATTAAAACAACATGGACTGAAAAAGTTGCAAAAGAGGAAAAGCAACAAGGTAAGGTTTTTCACAAGAATAGTAGCTCACGCATGTATATCCGTCTAAAAAATCAGTCAAGGAGCAAGTCAGAATTATGCAAACATGGAGTTGATAGACAAGTATAACATATACAAAAATTACCCTGCAGTGTGTGTGAAGACTCTTTTCCCACAAGGTTTGATTTTTACGAATATGACAAGAAGCAACTAGATTTTCTAGACAAGAGAGAAAATCAATGCAAGATTAGTCAAAAGTCAAACCTTATAACTTACTAGGGCCTAGTCACCCTCATCTGATACACTCCCCCTGAGATGCAGCACCTAATTGTTTTACTTGTACCATGAAGGACAAAGTAAATGTTTTATATAATTAAACACATAAGCAAATTCAGCACATAAGCAGTGAATATATAATTAAAGCACAGAATTCATATGATTTACTGCTTGATTCTTACGATGCTGCAACCTAAAGGGAATGCCAGAGTTTTTAGGTTCTAGGTTCAACTAGCATGTGGTCAATTTGACCATCTTATCAAAAACCTCTTCTCTTATCCATAATTTCTAGGAGCAAAAAGTCAGAGAAGGAAAAATACGCACCTTTGGGGAGCCTGGGATAGTGTACGAAGTTATCACATGAGACAAGCAACTATCAAACAAAACAATGAGCAGGAAAATCTTTGCATATGTCAAACTTATGTTCTCAGCCACAAGTAACCATAATACATCAAAGCTCAATGAACTAGTAAACCAGAAAAGATACATGAGATAGCTGACATACCTTGCGAATAACTACCCTGCTACAAAACTCCCACAATTTTTTTTTTTTTTTTATTACAACATCATGCTATCAAAGGACAAGACAAAAAGCTCATCCTAGCATGGAAACGCATGTCTAGGACGTGGCACAAACACCAATGGCTTTTCGGAGGGACTCAAACCTGCTACCATCTAGAGGTTTGGTAAGAATGTCAACCAATTGGTTTTCAGTAGGGATGAAAGAGAGAGATACTACCTCGGATTCCACAAGATCACGCAAGAAGTGATGTCTGATATCGATATGCTTGGTCGAGAATGCTGAATTGGATTCTTGGAGATGTTGATAGCACTAGTATTATCACAGTTGATAATCATAGTATCTTGAGAGAATTCGTAGTCACCTAGTAGTGTCTTCATCCACAATAATTGGGTACAACAGCTACCCGCAGCAATATATTCAGCCTCAGCAGTGGAGAGAGATATAGAGGCTTGTTTCTTGCTCATCCAGGCTACAAGATTGTTCCCCACATAAAAACATCCTCCTGAGGTGCTCTTTCTGTCATCAGCATTTCCAGCCCAATCTGCATCAGAGTATCCTGCAACAACAAGATTTCTTTCTCTAGAATACCAAATGCCATAAAGAAGGGTATCATTTACATACCTGATGATACGCTTGACCGCAGTGAGATGAGATTCCTTCGGATTTGCCTGAAAGTGAGCACAAACTCCCACACTGAAGGCAATGTCTGGTTGACTGGCTATAAGATACAGGAGGCTCCCTACCATACTTCTGTAAAGAGATGGATCAACGGATTTTCCTGCAAGATCACTATTAATCTTGACACTGGTGCTCATGGGAGTTCGAGCACGACTCTTTCCATCCAAACCAAACCGTTTGACTAGATCCTTAGCATACTTGGACTAAGAGATGAAGATGCCTTCAGCAGTTTGCTTGACTTGAAGGCTAAGAAAATAGTTCAGCTCACCAATCATGCTCATCTCAAATTCCTACTTCATTTCTTCAGAAAACTCATGGGCAAGAGAGTCTAAGGTAGCTCCAAAAATGATGTCATCAACATAGATCTGAGCAATGAGCTTGTGAGTACCTTGATTTCTAATGAACAAGGTTCGATCAACTTGCCCCTTTGTAAATCCCTTAGCCAGGAGATAAGTGGTGAGACGCTCATACCATGCCCGAGGAGCCTGCTTAAGCCCATATAAAGCCTTCTTCATCTTGTACACATGATGGGGATGATGAAGATCTTGAAAACCCTTCAGTTGTTCTACATAAACTTCTTCTTGAAGAACACCGTTCAGAAAGGCACTCTTTACATTCATCTGATACAACTTGAACCCAAGATGACAAGCAATGGAGAGAAGAATTCTGATGGATTCTAACCTGGCATCTAGAGCAAAAGTTTCATCAAAGTCTACTTCCTCTATCTGAGTGTATCCCTAGGCAACAAGACGAGCTTTATTCCGAACCACAGTGCCACGCTCATCTGTTTTATTCTTGAAAATCCACTTAGTACCAATGATATTTTGTTCTGCAGGACGGGGAACCAAAGTCCAAACATCATTTCTAGTGAATTGATGGCGCTCATCATGCATGCCAGACACCCAGCCTTCATCCTGTACGGCTTCATCAACTTTCTTGGGTTCTGTCTGAGCAAGGTAGCAGCTATAGGAGACTTGATTAGCTACTTCATTGTTAGGCTGAATGACTCTACTCCTTAGCCTACGCCCTTCATCTATGGTCCCAAGAAGCTGCTAAGGAGGATGATTGTGCTTCACCCATGACCGCTTGGGAGGATCTGCAGGAGTATCTTCATCTTCAGAAGTACTGGAAGTTGTATCTGAAGCCGTGGGAAGGGAAGGAGGCTCATCGGAGACATACTTGGAGACACCTTGACATTATCAGTTGTTCCATTTGTAACTTCAACTGAAATGAGCTGATTTTCTTCCCTGCTACTTGGTCTTTCAACCTCTTCATCATCAATGACAACATTTATGGATTCCATCACAGTCTCTGTTCTTTTATTGAAAACTCTGTAAGCACGACTGGTTGAGGAATATTCCAAAAATATGCCTTCATCGCTCTTCAGATAAAATTTCCTAAGATTCTCCCTGTCACGAAGGATATAACACTTACTTCCAAAAGTTCTGAAACACTTTACCGTGGGCTTTTTACCTCGCCAAATTTCATAGGGAGTCTTGCTTGTTTCAGACCTCAAATAGACCTTGTTGATAATATGACATGCAATGTTCACTGCCTTTCCCCAGAAGTGTTGAGCAAGATTCTTTGAGTGGATCATCACACGAGCCATCTCCTGAATTACCTTGTTCTTTCTTTCAACAACTCCATTCTGCTGAGGAGTGATAGGAGAGGAAAATTCCTGCTTGATTCCATATGAGAGACAGAATTCTTCGAACTTGGAATTTTTGAATTCTCTTCCATGATCACTGGGGATTCTCATAATCTGGCAATTTTGCTCAACCTGAATCTTCTTGAATAAATGCTGAGCTGCATCAAAAGCATCAGATTTTTCCGGAATAGGAATAGCCCATGTATATCGAGAGAAATCATCCACAATTACCAGAATATACCTTTTCCCACCTAGACTAGCAGTTCTAGTGGGACCCATGAGATCCATGTGCAGTAATTCTAAATTTCTAGAAGTTTGAATACCTGAGGTCTTCTTATGGGTTGCTCGAGTCTGTTTCCCTAGTTGGCAAGAACAACAGATTCCTTTTCCAATCTTCTCCATTTTGGGCAGACCTTTAACAATGTCTTTGCCTGCAATTTTCAACATATCGGAGAAATTCAGATGCCCTGACCTTTGGTGCCACAGCTCACTGTCATCTATAGTAGCCTTGTTGCAGAAAATCTGAGGATCTGTAGTAAGACCAGGAAGACCATAGCAATTGTCAGCAGTTTTTTCTCCCCCTATAAGCCATTTGCCACTACTGTCAAATATATTACATTCCTTCTTGGAGAATTGCACCACCAAATCACTGTCACAGAATTGGCTGATGCTGAGGAGATTTTCCTTGAGTCCCTCTACAAATAAAGCTTATTGAGATGTTCTGAGACCTGGAATGTCGATGATTCCTTTTCCATTGACTTTGGATTGGCTCCTATCTCCATAGGTGATCCGTCCACCTTTGCCCATCTGAACTTCGTTCAGTAAAGTCGTGTCACCTATCATATGTTTAGAACAATCACTATCCAAATACCACAAACAAGTATCAAGAATTTTCAGTCCAGTATGAGAAACTAAACACAAATTATCTTCCTTTTTGACCCAGACTTGTTTGGAAGCTTTTTTATGATTATTGACCAGGACAGATCTTTGCTTATTGGGGGTGAGGTATGCGAACTTCTCACTAATGAGCTTAACTTGATCACTTAACATTTTAACTTGTTCTTCAAAGCCTAGTTAATCTTTTCTAGGGACAAGAGTTTTGTTCCAAGGTTTTTGAGACCTAATCTGGAAACAATTTGGGCGAATATAACCAGTAATACCACAGTGGTGACATGTAGGTATAGACTGATTTACACATTTACCCCCACAAATAGATTGAGTATGATTATGAGACATGATAGGCTTAATGAACATGGTTCTATGAACAGACATATCATGAGAAATAGAAGCAACTTTTTCCATACTCAATTTAGACATGATAGAAGTAAAAAAAAAATAACACTCAAGAAATTAATCTTCTCAGAGTGTACCAAGCTCTAATACCAAATGAAAAATAGAAATTGACTTCTAAAACAAATACAAGTGTGTGTGTGTGCACAAAGTGTTAACAAAAATTAACAATGCGGAAAATAAAATAACACAAGGATTTTTGTTAACGAAGTGGAAACCCAAGATGAGAAAAACCACTCCGGGGCAGCCAAACCCAAGATATCCATTATTCAGAAGACAAGACTAGATACAAGATAGTAACACCCACATACCCTTGATGCAATGGTCGTACCTTGCTCTCTAACGTATAACCCAACACAAATGCCTCCCAACCAGGTCTCCTACCTGAAAGGGTCTTCAATGGAATCCTTTACCTTAGGGCCGACCCCTAAGATAGACTTCAGTTAAAGCGCAGCAACAGCACACACAACGATGGCTCTAGAGAGGACAAATCAGCTCAATAACCTCACAAATAACTCTCTAAGCTCTAGTGGAATTCAATACCGAAGTCTTGCAGTTCTCAATGCCCAGGGGCCTCTATTTATAGGCTGAGGGTTCAAATGGGCGACTACCTTGATAAAGCTGGACGCCGTCCGGACGGTGGACATGGGCCGTCCGGACGGGCAACTCTGCGACCAGAATTCTGAGATTTTTGTTGAAAATCTTTCCTGTTTGAGAGCCGCATCCGGACGGTGAGGCACTGTCGTCCCGACAGTCACACGTCCACTGCAAGTAATTTCCTTACTAAGGCTTCGCGCGTCTGGACCAGGGGGATGGGCGTCCAAACGGTTGATCTTCTACATGTAATTTCCATATCTGTTGAGCGCGTGTCCAGACCGTGGCAGACTGGCACCCGGACGGTTGAATTTGAATTACGATTCTCACCTTATGTGTGAACGCGTTCGGACGGGAATCCACGTCGTCCGGACGGTTTCAGGAATCTTCCCTTATATGAACTTGGAAAGAAATCTGAAGCTTCGATCACTGAGAGTCATCCGGACGGGCTGCTAAGACGTCTGAATGGATGCAAGCTGGACCAAAAGCTTCTCGATACAGAGGAGGGTCCAGACGGAAATCCACGTCGTCCGGATGGATGATGCTTTGGTCTGTCAAGCGTCCAGACGGTATGGCACGTCGTCCGGATGGCTGGAACTATGGACAAATGAGCGTCCGGACGGGATGTCACGTGGTCCAGACGGCTGGCAGGGAACCGAAATCTCTGACTTGTAAACAGTGCAGAATCATCTGAAGCACTTTTGAATAGAGAAATCCCTGTGAAAAGCATCTTTACATACAAGTGATTTTGTCCAATCAGAATGAGGCCAATCACAAACTAACAAACGTGTAACCCAACATGAACGCCTCCCAACCATGTCTCCTACCTGAAGGGGTCTTCAATAGAATCCTTTACCTTAGGGCCAACCCCTAAGATAGACTTCAAATTAAGCGCAGCAACATAACACACAATCATGGCTTTAGAGAGACAACTCAGCTCAGTAATCTCACATTATAACTCTCTAAGCACTAAGGGAATTCAATACCGAATTCTTGCAGTTCTTAAGCCTAGGGACCTCTATTTATAGGCTAAGGGTTCAAATGAGCGTCTGGCTTGATGAAACCTAGGCGTCGTCCGAACTATAGTCATACGTCATCCGAACTGTAGTCATACGGCGTCCGGACAGACAACTGTGCAATCGGCTTTCCAAAAATTTCGCTAAAATTCTTTCATGTTTTGAGCCACGTCTGGACGGTGGTGTCCTATCGTCCAGACGGTCGCACTTCCGCTGCAAGTAATTTTCATACCAAGGTTTCACACGTCCGGACCAAGGGGATGTTCGTCAGGACGGTTGATTTGATGCACGCAATTTCCATATCTGATGCTCGTGCGTCCGGACGTCTGGATTTTGAATGCGATACTTGCCTTATGGATGAGTGTGTCCGGACGGGAATCCTCATTGTCTGGACAGTTGCAGCGGTCTTCCCATAACTGTATTTTGGAAAGAAATCCTGAAGCTTGTCGAACACTAAGAGTCGTCCAGACGTGTTGTTGAAATGTCTGGACGGATGCATGCTGGAGCAATTCAAAGCTTCTCGACACAGAGGAAGGTCAGGACGGAAAGTTCTCGTAGTCCGGACGGATGATGCTTTAGACAGATGGGCGTCCGGACAGTATATCACGTCGTCCGGACGGTTAGCAAGGAACCGAATTTTTTGACTTGCAAACTGTACAGAATATTCTGAAAGCATTTCTGAATAGCGGAATCCCTGTTAAAAAGCATCTTTACAAAGAAATGATTTTGTCCAGCAGAATGAAGCCAATTATACACCAACACAATTGAAAACTTGTGGACTAAATTAAAATTGGTGGTTTACATGTTCAATGCAGAATCATATTGGTGGTTTCATTTGGGTTGATGAATTTAACACTTCATCATAGACAGTAGGCCCACTGCATTTGCCTCATGATAAAGATGAACTAAGGCAACTTAATCGAAGATCAAAGCAATGTTGCAATTTATTTTGTATTTGTTTTGGCACTTTTCTGTATCTTTTTTTTTTTTTGTTATTGTAATTTGTCTTCTGCATTGTTTTTAGCAATTTAGTAGCTTTAATGTTATGTTTTTAGCTTTAATGTGTTATAGTAGTAGCTTGTGGACTATTGTTTGGCATTTTTCTGTGGTTAATATATTTGTGTTCTTCTATAGGGAGCTGTGAATGATAGGCATTGTGCGTATCTACTAATTATATAAGTAGATGGTTCTGCATATTTGTGTTCTTCTATGGAGAGGTGTGAATGATAGGCATTATGCGTATCTACTGATGATATAAGTAGATGGTTCTGTATATTTGTGTTCTTCTATGGAGAGGTGTGAATGATAAGCATTATGCGTATCTACTAATGATATAAGTAGATGGTACTGTAGCTTCAATTGCTTTAGTGGGTTATGGGATTCCATGATTATGAGGCTCATTAATGTTAGAAGCTTACTCTTTTTGTTTTCTATTCAAAATTATGAGCTTATTTGTTATGTTTTTAAAAGATGATAGTCTAGTGTAATAACTTGAAATGAAGGAGATATCAGAAGCAATCATAGTCGTTTGCATGTATTAATCTATCTGTATGCGAGTATTGTCATGATAATCTTTAGAAAAATTGAGATCTCCCTTTACAGATTGTTGAGTCACTAGAGCTGGTGGACCTTCAAGAGTCAAGACCAAGTACCACCAAGGCATTCCATATATTGTGCAATGGGAAGCAATAAGGCCAACACTCGGTTGAAACATGGCGCTATTATTGATTTAGACAAATATGAGAGAGCTGATAAATCTGATTATTGGAAATGGAGACAAACCATGTTGAAATTGGACGAGGAGATGTCCACTAGAGGCTATTATGCTAGATTTTCAATGGATTCGCGACATTCAATTATTATATGGCATGATTAACTATCTAATACTAAAAATGAGGATAGAAAGCTACATTCAACACAAAACTCTCATTTATTATTGTTAGTATTTTAATTAGCTACATTCTGGATAAATAAAAAAACACTTTATGTAATAGTTGCGAATTAACAGGATGGTCGGTTTCATTTCAGAACCTTCATGTATTCAGACAGTGTTCAAATCAAAGCATGTGACTGATCACAAGCTTCTAAAAGATGTCCATGAAGAGTCCTTACAAAATCCAAGCCAAATCAACCGGTTCCTGTGCAACCGACTGGATGAACCTTTGAAGGCGTCTGGACGCCCCTCAATATCTAGCAGTTTTACGTTGAAAACATCAGGACGACAAAGCAACACCGTCCAGACGCTAGGTCAATCAGTATTCAACAAGGAGTTGGATTTCAGAAGTCGACACTATTAGGGAGTCTCTGCAAGCCGTTCGGACGAGGTGGCAACACGTCCGGACGCTGTCCAGCATTTCAGAATATTCCAGTATTCAGTTCGAATGCTACAAGGAGTTATAGCGAAGACCGTCCTGACGCTCGGTCAAGCAGTCCAGACGTGGACCTGATAAAGATAGAATTACGCTGTTTCTAAAAGGATATCGCAGAAAACCGTCCGGACGTGGCTAACTTCTGTCCAGACGCTCGACAATCAGAGCCCGAATCTCAGCAGTTTTAGGTTTCCTGTAAGCCTATAAATAGAAGGCCCTAGGCTTGTATTTTGTACAGAAATCGAAAGTGAATTCCATAGTGCTTTGAAAGGGTGTTCAGGGAGAATCAAAGATCCGTTAGCTCTCAAGCCATTACCAGTGTGTTCTCAACCGTTCGTGAGAAGTCTATCTTAAAGGTCGGCCCTAAGGTAAAGGAATCCATCAAAAACCCCTTCAGGTGGAAGATCTGGTGGGAAGCGTTCAAGATGGGCTTTGTGTCAGAGTTAAAGGTATGACTACTGCATAAAAGTATGTGAGTACGAGTGTCTTGTAACTAGCTTTGTTTTTGGACAGTGAATTTCCTGGGTTTGGCTGCCCCAAAGTGGTTTTACTCTTTATAGAGTTTATACTTTGTAACAAATATCTTGTCTTATTTAAATTCCACATTTAACATATTTGGTTGCACACAAACACACACACTTGGTTGAATTAGAAGTCAATAATTATTAACAATTCTTATTACTAAACGTTTACTCTAGTTGGCTTCAATGTCCATTCTTCCTCGAGGAACACTCTAAGCTGACTTTAGAACATATGTGCTAACAAATAATTAGCAAAGATTCTTGCTTAGAGAAAACAAGTAGTAGAGATTCTTGGCCATCAAATTGAACTAGTTGAAGAAAAGATAAATCCTCAATATACCAACCAAAAGAGATTCAAATTGAAATAAATGCAACTCTCAGCAATTCGCAACCGCGATTCTACATAACAAGACACAACCATCTAAGTCAAATGACCAATTATCAGAAAGCTTTACTTCTCTCGAAAGATTTTGAGAAGCTCTGTTTGGTAAACTTACCGAAAGCATAGTAGTTCCTTCATATTTGTAACCAAAACTCAGTACAAGAGTATTACAAAGAGTGTAGAGATGACAAAGCTCAAAGAGGGAAGGCCACGTGTGTGTGTGTGTGTGTGTGTGATACAAAGATGGAATTATGTAAAACGACTTCTATTCTAGACTAGCTCCGCTGTCATGGAGCACGACTGTGAAGAGCAACTGTTGTTGCATAAAAGCTGGAAGAAATGTGAGAAATCGCCGGAAACATGGAGTGCGTAGATCAAGGGAGTTGAATTGTCTATCACCTTGAATCATGGGCTGTCATTCAGCCTGCCTTGGAACATGGCATTGGTGACTTGTTCACAGTTGAGAGGTCTGCTGACTTGTTGAGATTTATCATTTAACACTCTTTACCACCACCATAACCCTCTCAGGTACAATGAATTTCAAGCAAAAATACAAAAAATTATAAAATTATGTAACTTGGCAATAGAAACAAGTACAACCTACACAATAGAAGTGCACATAATAGAATAAACCATCTTAACATAACAAGCTGGTATAAAAATACATAATTTGAAACTAGAAACTAACAACATCATCAACCAAAATACTAGCAACAACATCAACCAAAATCAACAACCCATAACCACCAATCTCCTTGACCTTCCATCATTCATGATATCCATGCAAAAATTTAAAACATTTGACTCTTAAAAATATAAAAATCAATAAGAAAAAAAATGCTGAGTAATAACCACGACACTTGTGACACTGATTTTGTGTGATACCCCAAAAACAATAAAAATAGCAAGTAACTTACTGCTATGAATCCCACTTTTATGAAAATATACTTGTATTTCTAATTTATTCAACTAGTTCTTTAAAACAAGTTATCCTAAAAATTATAAACAAATAAATAATTGTAACTCTTGACCGAACGTTCGAAGTGGACCCCCTGACCGAATGTTCGAAGCATCTCTGGAACGTTCCAAGTGGACCCCTGGATCAAGAGTACACCGAACGGCCAAAGTAGTATATCGAACATTCGACCATTCCTGAAAAGCAATTTTAACCTACTATTCACATCATCCAGCCTTATCCACTTCAAACCACGCCTAGAAAAGGCACCCTACTCCCTTCAAACTTAACAAATCCCCCATGCATCCTAGCCACCTTATTTATTAAGAGAGAGAGAGAGAGAGAGAGAGAGAGAGAGAGATTCTATAGAGTTAAGAAGGTGGATAGACAATATGGAAGATATCTATGATATGAATATATATATATCATGATTTTCATGCATTAAAATATCAGTGATTGTTATCGAAATTGTGCCCTATCACTTCTTCAAAATAAACTACATTTTAATGGCTTATTAGCGGAGACAATACACGTTATATTTGTAAAAACTTATGTTTAATATTTCAAGGTTATGTTCTGTTAATTAAGGCTTGGTGCATAATTAGTTTCGTAAAAATTTGCTTACCTAGTCATAGACTTACGCAGTTATTTCACTTCCATTGTAAAACACCTCGATGTTTTTTAGATCAACAAGTTGCTAGGCAATTGAGTGAGAAATTCGTTGAGATGAATATGCCAAGCGAGTGGCTCATATTGTCAAGTTGAGTAATTGGTAATTAATTGTTATAGTAATGTCAGTTTGGAGGTTTTGAGCCAATGATTGATGATACATGATTCTGTCTTAAAGGTTTATTGCTAGAAGTCTGAGATCAATTTATTCTACTTTCCGCTGCAGCATATTCTGATTATTAGTATACTGTAGTGAATTCAACTAACTACCAGTTAATTGGTTGATGACATTACGAGTAACAATCCAAGTTAAGTAAATATAATTATTTAATTTTAGGGAGTTGATAAGTGTCGAATGTTGGACATTCAAGCCCCTTAACTTGCATACATTAATTCCTCAACATTGTTTTTTGTTTGATTTTGTGTTGTTTTATTATTTTCAGGTTTTAAATAAACATGCAATTAATTCCATTGATTTTGTGCTTAAAGCACACTTTGAGAAGACCTAGAAGATGTGGTTAAGTTTAATCAAACCAAGGGAATGATTAAATCAAAATTTCTCCAATAAGAGTCAAAATCGGATTGGATTCAAATTTGGATTCTGCACACATCTCAGTGTTTTAATCATAACTTTCTATTCAAGTCTCGGATTGCAATGAAATTGAAGGCATTGGAAAGCTAATAGACAATGCAACAAATATATTAGAAATAGTTTTTTCCTAATTTGGATGTTTACTACCCCCCGCAATAAAAGACTACAAATCTGGACGAATTTGGAACCATTTTCCTACTTGGATTGAATTTTCAATCTCCTACTTGGACTAAGAGACTAAGTTCTGATTTTTCTTGGATTCCTAGGGATTTTAAGCCTCTCTTAATCTCTATAAATATACCTCTAAGATTCAAGAGAATGTGTGCTTAGCTTTAGACAGAAAATTCTTGTTAGAGGCTTGACAAGTTGAAGAAGAGAATAACATGGCAGGATGCCATCCCAGCACCACGATAAGCGGTAAAATTCGTAATATGGTGTTGATGTAGCCCTTTCCAAGTAACAATGATTTAATTGTATTTTAATTTGGAATTTTCTATATGCATGATTGTTGTATAACTGTAAGAATTGATCTTAATGTTTATATTCAATCATTATGAATTTCTTATCTTGTCTTAGAAAGATTTTATATTGATTGAACTCAATCCTTCATATTTTCTGTGATTATGTGAATCATTGTTATACAACGGTTTTAAATGATATATGATCAAGAGGGTTAAATAGGCCATGCCTAGGGAAGGCGGATTGTACTACACCCTAGCTTAGTGTAATTTAGGTAGACAATTCGTACCAACCAAAGATGGGTTATACTATTCCATTGATTGTATGTATCCTATTAAAGATATAGCTAATCCATGCCTAGGGAAGACAGGTCGTACCGCATCTTAATGGTTAGTTGGACGGTCCGTGCCAACCAAAGATAGATTATACTTATTTTTTAGAGATAATTTATTGACTACTCGAGTGAGACGAGCCCTATATCATGCATAGTATGAATTTTCCTTGCTAATTTATGACTGATCATTGTTATGTGGTGAGTAGTGAAATCAACCCCCTATTATTTCTCTCATCACTACAATCTTTATTTTTATGTCTTTAGTTTTATGCATTTAACTTAGTTATAAACAAAATCAAATCAAACATCTTTTTAATTAAGTTAGATTTAATCTTGAAAAATTTGATAGCAATTCCTACGCAGTTCTTGAGGTTCGACACCCTCAGTGTAGCCCTATTGATGTGGTCTTTTGTTTACCAAAATATATCAATAATAAAATTACCACTTGCAATAGTACAAGTCCTTATAGGATAGGGCCATATTGAGGGTGTCAAACCTCAAGGACTGCAGGGGTATTACTATCAAGTTTTTTGAGATTAAATATAACTTAATTAAAAAGATGTTTGATTTTTGTTTTCTAAAAATAAATGCATAAAAGTAAAAGACATAAATTTAAAGAGAGTAGGGATGAGATAAAGAATAGGGGATTGATTTCACCATTCACCGCATAACAATGGTCAATCATAAATTAAAAAGAAAAATTCATATTATGCATGATATAGGGCTCGTCTCACTCAAGTAGTCAAGAAATTACCTCTAAAGAATAAGTGTAATCCATCTTCAGTTGGCACGTACCGTCCACCAAACCACTAAAATGCGGTAGGACCCGTCTTCCCTAGGTATGTGAAAAATTAAATGGACTTCTAATTTATCAAGTGTGTGCAATAGTGTCCAGCAAAATATCACAATGCGGAAAATAAAGAGGTAGATATTTTGTTGACGAAGTGGAAACTCAATTAAGAGAAAAACCACTCCAAGGTAGCCAGACCCAGGATATCCACTATTTAGAAGACAAGACTAGTTACAAAGTAGTAGTACTCACATACCCCTGATGCAGTGGTCATACCTTGCACTCTAACGTGTAACCCAACACGAACACCTCCCAACCAGGTCTCCTACCTGAAGGGGTCTTCAATGGAATCATTTTTCTTAGGGCCAACCCCTAAGATAGACTTTAGATCAGCGCAGCAACAACAACACACAGCAATGGCTTCAAATAGACTAACTCAGCACAATAACCTTACAATATAACTCTCTAAGCACTAAGGAATTCAATACCGAATTCTTACTGTTCTCAAGCCTAGGGACCTCTATTTATAGGCTGCAGGTTCAACTGAGCGACTGGCTTGATAAAACCTAGGCGTTGTCCGGACGGTAGACATAAGGCGTCTGGACAGACAACTGTGCGAACGGCTTTCCGAAATTTTGCTAAAATTCTTTCCTGATTTGAGCTGCATCCGGACGGTGTTGCCCTGTCCTCCGGATGGTCACACTTCAGCTGCACGCAATTTCCATATTGAGGCTTCACGCTTCCAGACCAAGGGAATGGTCGTCCGGATGGTTGATTTGATGCACGGAATTTCCATATAAATAGCTCGCGCGTCTGGACCATGAAGGCTGACGTCCAAACGTCTGAATTTTGAATGTGCGACTTGCCTTATGGATGAGCGCGTCAAGACGAGAATCCACATCGTCTGGACGGATCCAGCGGTCTTCCCATATCTGTGTTTTGGAAGGAAATCCTATAGCTGGTCGAACACTGAGTGTCGTCCGGACGTGCTGCTAAAACGTCCGGACAGATGCAAGCTGCAACAATTCGAAGCTTCTTGACATAGAGGAAGGTCTAGACGGAAAGTTCTCGTCATCCGGGCGGATGATGCCTTGGACAGTTAAATGTCTGGACGGTATATCACGTCATCCAGAAGGATGTTGCTTGACTGATGAGCGTCAAGAAGGATGCAAGGGATCTGACTACACTGTCTTGAAATCCGCACAGAATCTTCTAGAAACATATCTCTGAAGAAGACTTCTGAAAACTGACTGAACCCTGATTAAAAACATCATTGTTTATGTTACTAACTGATAAGTGTCCAGGCGTTTCACTAGGCCATTCAGACGATAAACTCGGGATCCGACTTTTGCTGAGCTGTAGACTTTGTAGAGTCTTCTTAGAGTCCATGCATTCCTTCTTGATGCTTGTGCTAATCTTGTCATAATGAGGCCATTTCCATATCAGAGAAATAAACTCTGAATATTTGAAGATTCTAAAACTGATACGGCATCCTTGTGAAATCAGCAATATTACATAGAAGTGATTTTGTCCAACAGAATGCAGCCAACACAAAAACTAATAAACTCCCCCTTTGGCCATTCTGGGACAAAAATCACTTGACCAGTTAAAAATACAATCCCTGTCCAAATCAAACATATACTCCCCCTTTTTGTCTCAAATGGACAAAGGGTAAACAAAGTATAGAAAGACCACAGTAATAAAATACTCCCCCTTGATGGCTTAACAAGACAAGGGTAAACAGAGTATATAAAATCCACAGACAAAACGTTGTATAATCCAAAAAAAAAAAAAAAAAAATTAGAGAAGAGTCTGCAAGTGGCCCAAAAGAAAAAAAACAAAAATCCCTTAAGTACCAAATCCTGCTGATCCATCGAAATCAAGTAGCGGAGAGAAAGCCGTACAAAAGGCTGGATTTGTACTACTTCGGCTTCTAGATCTGGAAGCCGGGAACCATAGATTGAAAAACCTTCAGTCACTTGATATTGCAAAGCAGGAACCTGATTATCCGCAGATTGACATCCTTTGAGCAACTGGTCGGCAAGATAAATGAGGAGATTTACCACTGAACCTCTAACTGATGTAGATTTGAGTGAGATGCAACAGAAGGCTATGCATGAGCTTGGGGGAAAAAACTCACCTCAAATCCTGAGACCTTTGTAAATTTTGGCCATATGACCTCAAACAAAATTAATTTTCCAAATGATCCATCTGTTGAACATTGTGCTGGGAGCCGCTGGATGTCATATTCCTGAACCAAAATTAAACAGAAATATCTCCAAAAATACCATCAGATCCTATTACTTCCAAAAATAATGTGGTATTTTAAGACGGCTGTCAAATGAATGCCAAAGAAAAATATAAGCAATGCAGCTATTCATAAGGCATAAATATATCAAGATCAGCCCAGCACACAGACAGAAAAGGATTTTCATGCACGATATCTCAAGAGAATATTCCAATCAACAAATATTCCAATATTTTAAAAAGCACAAAAACTTTAAAAGAACACAGGAACACACAACAAATACCATGGAATGAGAAGAAATGTGCAGAGAATGCCAAAATCTTAGGAGAAATCCACGAGAAAAACACACAACATGACATGATAAATCAATAAAAATGCAAAGATGTGTGTATGGGAGAGAAAGAGACGCAAGTCTTAAACCTGTAGAGATCCCGTCTGGATGTGTCACTTAACCGTTCGGACGGCTACTGCTAGGTCAGCGTATGGCAAGACTGTGCTCATCCAGATGTAAGAATAGGTCCGTCCGGACCCTTCACACTGAAAATCTGAAACTTGAGGAAAATTTGCAGGAAAATATTTTTCCCTAAAGTTAGCTTCAGAATACGCATATATGATCAATTGATAAGGCAGTCAAATAGCATTGCAAAAATATGAAAAGATATAAATGAGAGTTAAGTATTCAATAACCACAAATTTCCCTACAGATAGAAATTTTAAATAGATTACTCAACTCATGCAATGCGTGTGTGTGTGAAGACTTTTCCCAAAAGGTATAAATTTAAATGATATGACAAAAGCAACAAGATTTTCTAGACAAGAGAGAAAATCAATGAAAGATCAGTCAAAAGTCAAACCTTATTAATTACTAAGGCCTAGTCACCCTTATCTGATACATTCCCCCTAAGGTGTAGCACCTAATTGTTTTACTTGTACCATGAAGGACAAGGTAAAATTTTACTTGCGCCATGAAGGACAAGATATATTGTTAATTCAGCACAAAAGCGGTGAATATAAGCATATAGCATAGAGCTCAGAAAAAATAACTGCTTAATTCTTTTTGGTGCTGCAACCTAGAGAAAAATGCTAGAGTTTTTAGGTTCTAAGTTCAACTAGCATGTTGGTCAATTTGGCCATCTTATCAACAACATCTCTCTCATTTAGAATTTCCATAAGCAAAACGTCAGAGAGGAAAATATGTACCTTAGGGGAGTCTTAAATAGTGCACATTTTCATCGCTTGAGGAAAGTAACTATCTATCATTAAGATGCAACAGGAAAACTTAGCAAATATCAGACATAAACTCTCAATCATATATAAGCATATTCAATTAATGTACAATGAACTGAGATATCAGGCAAAAACATATACAATATCTGAAAAGTTTTCAAAAGAAAAAAAAAAATCCTCATCTTATCCCCCCCCCCCCCCAACAATTTTTTTTGTTGAAAACCAATAAACAGAAAAACAACAAAGACATGCTTATGGAAAAGGAAATGACATCTAGTCCTAGCATGTAAGGTAAAATTAAACCTGTCATCAGGGAGAGAGGTGAGAGAGGTTTAGAAATACCAAGACAGAAAAGCAACTGCCCGACGTGCTTTAACCATCATCCCAAAAAAAATATCTGCAGATTTTTCTCAAGACAATAAGAGAAAATATGGGAGATAAAATAAACGGTTCCTCAAACAGAGTGCAAGGCATGAATAAGATATGCAATGCAAACATACCTGACATGCACTAGGATTTAGGAACCAAAATCCTAGGCATGGGAGACCTCACCTACTAGGTGAGTCCACTCCCCCTCAAGGGGTGAATGGTCTCTTGACCCATACCTGCTTGACCCGTGGAGATGGTTTGCGGGTCATGTCCATGTTGGCCATTCTTCTTAGCATACCTTGCATCAGGCTCAGCAACCCTTCATAGCCACGGTTGCTAGTGGGCTTCTGCGGCTTTCTCTTGCACCGCCTTGATTTGTTCTTCTTTGATTTGCCACTCTGATAGGCAGGAACAAACTGCTGCTAATGCCGTGGAGCCTGAAGTGTCGTAGGAGGTAGAGTGTCTGATGTAGCTCTTGTTGGCAGCTCCCTCTAAACCTGGGGCTGTGGACATTTGGGTCGAATGTGACCGGTGATGCCGCAGTGATGACAGGTGGGCAAGCTTCTTTTGTTTGAATGCTTCTTGACATTCTCTGCGGAATTATAATTAGCATTCTTACAAATAACATTGCCCTTATCTTTTATATGTCTCCTATGCGGAGGGACATATTTTGATGAGGAAGAATCTTCAACTTCACTTTTCCTCAGAGCATCCTGCTTAATCTAAGGCCTGTGGGATTTCAACAAATAACTATTTGGCCTAATATGACCAATTTTCTCACAATTATGACAAGTAGGAACAAACTTATCTCGTGTTCCTGATTCCTTGGACTTTGGCATTACATGATTATTGAAGCAAGAATTTTCTAAACAAGCTGTATCTACTATCACAGACTTAATATCTAATTCAGAATCATAAGCATGTGAAGTAGAAGTACTCATATCATCAATAATTAAAGCAGGCTTGTTAGAAATATCTGAATGAATACAAAGCATGCTTTTCAAATTATCACTTGAGAATTTTTTCAAGAGATCTTTAGATTCTTTTAATTTATTCTCAAGTGTATCAATAATGTCAAATAGCATGGTATTCTCAGATCTCAAAGAGTCAATCAGAACATGTGATTCAGATAACTGAACAATTAAAGACTCTTTTTCTTGCTTCACCTTTTTGAGCTCTTTTGGAGAAACAATTTTACCCAATTTACCAAAAACTTTAGAGAGCTCAATATCATAATTTTCTTCAGATAACTGAGAGAAATCCATGATAAAAGGTGTAATAAAAAAATAGAAGTCACAAAGAGATTAGGATCACACTCAGGAATTAAATCCATTAAACGGAGTGTACCTGCTCTGATACCAATTGAAAAATTAAATGGACTTCTAATTATCAAGTGTGTGCAATAGTGACCAACAAAATATCACAATGCAGAAAATAAAGAGGCAGATATTTTGTTGACGAAGTGGAAACTCAATTAAGAGAAAAACTACTCAGGGGCAGCCAAGCCCAGGATATCCACTATTAGAAGACAAGACTAGTTACAAAGTAGTAGCACTCACATACCCCTGATGCAGTGGTCGTACTTGACACTCTAACATGTAACCCAACACGAACGCCTCTCAACCAGGTCTCCTACCTGAAGGGGTCTTCAATGGAATCATTTACCTTAGGGCCAATCCCTAAGATAGACTTCAAATCAGCGCAGCAACAACACACACAACAATGGCTTCAAAGAGACTAACTCAGCACAATAACCTTACAATATAACTCTCTAAGCACTAAGGAATTTCAATACCGAATTCTTGCTATTCTCAAGCCTAGGGACCTCTATTTATAGGCTGCAAGTTCAACTGAGCGTCTAGCTTGATAAAACCTAGGCGTCGTCTGGACGGTAGACATAAGGCGTCCAGACGGACAACTGTGCGATCGGCTTTCCAAAATTTTGCTAAAATTCTTTCCTGATTTGAGCCGCATCCGGACGGTGTTGCCCTGACATCCAGACGGTCGCACTTCAGCTGTACGCAATTTCCATATTGAGGCTTCGCGCGTCCGAACTAAGGGAATGGTCGTCCGGACGGTTGATTTGATGCACACAATTTCCATATAAATAGCTCACTCGTCCGGACCATAAAGGTTGACGTCCGGACGTTTGAATTTTGAATGCGCGACTTGCCTTATGGATGAGCGCATCCAGATGGGAATCCACATCGTTCGGACGGTTGCAGCGATCTTCCCATATCTGTGTTTTGGAAGGAAATCCCATAGCTGGTCGAACACTGAGTGTCATCCTGACGTGCTACTGAAACGTCCGAATGGATGCAATATGGAACAGTTCGAAGCTTCTTGACACAGAGGAAGGTCCGAACGGAAAGTTCTCGTCGTCCGAGCGAATGATGCTTTGGACAGTTGGACGTTTGGACGGTATATCACGTCGTCAGGACAGATGTTGCTTGACTGATGAACATCCGGACGAAATACCAGGTCGTTCGGACGGATGCAAGGGATCTGACTACACTGTCTTGAAATCCACACAGAATCTTCTAGAAACATATCTCTGAAGAAGACTTCTGAAAACTGATTGAACCCTGATTAAAAACATCATTGTTTATGTTACTGACTGATAACTGTCCAGGCGTTTCACTAGGCTGTTCGGACGTTAAACTCGGGATCTGACTTTTGCTGAGCTGTAGACTTTGTAGAGTCTTCTTGGAGTCTAGGCATTCCTTCTTGATACTTGTGACACTGATCTTGTCATAATGAGGCCCTTTTCCATATTAGAGAAATAAACTCTGAATATTTGAAAATTCTGAACTGATACTGTATCCCTGTGAAATCAGCAACATTACATAGAAGTGATTTTGTCCAACAGAATGCAGCCAACACAAAAACTAACAGTATGGATTAGCTATGTCTTTAATAGGATACGTCTTTAATATTATAACCCATCTTCGGTTGGTATGAACAGTCTACCTAAATTACACTAAACTAGGGTGTAGTACAATCCGTCTTCCCTAAGCATGGCCTATCTAACTCTCTTGTTCATATGTCAATTAAAACCGTTGTATAACAATCATTCACATAATCACAAAAAATATGAAGGATTGAGTTCAATCAATATAAAAGACTTTCTAAGACAAAATAAGAAATTCATAATGATTGAATATAAATATTAAGATCAATTCTCACAGTTATACAACCATCATGCATATAGAAAATACCAAATTAAAATACAATTAAACCATCGTTACTTGGAAAGGGCTACATCAACACCCTTGTAAGAATTTAGTCGTTCATCGTGGTGCTGGGATGGCATCCTGCCATGTTCTTCTCCTCTTCAACTTGTCAAGCCTCTAAGAAAAATTTTATGTCTAAAGCTTAGGGATCTATTTATAAAGACTAGGAGAGGCCTAGAAGCTCTTGGAATTCCAGAAAAATCGTCTCTTAAGTCTTCTTGTCCAAGTATGAGATTGAAACTTCAATCCAAGTAGGAAAAGGATTCCAAATTCGTCCAAAATTGCGGTCTTTTATTGCGGGACGATTTTGGCATAGTAAATGTCCGAATTGGGAAAAATAAATTTCTCATATATTTGTTACATTTTTTATAAGATTTCTAACGCCATAAATTTCATCACAATCCGAGATTTGAACCAAAAGTTATGATCAAAACACTGAGATATGTGCAGAATCCAAATTTGAATCCAATCCAATTTTGACTCTTATTGGATAAATTTCGATTTAATCCTTCATTTGATTTAATTAAACTTAACCACATCATATAGGTCTTCTATTATGATTGGTTAAGCTTAAACATATTTTCTAGGTCTTCTCAAAGTGTGCTTTAAGCCCAAAATTAATGGAATTAATTGCATCTTTATTTAAAACCTGAAAACAATAAAACAACATAAAATCAAACAAATAACAATGCTAAGGAATTAACATATATAAGTTAAGAGGCTTGAATGTGTAACATTCGACGCTTATCACCTATCCTACAAGGATTCGTACTATTACTAGTGGTAATTTTATTATTGATTGATTTTGGTAAACATAAGACCACATTAGGCGTTACATTTTGTGTACACACTACAGTTACTAAAGGCAATGGAGATTCACTTCTGTTCACTTGATCTTGTGTTGCTTGTCAAGTCTACAATTAAAAAATGGTTGCATTTTATTGATCAATTATAAGCCATAAAGTAAATTTGGAGTTGTATATGGAAATAAAATAAAAGGCACTTCCATCTCTAAAAATTAGTCTATGAACAGAACTTAGTCATTAACTTCTTCAAAACAAAAATAAGGCAAATGTCTTCCCATCCACAATACAGTCAAGTACCCTAGTATCCTAAAATGAATTTAGTATATCAGATATATTAGAATACTATTTTTTTGGTCTAATATTATCATAATATCATAACAAACAAAAGAACTAAAATTAATACAAACTATATTGCACGTCTCTTTGAGAGTGAAAGATATTATGGGAGGAAATTTTGGTAGAAACGTTTTGGGGGATTTGAGTTTTCACAATGGTTTTCACTTTTTAATGTTTTCATGTTTTTAATGGGCTAACGTGGGGGGAAGGGGGGGGGGGGCTATAATCAACCAGAGCTACTACTGCTTCTTAGATGGGTACTCCGGTTATAATTAAGTAGCCATCGATCCCTAAGATTAGGACAAGACAACTTTCACCTGCCCCTTTGGCGCTTTTACATATAGACGCATGCCCTTTGGCTTATGCAATGCCCCCACTACTTTTTATATATGCATGATGGCTATCTTCTCTTACATGGTGGAGAAATTTTTTGGAGGTATTCCTGGATGACTTCTCTGTCTTTGAGCCCACATTTGATCAGTGTCTCCATCACCTCTCAATGGTTCTTCAACGATGCAAAGCGAAAAAAATTTAATTCTGAGTTGGGAGAAGAGTCACTTCATGGTGTAAGAAGGTATTGTTCTAGGCCATATCATATCCAAAAGAGGTCTTGAGGTAGACAAAGCGAAAGTGGAACTCATTGCAAATCTTCCACCACCTGCAACAGTTAAGCAGATTCGCTCATTTTTGGGACATGTTGGCTTCTACCGCCGCTTCATCAAAGACTTCACTAAGATATCAAGACCCTTGTGCAATTTACTGGCCAATGATGTTATATTCAACTTTGATGTAGCCTGTCTCAAGGCATTTGAGAAGCTCCGCTCTCTCCTCTCATTGGCCCCTATTATGAAACCCCCAAATTGGTCTCTTCCCTTTGAGATCATGTGTGATGCGTCAGACTATGTTAGGGGTGCCGTTTTGGGACAGTGGGAAGACAAGATCCCCTATGCCATATATTATAGCGGTAAAACTCTCTTGGATGCACAGCTGAATTATTCTACTACCGAGATAGAATTACTGGCAGTTGTTTTTGCCTTGGACAAATTCCACTCTTATCTTCTGGGATCCAAGGTAATTGTATACTCTGACCATTCAACTATGAGACATTTGTTGACCAAAAAAGAGAACAAGCCCTGTCTGATTCGTTGGATACTCTTATCGCAAGAGTTTGATCTAGAAATACGGGACAAGAAAGGAACCAAGAATGTCGTGGCGGATCACCTCTCTCGAATTCTTCTTGAGCCATCTCACCGTATTCCAGTTCAAGATTCCTTCCCGGATGAGCAACTGTTTGAGATCACTCAGAAAGAACCACCTTGGTATACTGACACTGTCAACTACTTGGCCATTGGTAAGATTCCTTCTCATTCGTCTAAGAAAGAAAATGAATGCTTCTTCAAACATATCCGGTCCTCCTTTTGGGAAGACCTAGAGCTCTTTAAGTACTGGGTCGATCAGATAATCTGTCGTTGGGTTCCATAAGGCGAAGTACAAGGTATCCTCACTATTTGCCACACCTTGTCTTGTGGAGGACACTTCACTTCTAAGAAGACCGCAACTAAAGTCTTACAGAGCGGTTTCTTCCGGCCATCCTTGTTCAAAGACGCCTATACTCGCTGTCAAGCGTGTGTTAGGTGCCAACACCTTTGAGCAATGACACAGAGGGACATGATGCCTCTTAACCCCGTCTTGATCATTAAAATATTTGATGTATGGGGCATCGACTTCATGGGACCTTTCTCGCTTTCCTATGGGTATGAGTACATTCTTGTGGTAGTGGATTATGACTCCAAGTGGGTAGAGGTTGCTGCTACCAAAACCAATGATCATAAATTTGTTGTCAAGTTCATCCAGACAAACATCTTCAATTGGTTTGGCACCCCTCAGGCTATCATCAACAATGAAGGTAAACACTTTTGCAATCGGTTTCTGAAAACCCTTTTGCTCAAATACTCTGTCACACATAAAGTTGACACTCCCTATCATCCTCATACAAGTGTCCAGGTAGAGCTATCCATCAAGGAATCAAGCACATTCTGGAGAAGACAGTTAGGCCAGATCGTAAGGATTGGTCCTTACGGCTCAATGACGCACTTTGGGTCCACCGAATAGCATTCAAAGCACCAATTGGCATGTCACCATACCGGTTGGTCTATGGACAAGCATGCCATCTCCCAATTGAGCTTGAGCACAAGGCTTTCTAGGCCATCAAGTAGTTCAACTTTGATATGCAATTGGCTAGTTCTCACCAGAAATTACAATTGAGCGAGCTTAAGGAGATTCGTAATGATTCATATGAAAATGCTCGGATTTACAAAAGACAAAGGCTTTTCATGATTGTAATATTCATCCAAAAACCTTCGTCCCAGGGAAAAAGGTGTGACTCTTTAACTCTAAACTGCGACTTTTTCTAGGTAAGCTTCAATTTCGATGGGACGACCTCTTCATAATCACTGCAGTATCCCCTCACGGAGCAGTCGAACTTTAGGACCCCAAGCATGGCAACATGTTCAAGGTAAATGGTAAGAGATTGAAGCCCTACATAGAGGTCATTGTACAAAATGAAGATCTAGAATCCGTCGACTTGACGAACCCCATCTACATAAACTAAAGGAGTCATTCGCACCATTTATTTTATTCTTGTTTTCTAACTTGTCTAGCTGAAGATATTAAACTTAGCATTCGTGGGAGGCAACTCACCTTGTCCCGTTTACTTTTTGCTTTATTTTCTGTTTTCAGACAAACTGTGCTAAGGGTGTACAACCGGTTATGGTTATGGTTATTTGCTCATAACCGCAACCGCAATCAGGGTCCCCAATTATTCCTATTTCAATAACCGCAACCGTAACCGATAGGCCGGTTGCGGTATTTACTAACCGCCGGTTATCTAGTTATTTTAAACCGGTTATTAACCGAATAACCAGTTTTTAAAATCCAAACAATTTTTTTTTTATTTATTATTCTGGTGTCTTTAATACGATTTCAATTTCAGCAACATGCAACTTAAAATCAAACAAAGTTTCACTTTTGTGTCTCTCTAAGACAAATTCTCGATAACCAAACTGAGAGTTGGTGTTCGACATATACAAATTTTGAAGATTTTGATTGAAATGCTGTGTTGTGGGTTTGCATTTTAAGGTTCAAGCGGTGTTACTACTGTTGGGGGGTTGTGAACTATCTTCAGGCCCATAAGGAGATATGTTGCCTCAAAACTAGATAGTACTTCCTCAAAGGCTCAAACCATGAATGTTTTAGACATGTTTTTGAGAATATTTTCGGATGCTTTTTGTAATTGACTGCATTCTCTGTATTTGAGAATATTTTCGAATGCTTTTTGTAATTGACTGCATTCTCTGTCGAGCTGTGCAATGGACTATCCTGTAAGTAGTCAACCACATAGAGTTGCCTCGTTAAATAGGTTCCGCTAGAAGAGAAAAGAGCGATGCTTCAAATAAGAAAGTTATATATATATATATAACTAGTTGCAGTTACTCGATTATTAACCAGCTTTTTAGAATGTAATAACCAGTAACCGCAATCAGGTGCCCAGTTATCCGGTTGTTGTTATTTCCAGTTTCCCGGTTTCTCCAATTAACGGTTATTGGCGGTTACTGGTTATTTCCGGTTAATAACCAACCCGCTTGTACACCCCTAGACTCTGCATGTCAGTGAGCTCGAGCTCACCACCGGCCGAGCTCGAGCACATTCAGCACAGTCTCCCTCCAACACCTCTAAGTATACTTTTTTGTCTACACATTAGGGACAATGTGCCATTTAAGTTTGGGGGTATAGATTACCATTTTATTTTATTTTTTGCTTTTGTGTTTATTTGTGTAATTTTTTTAGGATTTTTAAGTTTGTTTTTGGAAATTTTTCTTTTTGATTTCTGTTTTCTGAGTCTGTACTAGTGGGCTCGAGCGCACACTCTATTGAGCTCGAGCGCATATCTTTTACATAGAAGGGCTCGAGCACACAATGTTTTTGTCTTTGCGTTTTTCTATTTTTTGCATTATTTTCTATTGTAAAAAAGAAAAGAAAAGAGAGAGAGAGAGAGAGAGAGAGAGAGAGAATTGCATCATGTTATTTCTGAGAATAAAGTTGAACTCGAACCTTGATTTACAATTCATTGGTAGGCTTAAACATATGAACACATGATCATTTCAGTAGTACCCTAAGTCTTGGCATTTACCATTGGCAAATATTTCAATTTGAAAAACTTACACAAGCACATTAGCACATGGGTTGTGAGGGATGACATGAGAAATTAATGGTGTCTGTTTTAAATATCTTGGAAAAAAATGGGTGACTTATTGGATAAATAATCTTTGCATGGGAATAAAAAAGAAAAAGAAAAAAGAATTGAACTTTTCACTGAGTAACTGGACATCTTGCCTCATTAAACATAGAGTGTTCACGTCAAAATGTGTGAAAGTTGGATTGAATAAAAATATGGTTAAGTTTAACTTTGAAGCCTTTTTTACTCGAGTTAGTAAGTCTTTGGGGTGTTTTACACCTGATGCCCTAAAACCATCTAGTTTGGGAATCATTGGCCTAACACTCAATACATGAGTCAATTAAAAAGCTTAAGGAAGCTAAGCATTGCAC